>JXTC01000139.1:420393-482586 GCA_002914845.1 Trema orientale | reverse complement strand
CGGTTCGTCCACCGGTTACGAACCGAAAAGGTTCTTGATGGGAGAACCTCTATAAATAGTTACTTGGGTCCTCTCACTGCTTTATTGATATATAATTATTCCATCAAATACAGAAAGCAAGTGTGAGAAACGTGTAAAGAAAAGCTTCCGCTTAGTTTCTTCTGTTTTTGGGCAATGACTGGAGGTATGCATTTTCTTTGTTTTTTATATTTCAATGATATTAGAAACGTGTTCAGATCATTGTTTATGCTAACAATCTTGGCTTAAGTTATGACTATTTGAGAAGGTGTTTCTGATACTAAAGATGCTGGTCTCTAGCCCGTGGTGATTGAATCGAATTGCTTAACAGTAGTGAGGCTGCTCAAAGAGACTCGGCTTCTTGAAACTAAGTCAGGTTTGATTCTTTTTGATATTAAATCTATGTTTCCTGATGTCAATAAATTTGTTTTTCATGTTAATCGTAACTGCAACCAAGTTGCTCAAGCCTTATTGTATAGCTAAGTGGACAATTTTCCACTTGGATTCATTCATCTAGTTGGAGAAAACTGTAAAAACCCATAATTATTTAAGGTTAATTTGGAAAATTAATCACATTATGGGTTAAAAATCAAATTAAAAGAATTAATCTGAGTTTGGGCTTAAGTGTGAAGATTTTGAGAAACTATGGGGCCAAATAGTGATTTTAAGGACCTGATTAAAAGGGAATCATGACAGAGGTCATTTTTGCAATATTGGGAACTTAAAAGTCCCCTACCTAGGTTTGCCACATTGCAGATTAACCCCCAAAATGCCATGAAGCCCTAAAATATGCCTCTCCCTCACGATCTCCTTCCCCTCTCTCGATCCCGCACTGTTTCTCAACGACCGACCACCCTCTTGCCATTGTGAGCTACGCCGCGTTACCGTTTGGCCAGGTGTCCACGAGAAGCCCCATGTGTAGCCCAGCTCCACTAGAAACTACTGACATCGTAGCGAAGAGGAAGAGAAGGAAATGGCCACGTGAACTTTCCAGCATCCTAGTGCTACCGTCCAGGTACCTGGGGCCTCGCCGCTGGTCCTATTCAATTCATCTTATCAATAGCTTCGAAACAGTATCCATCCTGCATCCTAACTCAGCCCAGTTAAAAAGTTACCATTGTTGGCCATTTGGAGATTTTGTGCTATACTGTCATTTTTCAATTGGGTTGTTGAAATGAGTTTTCGATGTCATATCTGAGATTGTTGACGTCGAAAATAAGTTTTGATATATAAAATCGATATGTTTGTAGGTAGACACGAAATTCGAGGTTGACTGGCTTAGGAATCGCCTTGTTTTGAGTGTCGTTATCTTAGTAATACTTGAAGCTTAGGATTAAGAGTGTGGTTTATGTTTCTATTTTAGGAATTCGTAGAACGAGTTTATAGAATTAAATCAAGAATACTATATGATTATGTCTCTAAACTTATATGCCACATTAGAACTTAATACGAACTTAATACGTATGTGTGGATGATAATGATTCACGGATTGTATTTCTGATAACTCATGGAAAATAGAGTTATTTTATGCCTAAAAAATCTTGTTTTTGCTTTGTTCCTTTTTAAAATATGTTGCTTTTATTTACTTTCTAGTTTAATTTGAGTTTAGTGGATGTGTTAATGTAGAAAAGAGAGTAAAATAGTGTTGGAGCTAAAAAGGGTCAAGAAAGTGGAGAAAAAGAGCTAAAAATGGAGAAAATGCGGAGTTACGCCTGCGGCTCCCATCAGAACCAGAGGCACAACCGTGCCCCAAGGAGGCATAGCCATGCTTTTCTTGCTACCCAATGGCATGCCTTGTACCATTTTTCAACTTCAGGAGCGTAACTGTGCTGCCTATACGCCTAGAACTCATTTTTTATAGCCAAGGTTGTATTTTTTGATGATCTAATGGTCCAGATTTGACCTATCCTTAAGTATACAAATTCAACTTTTGAATTTAAATTTTGAATTATAAATTTAATTATCTCATAATTAAAATATATCTCCCATTAATTGAATTTTCAAATTTGAAATTATCTGATAATTTTCAAATCATTATTTTAATCTCATTAAAATAAAATGTAAACTTTCTATTTAAATTTAAATAAGATAATGTAGATATTTACTAATTAAAATCTTCACAAGATTTATATTAGATATAGAGATGATTTAATCAAATTAAATCTCTACAAATATCTGTTGATTTGAAATTAACTTTTAAATTTCAAATCTCAAATTAATTATCATATAATTGATATTAATTACCTAAAAGATTTAATCATATTAATCTATTAGATTATTTCCAGATTTAAATTCAACATTTGAATTTCAAATCTTTAAATTAATTATTAGATAACTGATATAGATAATCTTTTAAAAATTTAATCTTATCAAATTTTCTAGATTATCTCTTGATTTAAATTCAACATTTGAATTTCAAATCATAAATTAATTATTGAATAATTAATATAAAAAAATCTTTGGAAAATTTAATCTTATTGAATCTTCTAGATTGTCTCTTGATTTAAATTCAACATTTGAATTTCAAATCTTTAATTAATTATAAAATAATTAATATAGTAATATTATCCGATCACATAAATTTAAATTTAGATTTATCTCATAATATCTAATCGTCATTTTAATTACATTAAAAATAAATAGAAAGTAAAAAATTTAGCGAAATATGAAATTATTTCATAATTTCTAATTATCCATTTAAGTCTCATTAAAGTAATCTACTAACTTTAAATTTAAATTCAAATAGATTTGGATAGATAAGATATTCTTTCTAATTTTAATTTGAAATCTTCATAAGTTTCAAATTTAAATAGTAGAAGATTTAAATATTTAAATCTCCTATAATATCTCTAAATTTGAATTCAAATCAAATTTAAATTCAAATTAACAACAAATTATCATATAAATAGTTTAGAAAATATCTAACCAAATATTTGAATTTGAAAATTTTAAGTATTATCACATAATATCTAATTAATAATCTCTAATTTATTTAAATTAATTATCTCATATTTAATTTAAATAATCATTATTTGATAATGATAACTAATAAATTTTGATTTTCTTAAATAGTGGGATCTTATCCGTATTTAAATTTGAAATCAAATTTATTTAAATATGTGATCCTGATCACATTTAAATAGTCATTTAAATTTCTTTAAATCAAGTAATCTTATCTTTGATTTGAATTTATTTAAATTGAGGATCTTATCCTTAATTTAAATCTCTAAGTAAACTAAGAATCTTATCCTTAATTTAAATCTTTCATAAATTAAAGATCTTATCCTTAATTTAAATTTAAATAGTTAAATTTTGAAATTAGAGAATATAGGATTTTCTGATAGAATCTTATCCTATCAGATTAGTCACCAAATTTGAAATTCAAAGATCCGATAAGATAACTAATTCAAATTTCCCAAATTATCTCTAATTCGAAATTCAAATAAGGAAATTTAAATGGGAAATTATCTCTAGCGGATAATCTGACATCAACGGCATCAGGATGCCGATCGGAACGTCGGAACGGGAGGTTCTGTCAGGAAGATGACAGCCTCGGGGCACCACACGGCCACGCATGGGACAAATCCTATGCGTCCACGTTCTTGTTAAGTGCCTATGCGGCCACCATGCAAGACGGCACGTGCATGGCCATGCATAGGACAAATTCCATGCGTCCACGTACTCGCGAAACGTCCATGCGGCCGACATGCAAGACGGCACCTGCACGGCCGCGTGAGTGGGATGAAGCGACCACAGGAGTGGGACGAAGCTCTCACGGCCATGGAAGCGGGGCAACACCCGTGCGGCCAGTGCACGGGAGCGCCACCCGTGCGACCACGAGAGCAAGGCAGCACCCGCGCGGCCGACGCACGGGGTGCCACCCACACGGCCAGCGTGCGGGGTTGCTCTTGCAAGGCCAATGCGTGGGTTGCCACCCACGCGGCCGACGAGCGGGTCTCCCCGCCGCGGCATATGCGGGCGTCGTGCATGACTCTTAGCGTGCGCTGCCTCATACTGTTTCCGATTTCGAAAAATCCATATCTTAATTGTTAAATAGTTTTTCTCAAAAACTATAACACAATTAAAGATCAAACGATTTTCTACGTATAGTTTATTAAGAACATAAAATATAATCATATAGAAAATCAAGAACATGCTAGAATCATAATCAAAAACGAAAAATACATGATCATAAAATCATAGTAATATCTAATTGATTATCATTTAAACTTATTAAATCAATCAATCATCATACATAATAGAGCATACTCATAAACATGAACAAGACCAAACATAACCACAGAGATCATCATGGAAATCAAAGATCATCAAACAAAAGAGAATTAACATGAACAAGATATGCTAGATCATCGAAAACCTGGCTCTGGTACCAATTGCTGGAAATCCCGAAAGATGATTTCGAAAAATGATTTTACTGAAAACGATTTTCGCAGTTTTGTAAATAAATCAAGAACGCAGCGAAATTGGTATTTTAAAATTTTTCTTGAAACTTTACAAAACATAAACGAAGAATCGTTGATCTAATATAAATCAATTCATGGATCTTGGTTTAGATAAAACTTGGAAGCACTTCATAACTATTGAGCCTTCCCATCTATTCTCTAGAACACATTAAATAATCTGGTGTGCGAGCACCTTCTTAATTCCCAACGAGATGTGAGTAGATGATCTGGAAGACACTCTTCCTCCTCCCTGACTATACGTCTACGGCCATGGGTATCTCTCCCTCTACAGCCATGAACGAACACGGGACTTCTCCCACGATGGCTCATTTCTCCCTCTCTCCTTTTTTCTCCCTGTATCACACGAAATCTACAGTCAATGCACTGTTGTAGGTGTGTGGCTATTGTGTAGAGGCTTAAGAGAACTTTTCTCTTAAATATTAGAGAGAAGTAAATCTTAATGGGCTTCTTGGGCTCAACTGACTATTCAATTTGTTATTAGGCTATGTGTAAGTTAGACAGGGGACCTTATAGATCCAAGTAGTCTAAGCTCCAATGGGCCAACTACTCACAGTCAGAATTAATTCTTAATTATGACTGGGCCTTGTTCATCAATATTGGAGCACTCCACTATAGGCCCAATATTGCACTCTTAGACTAAATATCATATATTTTCTGTGAAGCTAATTAACACTTTAATTAACTTGATCCATTTAGCATATACTATACATGCCGATATACCCCTGATGCAATGCCGTACTAGTGAGGTGAAATTACCGTATTACCCCTCTAGTACATATTTACCTTTGAGTTGTCATTTTTCATCTAATGGATAATAATTGACTACGGTGTTTGTAACTACCCATACAAACACAGTTAAATTCAGAAAGTGAATATCTGGCGCCTGGTTTTTTATTATCCAAATCCTTGAAAAAACTCAAAGTGACATTATATGCATGGTGTCCAAATCATGAAGGACGTTCTTGTCAATTCACAAATCTTATCTTCCAAGATACCAGAGTTCGAACCATACAATCGGAACTAGTCTTTTAGTAAGTCAAAAAAATAAAACTCATGAAAGCAAGTCTGACAATTACTAGGATTAAGGTAATCTTGCAATAGTGCTAGATTAGTGAAAGATAGAATATTGAGTTACGGCACTTAACCTCAAATTCTATTTACACTTAGTCCAGTTCAATGCACTTATAACTTTCTTATAACGCACTAGTGTTTCTATCCGAAGTCAGACACTTCGATGATTAGAGATTTCATCAATCCCGTTGAAATAGACAATACTACATTCTATAGAAAAATAAAGTATTCCATCTTTATTTGCAGAATGTGAACTTTTAATTAAGACATTATGAAATAAAGAATTTAGTCTCCCATATGTGAACACTTCACACGAACAATTCTTTATTACTCATTATTAGTCATGGAAACTTTTAGACGTTTGCATAATAGAAAATATAAACATCACATGTATATAATTAGGACATAATATGGAATTTATTAATAACAAATAGATAATACTTAAATCCAATAAACATTGTTTAAAATGCCAGACAAAGAAACTGCTTTCTAGAGCATATTTCTAACAATTATGTCTGTGAGGTATTTGTCTAGACTTACTATTATATATGTTGCTTTGTGCTCTTCTAATTGCGGACTGACTATTATAATGGATGAAAATTGCAGGTACAAGTTTTGGCCACATTAGAACATCCTCTAAGAATTGTCGTAGCCATTCTGCCTCTTCACCACACTTGTCCAAAGCAATGAATTCAAATTCCATTATAAACTGGCCTATACATGATTGTTTTAAGGATTTCCATAATCCAGCTGCACCTCCAAGTGTGAACACGTACCCACTAGTAGACTTCGAGTCTTTTATGTTAGATATCAAGTTTGCATTACTGTAACCTTCTAGGACAGCTGGATATCTGGTATAGTACAACCCATAGCTCCGAGTATATCTTAAGTACCTTAGTACTTTTACTATTCCTTTTCAGTGATCATTTCCTAGATTACTCGTGTATCTACTGAGTTTACTAATTGCATAAGCTATGTCTGGTCTTGTACAACTCATTAAGTATATAAAACTTCCTATCACTATGGAATATTCCAATTAAGAGACACTCCCTCCTTTATTCTTTGATAGGTGTAGATTTGTATCTACTGGAATTCTTGAAATTCCAAAATTTTCTTGTTAAATTTCTCAAAAATCTTACCCACGTAGTGCGACTGACTTAAAATAAGTCCATCTAATATTCTTGAGATTTTAACTCCCAATATGACATCGGCTAAATCCATATCCTTCATGTCAAATTTAGAATTTAACATCTTTTTAGCAGAATTGATCATTTTATCATTAAAACCAACAATGAGCATGTTATCAACATAAAGATACAAAATGACATAGCCATTATCTATTTTTTTTACATAGACACATTTATCATATTTGTTGATTTTAAATCCGTTTGACATTATCACACTGTCAAATTTCTCATGCCATTGTTTTGGTACTTGCTTTAATCCATATAAAGACTTCATCAATTTACAAACTTTCTTATTTTGCCCAAGTGCGGAAAAACTGTCAGGTTGTTCCATATAGATTTTTTTATTTAAATTTTCATTTAAGAAAGCTGTTTTCACATCTATTTGATGTACTTCAAGATTACTTCAAAGCTATAATTGCAAATATCATCCTAATACAAGTTATTCTCGTCACTTTGAATGGCCTCTTTCCACAAAGGGCTTTCTGAAGAGCTCATAACTTCTTTAAAGGTTTGAGATTCAACCTTTAGTAAATAGTTCAGAAAATCTGAACCAAAAGATTTTTCTGTCCTAGCTTTGTTACTACGTCTAGGCTCTTCCTCAATATCCTCAATATATTCTTGGTCCTAACTGCTCTCAGTAGTATTCTCATTTGTTCGTTTGAACGAACTTAACTCTTCTTTAGATCTATATGGAAATATATGTTCAAAGAACGATGCATTTATAAATTCCATTATCGTATTTTTGTGTATGTCTGGGATTTGTGACTTATATACGAGAAACCGATAAGTACAACTGTTTTGTGCATATCCAATAAAAATACAATCAATCATCTTTGGTCCTATTTTCACCTTCTTAAGTATAGGTACAACTACTTTGGCAAGATACCCTCACATTCGTAAGTATTTGTAAAAAGGTTTTATTCCTTTCCATAATTCATATGGAGTTTTGTCCTCCTTCTTTTGGAGTACCTTATTTAAAAGGTAATTGCTAGTCAATATAACTTCCCCTTACATATTATGAGACAATCCAGAACTAAACAGCATTGTATTCATCATCTCTTTCAAGGTACAATTTTTCCGCTCAGTAATACCATTTGACTAAGGTGAATAATGCAGAGTAACCTCATGTATTATTCTGTGTTGTGCACAGAACTCACCAAAAGGTGATTCATACTCTCCTCTATGGTCACTTCTAATCATTTTAATCTTCTTATTAAGTTGACTTTCAACTTTTTTCTTATAGAGAATAAATTTCTCTATAGCTTCGTCCTTACTTTTTAGCAAATACACATAACAGTACTTTATACTATCATCGACAAAAGTAATAAAATACTTATTGTCACCTCTTGTTTATACCATTTTAAAATCACAAATATCACTGTGTATTAAATCAAGAGGTTCTGTGTTCCTTTCAGTCGGTTAGAATGATGACCTTGTCAGTTTTGCCTCAACATAAGTTTCACACTTATGTTTGGAATCAATATGGAAAGGGAGTATATGATTCAAGCTAATTAATCTACATAAAGTATCATAATTAATCTTTTAATTAATCTACGTAAAGTATCATAAATTAGAAGACTCAAGCAAGTAAGCAAAAAAATTATTAATTTTATTAATATTTAGCTTAACAATCGTTACACTGAGCTTGAATAGCCTATCATTTACATATCTCCTTCCCAAATATATACCATTTTTGGACAAAATGATCTTGTCTGACTCAAATACCATACAAAATCCATGTTTGCTAGGCAACAAACCAGAAACTAAGTTCTTGCGGATTTCTAGCATATACAGAATGTTGTTGAGAGTCAGATCTTTCCTAGACGTCATCTTCAGGATCACATTTCCTTGACCCTCAGTCTCAGATCTAGCGGAGTTTCCCATGTATAGCTTCTCTCCATTAATTGGTTCGAAGGAAGTGAACATCTCCTTATCTGAGCAGACATGCCTTGTAGCATCGGTGTCAATCTATTATTCTCTTAGGTTAGACCCAATAAGGTTCACTTCTGAAACCACTGCTGAAAAGCTTATTTCAGATTCATCTTGATTAATGCCATCTATTATATTGGCCTCATGGTTCTTCTTGTTCTTTGGCAGCCTACAGTCCGCATACTTGGGACCCATTTTGTCATAGTTGAAGCATTTGTCTTGGAATTTCTGCTTCTTGAAAATTCCTCCTCTAGGTCCTATCTTAGCCCATTTGCTATATTTATTCTTCTTAAAACTCTGGCCATATTCCACCATATTTGCCTTAGCCCCAGTTAAAATGAGCCCTCTTTTCTCAAATCTTCAGTTGTCTTCTTCAATTCGAAGTCTAACAATCAGATATTCTATGCTCATTTCCTTTCGTTTGTGTTTTAGGTAGTTTTTGAAATCAACCCATGCATGAGGTAGCTTTCCAATGGCAATAGCTACTTGGAAGTTTTTACTTACTACTATACCCTCGGGATGAATCTCAGATAAAATCACTTGGATTTCTTGCACTTGATTGATAACAAGTTTGGAGTCCACCATCTTATAATCAAGGAAGTTGCCCAGAACAAATTTCTTAGATCCAGCATCCTCTTTCTTATATTTCTGGTCACTATCTCCCATAATTCTTTGGCCGTCCTCTTTACTTGGTATACACTGTAAAGAGAATCAGATAAACTATTCAGTACATAGTTTCGGCACAAGAATTCTGAGTACTTCCAAGCATCAATCGCATTGACTACTGAGATATCTTGCTTATCCTTATTAAGCGATAGAGCATCCTCAGTCAAGAATCTCACAAGATTCAGGGTGGTTAGATAGAATAGCATCTTTTGTTACCACCTCTTGAAATTCAAATCATTGAATTTCTCTGGTTTTATAGCATGGCTCAAAGGAACAGACACCTTAGCACTAGCCATAAGAAGTTCTTGGGAACGATTCATGTTCTCAACATTGTTTGCCATATCTGAAATTAATCAATTAACGATTATTAATTTCTATACAACAAACCGTTCCCAAGAAAGACCGATGGGTTCACAAACAGGTCTTACTTAAAATTCTACCTCCTTAGATAGAGTTTCAATAAAATTCCTAGGAAAGACATGGAGAGGTCACAGTTACTTTCTCTTCAAACTCTATCTCCTTAGACATAACCTCTCTTCTTTTTCCAACCAATTTATAATACAATACCAAATTTATTTTCCAAAAAAAAAATATATATTTTCTCCTACTATACTTATCATAAAAAAATAATCTGTTTCAAGCTTGCAGGACAAAACTGGAAAAAATATTTATAAAACAAACAGAAATTAAATAATTAAACTAATTATAATATTATTATATTAACAATAACATAATATTAGAATTAAATAATTAAAATAATAAACAAAATAATTATAACTAAAGTAACTATATTAAAGCTATAATTAATTTAGAGAAAACAAATTCAAATCGCAGTAGTAGAACCGAGGCATGTGTATCACACAGTTTCCTTAAAACATACTTCCCTCCTCCCATAGTACTAGAGGTCACTTGGTGTCCATCTCCTAGGATACAACGGCTTTCTGGAGTAGCAAACTAAGTACTAAGCTTCTACTTTGGGCGAACTAAATATCGCCAGAACTCTATCAGCGAATTCAAAAATTTTAATTAGAGATAGATCTAGGAATTCTTGAACTAAGAACTCAAAACTAGAACTAGAAGAGAGAGAGAGAATTTAGAGAAGTGAAGAGATTACTTCTCAAGGTATAAATAATTTGAAGAACCTAAGCTTCCTTACATGGACTTCGAAAATCAAAAATTTTGATTCATAAGCAATGTGGGACATTTTTTTCACATACTATTCATAGCATTTTTCTATATTAATGAGTCTTTTTTGGGCATCAATTTCTTATTCACCCAAAGTTTATTTTGAGCATATGAGTATATGATTTTGAAGTATTCGTCGAATAGATCAATAATTTACCATGACCTATCAAAGATACTAAGATAGTCCTACTCAATTATATGCTCCAAAATGGTTCGGGACAATGGTGTTTTCCACCATTTTTCCAAAAGAAATATTGAGTAGAGAAAGATAGATTGATCTCGGTAATAATCTCATAGACATAGATTCATAACCTAAGTTATATTCTTTACTATAATCAACACATCAAACGATCATATCAACTATAGCTTTACTACTCGTAGATCAATATGTCAAATACTTAATTCAAATCCTAGCAATAGAATTCTAATATGATTATCGAGTAGGCCTCTCAAATAAATTAAGATGTCATTCATAAATCAATTGAACATAGAAGAATATAAGCAATTTCAAATAAAAGATTAATTGCACAAAATCTAAAAAATTAAATAACAATCACATTTAGGGTATCGAAATCACTCTTAACTTAACCTAAGACCTAGTATAGTATCTATACAAGAATAAACGGAATAAACATCATGTTAAAACAAAGAAAAACTAAAAAGAAAAAGAAAAAAATCGAGGATGGTGACTACAGCAGCTCCCAAGCTCTTCTTCTCTCTCTCTCTAGGCTTTAAATGAGATTTTGTCTCTGCTAAGCACGTATCATTTCTTCCCATCTAATGCAAAATGTCCTATATATAGAGAATTAAGTGTGGAGGATACTTAGGTCAAGTTCTACATGAATAAAGAGTCCTAGGTCGTCAAAATACTCAAAGAAGATGGCTGTACAGACAACCAGTGCCACGGCATCTAGCCTCTGAAAGCTTTTTTTTTTTTTTTTTTTATCGAAAACTCAAACGGACGCTGTGACACGCAGGTTGCATGCTGCGACTTCCAGTCTCTGATCTACCTTGATTTTCAATTTTTTTTTCTGACTTTGTCATTTTAGCTCTTTTTCGATCTGTTTCAGCTTATTTTCATCATTTCACCTCCAAAATACCCACAAACCACAAAAAAAAAAAAGTAAATTAGCTTATAATAACACAAAAACTCACAAAGTAGTATAGAAAACCTATTATCATTTAAGTGCATATTGAAACCTAGCAGCCTGGTACGATACGAAAGCACGTTTATGCCTAAAGTAGTGTCATGACATGTTCAATCACTCTAGTTCCATATTTTACGATAATATTAGTGGAATTTGCTGAAACTTTGATGTTGATGTTAATGGAGGACCCAAAAGAGAGGGATAGGAAATTCAGGGAGCATGTTTATGCGATGAAGGATCACTCCAACAAGATTAGGGAGATGTGGAGCTATTCTTGTTGTCCTTAATTACGACTTTTTGACCTTTAAGCGCCACAACAAGCCGCTTCGTTGGGATGCTCAGATTGGCCTCGTCAAATTAACCTGATAAGTCTAACATAACATCCTTAATTGGTAAACTTGGTTGATTATTTATATAATTCAGATTTCAGACTAGTATGAGGCTATAAGCTATATGTAACCAGCGCCTACCTACAATACCGTAGGTAAAATCCAACCTGGCAATAAAATCATAAACTTGACACTGGGACATACATTCCCACTTCAAAACCCAAAAACATAGATTCAAAAAGGGGGAAAATTTTTTCCAAAACGTAAATTCATAAATAAAAAGGAAGAAAAACATATACGATGTTTTGGGATGTGACAAAATTTTATAATTAGTCACTAACTAAAATATTAAGTCATAAATAATGTGATAATTATATTATATGGGGTTAATTAAGAAAATATGACGTGTCAAAATTATACTGAACAAGTGACAACTTCAACAGTCCAAGACAAATGTCAAATTCTCATTGAAAAATTACCAAACATCAAGTAAATAAAGACAAAAGCTTCATCAAATCAAAGTGAGCCAAGTGTCATTATAGTAACCTTCCTCAAGCTGCCACCTCCACCACAGTATTGTCACGTCTAGCTTTTATACGTGTTGAAAGTATAAGACATCCACAAGCCTTATATGACACCTCATGCTCATAGACTTAACAATTAAGTCTTGTGATAGTCGGCTCAAGGCATCAATTTTTGGCCTATATATATATGCTTGTACTTGTAACAAAGGGGAGGCAGAAGCTAATACAATTTTCACTTTTTGACAAGTATTAAATGCTTTCTTTCTTTTTTCATTAATCTGTTAACTTTCTCTTTTTCTCAACTCAATTCTTTATTACCAATCCCATCAATTTATCTATATACTCATATATGCATATTATATATTGTGCTAACTTTTAAATTCTGTACTTTAAATACCAGCAGATCCATGATTCTGAGTTATTTAATAAGTTAAGTTGTAGCGTATACGACCCTTGTTTGCAACTATTTATGTTAAATTCAATACTTTTATTTTCTTTTATTTTTGACAAAATAACTGGAATCACCTGTGTCAAAGATCCAACTTTCTAATTATCTATTTTTTTAGTATTGTTTATTTATATTTCTGACTGAATGGCTGGAATCACCGTTGTCAGAAAAACTAACCATCTTTTTATTTGTTTCTGACCATATAGACGGTATCACTTATGTCAGAAACACTGGCTATCTAACACGTGGTGATGGTCATTGAAACTACCCATGCCTATTTACTTGCAGGTTGAGCTGTCAAAAATACCAACAATTTTCTGACACGTGGAATTATATCGTTACAATTTTTCACGTTATTTTCTCCATTTTCTACAATTATCTTGCTTATCATTAATTAAATATTCTTACACTTAATTAATTTCTCCCTAATCCAATCACAAAAAAGCACCCCGAAACATACGATAATACCAATATGAGCAGAATTGAGATCAACAAAATCTAATTCTCATTCTCTCTTTAACACAAAATAAGAAAAAATAGATATCGATAATATTGAAATTAAAGTACTTATCCTGTTACAATCTAAATTGTTGGTAGAATCAAAATTTTTGGCATCACATTTTGTTCATACATGCTTGTAAAATTTGAATTGTGTGAAATATTCATTTCTTAATATTTACAACATAATATCATAGTACTGGTTTGTTGGGGATATGCTAAGAATTTATTAACCTTTTACCGAAATATTTATATCAATTTACAAGAGAAAATTTTCGTAAATAATTCATTAATTAGAGGGGTGGGGAGAGAACAAAAAAATTTCCCATGTAATTTATTTTTCATACGTAAATCTCTATAAATTTGGTAAAAATATGTTTTAGATACTTTTATAAGACATCATCAATATTTTGAACAATTTATATTTGCTTTTATTTGGCCCAGTTCGTATAGTAATGATTATAATAAATCCGCACTTAGAAGCTTTATCACCTGTAGGAATTTTCCGTACAAGTATATTTAAATGAAACATTTATAGGCTTTTATTTACACATATGAGGTGATATTCATAGATTTAGAAAAAAAGAAAAAAAGAGGGTAGAACCAAATTTACAGGCTATTTCGGATATTTCTGAGCTTACACAAGAGTCCTCGTATAATTGTGCGCCTTATATTAATTAGGTTTTTGTTTACACATGTAAGGTGATATTCATAGATTTAGAAAAAAAAAGAGGGTAGAACCAAATTTACAGGCTATTTCAGATATTTCTGAGCTTGCACAAGAGTCCTCCTATAATTGTGCGCCTTATATTAATTAGCACAGCTATAAAATTCCAAATTCTACTCCAATAAAAAATTAGAATTGCATTTTATTAGTATACGTATTTTCAGATATTATCACTCTAGAAATAATTTGCCCATATCAAATTGATATCTATATTTTAATTCTTTATATTATATCATAATTGAATTGATATATTAATTGTCCAATCAATTTGATTGCATTTTAATTTCTTAACTCTTATTATTTTTCTCTAATAATCATTTTTAACATATTAATCAAACATATATGTTGATATACTTTTATCAGATAATTACATAATCAAGATGATCAAGTACTGCTGTAAAGAGATATGTATGTATAAATTTTATATTATCAATCCATCAGTGTCATTATCTATAAATATCTCCTAACAAGTTGTTGGAATATTAACCCTCAATTAGAGTTGCACCTTTTAATAACTCAAATGACAGAATATAAACATGATGTTATAACTAACTCAATCTTAATAAAAAAGAGATTTAATAAGTCTTACAGTTATTCCAAGTTTATTAAATTTCATAATTGATTCGTTTCATAAAGTCCGACTATACTATTAATTAAGACAAATTACTTAATGAATTTACAACCATTAAAATAAAGAGAACTTTATTTTGTTTGAAGTAAACATTTGGTAATCAACTGATTTTTATTCAATCAAAAAATATGATAAAAATATTTAATGAATTTTATTATTTCGGAAAATATTTATTGCAATGTAGAATATGCTCTGAAGAGCATAATACTCCCAACAATATTTTATCCGAAGAAAAAGAAAAACAAAATAGAATAAAAGGGATTAAGATGAATATGCTTATCACTTTCGAAACCTACTTATGTTTAGAATTATAAAATCTTTCAATGTCAACATAGTGCGCCATTTTCCCTGACGACTAATTTTTATAGTGCACTACTTATATTATAAGCCAAAAAGGTGCTAGTTCAACTATCTTATAAGTAATGATGATGTCCTCAAGTACTTGACCTTCAAGCAATCCTAAGATTCCATTAATATAATAAAGAAATTCGACGGCTAATAAAGTAATAATTATGAAATTGCGGTAAAACAATACAGAACATAATAAAGTTCAGCTATGTTTGGTAGTGAGGAAAGAAAGTAGGAGGGAAAGAAAAATTAGGAAGGAAAGACAATATGTAGGATGGAAAAGAAAGTGTCTTTCTTTTATTGTTATTTGGTATGTAAGATGGAAAGAAAACTAGTATATCTTAAAGGGGCGCCCCTAGGTAAGGCCCTATTTATACACCGTTTGATGGGAATTATACACAGATTCCCATCAAACGGTGTATAGACACGTCCCTACGTAGGGACGCCCCTACTGTAGACGCGCCCTATTTTAAAATGACTATTTTGCCTTTTTTATTAAAATTTTAAAAGTAATATACAAGGTTAATTTAGTAAATTCACTTTAAAACATGAGTAAAAAACTTTTCCTCCCCTTTTCTCTCCATTTTTAGGAGAAAAATATTTGAGTGGGTCCAATCACCTTTTTCCCTCCCCTTTTCCCTTCCTTTTTCTCTTCCCTTTCTTTTTCTCTTCTACTAAACAACCTAAATTTTTATTTCCCTCCTCTTTTCCATCAAAACTTTTCTTTCCTCTCCCTTTTCCTTCCTACCAAATATAGCCTAGTGTTCACGGTGGAATGAGTGTAGTCAATTTTGTTGTGTTGTGAATAGTTGTGAATATCTAATACTACGACTAACGACCCTTATTTTATATGAGAGTTGCTATTCAATTATAATCGTGAATAATAAGATAATTATAAGATAATGAGTAAAAAGCCAGTTAAAATAGGATAATTATCCCTTGGTTAGTGGGATAATCCAATTATTATATAATTATCAAGATATAAAATAGATATTCATGATTTGAGTGTGATTTATCTTGTCGCTAGTTTTTATCCAAATATTGGCCGATTTATCTATCTTCTGTAGTGAATAAATCTTACGAATAAATCCAGATCAACTATGGTGATAAAATACATATATATATAATTCATAAATTAGGTGACGTGTATTGAATTTGTTCATTCACACATTATATATATATATATCAACTATGGTGATAAAATACCGCACAACATATATATATAATTCATAAATTAGGTGATGTGCATTGAATTTGTTCATTCACATACATATATAATTCATAAATTAGGTGACGTGTATTAAATTTGCTCATTCATTATTTTCTTTACTTTTTCCAAATTATAAATTGAAAGCAACTTTAATTTTCCTTTTGTAATTTATGTTTCACTTCAAGTAATTTTGTTTCTCCGTACATGATCTCATTGATTTTTAAATTCATTTACATTGAAATGATGAAAAAGGAACGCCCCCAGTTTGTTTTCCCGTAAGTTTCGACTAAACAAATATGCAAGTGATTCATATAGTTTTTTTTTTTTTTTTTTTTTTATAAAAAGATAAGACTTAACTAATAATCTTTATTTTATTAAAAAAAAAATTAATACATGCACTTTGAGAGTCGAACTCGCATTCTAATACCCAATTTTCATCCATTCACCCATAAATTAGCACAAGTGGCTCATTTTATATGTCAATAAAATTTGTAAATCTTTTAGAAATCTGTACCAGGTAACTAGGTTTTGAAAGTACGTAACTCTGTGTTTAATATATTGATCTAGTTTAAGGATCTGATATAGTTAATGATTGAAGATAATGTGTCTTTGATCAAGACCGTAGGCACCATGTGTATAGCTTAATTTATTCCATGGTGTTTTTGATTTCGCGCACACCTTTGTTTGTAAGTGAAGGTTGACAAGGTTGACCCAATTATTGTGCGAATATGCCATAAGCATGAGGAATATTATACTAACATGAGAATGACTCTTTTGGAATTTTTCACATAATTCATATTATTATACATAAATTCAACATGGAGAACTGGTTTTCTCTTTCTCTTAAATCAATCTAAAGTTAAGTTTTCCATTCTATGGATCCTGGATCCGATACTGTATATTGATTACATTTACAAATATACATATACTCTCTTGCCCCTCATAGAATTGAGATTTAGAGGGCATTGACTTTTCTTAAATAGATAAAGATGATAACATGCCCCTATAAGAAAATTACATAAAGTACTTTTCTCCTCTAATGCCGTATTTGGTTAAATTTTCATGTTTTCTTTTTTTTTTTTTTTTTGAGGGGGTTTTTTTGGCACAAATGGTCCCTAAACTATCCAATTTGTGACGATTTGATCTTCAAAGTTTCAATTGTAGAAATTAGGCTCTTAATCTTTCTAATTTGTAATAATTTGGTCCATAAACTGTCTAAGTTACAACATGTTGTTAAATTTCAAACCAAAAACACACATGAAGTACTCATGGTAGCATATAAAAGAATATTTAAAAAAAAAATAAACTGAACTATAGAATTTTGAGAGAATGAAAGATGAATTCTTTGCATTTTTTAAGGATTGTAGGAGTTGCAAATTTAATAAAAAATTTTCAGTAATTGTTTATTTTTATGCTTTAATTCTCAAATTACTTTTCAAATACACTTTCAGATGTTATCACGTATATTTCTAGACAAAAATTTAACAAAAAATTGTAGTTTAGGCAATTCAGGGACTAAATTGCTACAAATCAGAAAGTACAGGTGTTTAAATACTATAATTAAAACTTTGAAGACCAAATTGCTACAAATTGAATACTTTAAGGACCATTTGTACCATCAATCCTCTTTTCTTTTTCAGGGAAAAAATGTCTCGAATTTTGTATGATCAAGTGGTAAGATTTTGGCTTCTTTATAAACTAGTGATTTTTGACATTTACTTTTTCACCAATAAAGAAAGATAAAACTTAAAACATTGACATGAAGACCTACACGCCCAAATGGTTAAAGAAAAATACAATTTATGCATGCATATTACGGAATTTATAAAATGATATGGCATTATTGTTGTTTTTAATAAATGTTAGATTACCTTTGAAGTTGAGTCTAACACGTACGTTAGAGTCATTAGTCCTAAACTTTAAAATGTCTTGGCACATTAGTCCCTAATTTTTATTTGACGTTTAAATTCCCGAACATTAATTTATGTGCATCACTAGTCCTCGAGCCAAACACCATTAATAATTCCGTCAAAATATCATGTGACGAACACATGACTAAATTTAAAACATTAAAGTATTTCAAAGTTCCAACTTAAGGGAAAAAGAAAAAAAAAAAACCCTTTTCTTTCCTTTCTCGACTCACCCTCTTCCATACAATATGTTATTGAACAAATCCAAAACCCATGAAAAGATACTTGTAAGCAGATCAATGAAAATTGAATATAACCCTAGATCATTGAAAACAAACATGCATGCCAAAATATATTAAACTAGTTGAAAACCTAGAACAATGAAAACAAACAAAAGTACGAATTCTGAAATTGACATCAAAGCTATTTTCCAAGTTCTTGATTACTAGAGATTCTGAATGACGTTATCGGTCTTAGAGCATGGGTGATTCGGGTTAAGGTAATCAAAATTTGGAAAAGATATATATTCGATGACAGTTGATGGAATTTGACACTTTGGAATGGCGATGTACAAGAGGGTTGGCCGTGTGGATTCGAGGTCGTGGGAGATGCACAAGGTGGCGAAAAACTTGTTAGTGACAATTTTTTTCCCCCCCCTTCTTTTTCGGTGTTATTTGAAGCAAGAAAAGGAAAATAGCTTTCTCCTTCATAATGACACTACAAAAGGAGAGGGAGAAGGAGTTTATGGTAGGTTGCAGCCAGAGAAAGATGGAGAGAGTTAACGACCATTCTAGAATTGAAAGTGCTTTTTGTTTCATATTTCTATGGTTTCAAATTTTTTATTTGAAATAAAGGAGTTTTCAAACTAAGTCATATTTATAAAAATTAACAAACAAAACAAGATATTTACATTTGATTTTCTTCTTTTCTTTAAATTTTCCATCTTATATTGATGCTCTTAACATAAAAAATATATACTAAAATTAATTAGTTAATTAAATAATTCGATATTACTACTTTTCCTCACTTCTTGGTTTTCATGTATTGAATAATAGTGTATGCAAGTGATGTACGCATATTGAATAACAAGGCCAAACGAACATAGTTTATTTTGCCTTTTCTTAATCTATCTTATTATATGTTTAGATCTTTGTTTTTTTTTTTTTTTTATCATGACATCATATTTGAGAATAATAAAGTAAATGTAGAATATAAAACAATAAATTACGAAGACCGAAGGAGGGAGACTAGTAAATTTCTCCCCTTCGATAGGATACTGTAGCTTATGTACACATGGTCAGTAAAAGATATTTCTGACAATCATATCGTAATTCAAGAATGGTGATCATGGCGGGTTCACAATTCATGCTAGCTACATGATGGTAGGTAATCCTATGGGTTAGGGATATTCATCAAAAATCTCTAATTATTGGATTCATGTGCATTGACAGTTTTGTTTACTCTTGAATGCATTTAGCTTTCTTTCATTTTTTCCTTGCATTGTACAGTGATGGAGCCAGTAATTTTGCCTAATGGGGGCTAGAACTTCATTTCATCTATTTATGAGGGTACTCTATCATTTTTTTATTTTTGAGTGGGAGCTTTGTATATAATTTAAGGTAAAACACTATAAATATATATAAATTTTTTGGCCTTTTAAAAGAAAATATAAAAGGAAGTGGGAGCTTAAGGCCTGAGTGAGGCTCAAATGCCTCCGTCCCTGACATCATAGTTAATTAGTTACTCTTGGATCGACTAAGATAGTTTTAGGAGTAGAGAATTAGCTTAATATTAGAAGATTTTTCTCTTCTAATTCTATCTGTTATTGTAAAGATTTTTTGCATTATTATAACAGATTTGTTATCTCAAAAATAAATAAAAAAAATTATTTTATTGGTTTCAAATTGAAAATTTGAAGTATTTTAATTTTCTAAAAAATTTAGTCAGGTATCTATCATGTAACATTTAACAGGATAGTTACCAGAGTTCAGCTCAAGGACTAGTGTTGCACATAAACTAAAAGTCTGAGGACTTAAACGCTAAAATAAAAAGATTAGAGACTAATATGCCAAGACACCTAAAGTAGGGACCAATGACGCTAATAATTCTATTACTATATCGATATAGTTTGTGGCTTCCATGTCAAAATTACAAAATGCATAAGTATTTTGACTTTTAAATTATTCTTCTTGGGTAAGAATTATAATGACCATTAACTGTCATTTCTTTTCTTATCTTTTTTCTTTTTTAAAACCATTATCTTATTGTTTTCAATGAGCAGCAACTATCTTATTATTTTCTCTCCCTCTGTATCTTCGATAGATTTTTCATTCTGTAGGATACTGAATAAAAAATAGGGCCTCTTATAAAATTACAGGCCCAATGTACTAAAATTTAAAAAATCTCGAATGGGCCAACTGTTTTAAAAAAGAGATTTGGACAAAAATACGAAAGAAAACAAAAACAAATACCAAAAATACGGCCTGGAGATAAAATATAACTTTTGTACGACCTAAAAGTGGCAAACATCTAAAAACTGAGAAGTACAAAACGTGGTGACGCTTTTGTAAATAAGGCAAACTTTTTCTATGCATTTATATAAATAAGAGCGACCAAAAATACAACTAAAAATGCTTGGCCTACTGGATGGTCCTTCTACATTTGGCCTTCAGCACAAAAGTTCAAATTTAACCAGTAGTGTTTTTACGTATATTTGTTTTTCTCTTTTTATTTTTCATCATCTTTTATTTCCTATCTATATTTCCTTTTCCTATTTATTTTTTATCATCTTATATTTCCTATTATGTTCAATGTTTTTTTTCTTTTATTTATTTTTTCCTTTTTAATGTTATTTTTTGTCATTGATTTCTTCGTTTCTATTAGGGTTCAAACCCATATATTGGTTTTTACATATATTTCCTTTTCCCTTTTTATTTTTCATCGTCTTATATTTCCTACCTATATTTCCTGTTTCTTTTTTATTTTTCATCATCCTATATTTCCTATTTCATTCAACGTTTTTTTGCTTTTGTTTATTTTTTCCTTTTTAATGTTATTTTTGTCTTTAGTTTCTTCTCTTCTACTAGGGTTCAAAACCACATATTGTCTTTTTGAAATTTTTTATCATTTTTTATTTTTTTTTTCATTAGTTTCTTTCTATTTTTCTTTTATTTATTTTTCTTTTTTAATATTATTTTTGTCATTAGTTTCTTCTAGTTTTGTCCCAAAAATCACAGAAAACCACAAAAATTTCTTAGAAACCAATTTGGTTTCTTTCTAGGAGAACGTCCTATATGAAAGTAAATCACATGAAACTACAAAAATTTTTTGGAAACCAGTTTAGTTTCTTTTTAGCGGAATAAGAAATCACAAAGGTTTCCTGGAAACCACAAAGGTGGTTTCCTGGAAACCACTTTGGTTTCATTCTAGCAGAATGCCCTGTACGTAAGTAAATCATAAGAAACCATAAACGTTTTCAGAAAACCAGTTTAGTTTCCTTTTAACGGAATGGGAAACCACAAAGGTTTCTTAGAAACCAGTTTAGTTTCCTTCCAGCGGAATGCCTTGTACGTAAGTAATTCATAGGAAACCACAAAGATTTCCTAGAAACTAGTTTAGTTTCCTTTTAGCGGATGAAACCATAAAGGTTTCCTAAAAGCCATTTTGGTTTCCTTCTAGTGGAATGCCCTGTACGTAAGTAAATCACATAAAACTATAAATATTTCCTGGAAAGCAGTTTAGTTTCTTTTTAGCAGAATACTTTGAACGTAAGTAAATCACAGGAAACCACAAAAATTTTATGGAAACCAGTTTGGTTTCATTTTAGTGGAATGTCTTATAATTAATTAAATCATAGGAAAATAAATAAGTTTCTTAGAAACCAAACTAGCTTCCTGAACATTTACTATAACAAACCAAGAAACCAGCACTTATTTTTCATAATAAGCATGTTGAAGTAAATTCAGTGTCTAATTTCAACACCAAAAAATCACCATGGAAATCAGTTTGGCACCCAATTTAACGTCAAAAACCATATAAATCAATCCCTAAGTTGATATTGAGCCACATTTTAACTTTTACTCAATTTATGATCAAGACAATACAAGGAATACCTTTTTTTTCCTCTGTCTACCATCATTGTCTATATCTACATGTCCTAATGTGAGAAGTGGAAAACCACTTAATATGAACAAGTATAGAGCCCTAAAAAGAGTTTTTTCTTGCCATATGTAGAAAACACATGAGTACATTTGTCTCTCTTTTATACATGAGAATATAAAAAAAAAAAAAGTACATAGAAGCTCAAATCTCAATTTTTTTTTTTTTTCAGTATTGAATTAGCAAAAGCATCTATATATCATAAAGACTAGAGCAATACCTTCCAAAACAACATGACCTGAGAAAGTAAAATTTCTTGCAAACAAATTAGACGTAGATACAATTGAATAATACTAAATTGCATTTCTTTCAATGTTTAGTAGCTGTCCTAATAATCATGGAAGCTAGAATAGTTCAACTTTTCTTCTCACTAAACAGAGGAACAAACCTAACAAGAGAAAAATACAAGACATGGTTAGAATATTTTTTTTAAAACAAAAAAAAAAAAAAAACAAAAACAAAAACAAAAACGATAGCATAAAAAAAAATATTAAATCAATCTTAGTCCTCCATGTAACATGGTTCTCTTAAGAATTTTGTCAAACACTTTTTATGCAAAATCAAATACTCACAATTCTAATACATTCTTTGTATACAAGCTATTACAATTCAATACCCAAAATATTTGTCTTTTCACAATCAATTTACTAAAAATAGGCCCTTTCATACTCGAATACCTCCCATATTCACGAATATAGTTTTAGAATCTTGAAACTCAAAAGTCACCCAATTATTTTTCATGAAAAGAAAAAAGGCCCATTGCTTGAAATCTCAAGAAAACAAGAAAAATTACAGAAGTACACATAAACTCATTTTCTTATCAATTTTCTCTCTTTATTTTTCAGGAGCCAAACAAGAAAAACGAAAAATGAAAAAGTCCATACCCGTTAAGGACTTGGTAGACCTATTTTGAGTCGGCTTTAAGGTCGAACAAGTTGGAATCATCATCGTCGTAGTCAAGAAGGTGAGGGTGCTAGGAGCGAAAGTCGAAGGAGCAGTCGAGGTCTCAAAGATCGATATCATCGGTGAAAACATCGTCCATGGTTGATAGCAGAGCTTTAGAAACGAGAGACATCGTGGTCAATAACAAAGAGCTTTAACGCTTTGATTTTGAAGATGAGTATTGAGAGAGAAATAGATAGTGAAAGTGACATTTTCTATAAAATACCGTATAAAAATATTCAATTGAGGAGTACCGTAAATTTTTGTATTTTTTTTTAAAGGTCGTAGTAAGTGTTCTTTTCCCTTTTAAAAATCCCAGATTAATTTAGAAAATATCACTTTTTAGTAAATCTACTATAAAATTTGCACTTTTAATAACTATTTAAAAAAAATACAAACCTTTTCAAAATGGTATTTTTCAATGGTACTTGAGGTAACTAGTTGGGTTACTTGGGGTAACTAATCTAGTTACTTGAGTTAACTAATCAAAGTTACATGAGGTAACTTGATTGATTACTTCAAGTATCTCATCAATTAATAAAGACTAGTATTTTTTTAAATACTTTTAAAATAGTATTTTCTAATTAAAATACGTGATTTTTCAAGTATTCAAAATCCGGAAATTTTTAATTTGTTTGAAAAATTACCATAAAAAACAAATTTCTTCTAAAAAAATATCAAATCAGTAGTCCAGCCCATGCAACAACTGCCCTTGAAGTCCAATAAGCTCTACGAAAAAAGAGAGAGTAGAAAAGGAAATGGACCTAACTAAAAGTAACGCCATAATTACTTTTCTAGGACCCTTTTTCAAGGGGATTCTTTCATAAATAGCAGTTTTAAGATAACAACTCTCATCAAATAGCAGCTAGCTAAATATATTTAGAAATATATCAATTTTATACCAAAATACAATCCAATTAGTGGACAAATCTTAACAAATTGGAGGAATTAAGGGGCAAATTTGAAACTTTACAATAAAAACTGCTATAAAACAGAAAACCGAAAAGAAACTAGTAAGGGTGAAAACTCATCCCCACGAACTGCTGCTCTACCTGTATTTCTTATTTTTCAAGAGGAGCTCTCAGGTGGCTATTTTCACTATTCAGTTTCATAAATGTCCTTGTTTTTTATTTATATCAAAATTACCGAATTTATCAATTCCAAAATATTAATATCCGTTTTATTATATCATATATAAAAAATACTCAATTTAAGAACTGGAATACATTATATATAAATCTTATCAGTTGACATTTGATCTATTTCATATCTCATATAAATTACTATTTTTCTATAAAGATTAAAAAAATTTATAGCAGAATGATAGAGTTTATCAGTTCAAATATAGAAATATAAATTTTTGCATATCACATATCCGATATACTCATTACAAGAATATATATATATATATATTAGTACAAATTTTAGTATATATATTAGTATAAAACTGGTTAACTGACATCTCATATATTCAGTGCAAAGTTGATAAATTTGGCCATTTTGTTATAATAAAGAAAACATATTTATTAAAATGTTGTGTAAAATAGGGTCACTGGTTATAAATAGTCTTTTATTACTTTTTCAATTGCGGTATTAGTAACTGGTACTCACTATATTTGTGACACTAAATTTATGATTTTCTTAGAACCAGCTATCAATGACAAGGTAAAGGGGATCAAAAGCAGAGATTGACCTATACCGTGTAACAACCAACAAAGCTATTTAATGAAAACCATTATCAATGGCAGAGCCAGATAGTGGCCAGGGGCATATGCCCTTCCTGACTTTTTAAAATTCTAAATTTTACCTTATTGTTTTTAAAAAAACATGGTTAAGTTCTTCATTTGCCGCCTAAAATTAAAATTCACCCACATATTTTATAAAATAAAATTCAGACTTTATTATTATGATATATTTGATTTGCCCTCATTTTTTATGGATAGTTTTTCATTGAACACATTTCAGAAACTCTTTTTGATCCTATATTAGTTTATGTTGATCAATGTATTTCACAATTACGATTTTTTGATTATTTATGAGTTATATATTACTAAAGTACAAGTCCATTTAAAGAAAGTAGAGAAAAAAGTATACAAAAGGCTAGAAGAAGGGAAAAAAACAAATTTTGCTGATTGCTTTTTAAGTGTCTAGTTTCACCACTGACTATTACTAGGACTCTTAATAAAAAGTTTTAATTCATTTAGTAATAAGGAGAAAATTTTTCTTATTCCAAAAACATGAGAGGAAGATCCACATAAATTATTCATTTACTTCTAGAACATTAATTTAAATCAATCTTAATCTAAGATATTATTTTAATTCCTAACATGCGTACAAAGGCAGCTTCATACTTCGAAGAAACTTCTTAGAAAATATTTATAAGAAAACCAATAAGCTTAGGTGAAATACTAAGGTGGTGTTCAGTTTGATGGAATAGCCATTGGAATGGAATGACAATTCTAACAGAAATTCATTCCTTTATTTAGTTGGACAATAAAACATTAGAATAGTTATCCTATAGAATAGCTATTCTACCAAACTGCGTAAATTGATATTCCTAAAGAAGACTACTAAAATACCTATTGTATTCCATTGTAAAATTAAAATTATTTTTTCCCAAAATTATCCATCTTAATATTTAATATCTATCATAATTTTATATACCTAACACATATCTTTCATCTTGCATACACTCTAACCTAAAAGAAATGAAAAAGAAAAATTACTACTCCTATTAAGTTAGTATACTGTAGAGGGTTTTATTTTTATTTATTTATTTATTTTTTTTAGGGGAAGCGTACAATTTTTTCTTTTCTAAACATTAATATAATTTTTTTTTTGGTTGGATATGTTAGAGATAATAGATGAGATAATGGGACCTTTAAAAGAAATAGAGTTTGATACTACTAACGCATAAAGGAATAATTGGGTATCAATATATATATATATATATAAAGAATATGGAATTAATTTAAATTCGCAAATATAATTATCAACATGAATTTGGTACTGGAAAAACAGATCACCTTTTTTAGTTTAGTAATTAATATTTTTATTCAAATATAGTAATTAGCATTGTTAATATAAAATAACATACTTTTAATTTAATTTTTTAATATATTATAAAACATAAATTCAAGATTTAAAGTTAGGGATAGTTTTGTAAAAATAGTATTTATTACATTCCATTTCAGTTACTAACCAAACAAAATAATTATGATTCTGATGTTAATTCCAATACTCAACTAAACGTAGGAATTGGATTCAATTGGTCATTCCATTCCTATTCTAATTTCATTGTATTCATATTCCTATTCCATTCCATCAAACCAAATACCATAGTGAATCATCAATCATGGTTGCATGCTTAGCCTTATTGTAACTGAACCTCCTTCTAATATGAAGGACCCAAGCTCTAAACTCTTCTTTTTTTTTAAAAAAAAAAAAAAAAAATTTTGATGTGTGTTGACATATGTACTAAAGAGATGACGTGTCCATATAAGAAATATACAATTACGTGTGGAATTCCAGTGTTTCCTCTAAGTTTTACCTACAGGCAAATTGGTTTGCAATAGAATGATAGTGATATAAAAACTTTTGAATAACTCGTATAATTGCAGAATTCTTAGCCAAGTACCAAGATTTAACATTTATTGAATTAAGTAGTGAAATATAGCAGAATATTTAGCAAAGTTACGAAATTTAACATGATCTAATGCAAGGTAGGGAAATTTAGTAGAATCCTTAGCCAAGTAGCAAAATTGGCAGGATTAAGAACAAAAAAGTAATAGGAACTGTGAAGCAATTGTTATATATATAAAGGAATCTAACTTTAACATGTTGAAGGAGGAAGGCATTCATACAATTCCAAGACTTGAGTTCTAGAGATTAGTTTCCTCATTTTACTATTAAGATTTAGGAATACCATTTCCCCTTTTCATAGTATTACCAATTAAATTCTTTTAAGAACTTAGAGCTTTCCAACATTCCTCTTTTATATTATTGGTTTGTTTTTTCATTCATGCATGTCCATGTAATTGCAATAATATTCTAACTATTGGACATATTTTTTTAAGTCTTGGAATGTAGCTAATAAGCTTGTTAATTATATATGGATATTGTTCATGCTCATTTGTATGTAATTATATATATATGTTCTTAACTGTTTGACATATCGTCTGAGTACTTGATCTTATTCTAGCTGATATACAGTTTGACCATGTTCAAACAAATAGAAGTGTTGATCAAATAAATGCATATACCAATTCTTTGAACATAGCCTTATGTCTATGCCTTATACGGCAAATTAATACTTATCTAGTATATTAGAATGGATTTGCCATATTTCATTATTTAACTTGTTTTTCTGCATTTGTCTATATGTCACCCTCGAACCAATGACGACTTACTCTTTATATATTGATTGATAAATGTATATGTGTATATCGGCACGTTCTATCCAAGCCCCGGATATTGAGGTAACTACATTGAGGATCGGTTTCTGATTCTACCTAAATAAAGAATCAATCATTTTCTTTTCTTAGGCTCATTCCTAGTCTATACTTATATAAGAAGCATGGAAGACTATTTGAGAATTCTTTCTCGATTCAACCGTAAATTAATTTGAGCTATCCATTCAAACTTCAATTTGAGCTGTCGTACAATCTCATTAATAATCTTAGTGATATTGTCATGGCATACAATAAGTGAAGTTAGGAAGCTAAATACTTTTTCCATTTGATATCTAGGGCTTGGGAATCAGACGTATGACTCTTTTTGCGGATTTCGTTCTCCTCTCACCGTTGCAGCTTCGATCCTCCGAGCATAACAAAAATGCTATCCAATGCTTTCATTCTAAAGAAACTTGGTAATCCAATCCCACTCTGCTTACTTAATTTGCTCTGTCCTTGGTTCCTCGATTGTGTCGATTCTTCTTTGACTCCTCCCTTCTCACCCAACTCTCATTCTCATGTCTTTTTTATTTCTTTAATATGGAAACTTGAAAAGAGTTGTCTTTGTTTTTACAATTGCTACTTTGTGGTTTTAGGGAAGGGTTCAGATGGCTTCTTGATATCCATACGTCAACCCCAACTACTATTTGGTTTCTTCATTGTACTATTCATTTAGTGTTTATGTCTTTATTATTATCTAACAAGGTACCACTTCTTCAATATTTTTCCTCCTTTAACTGAAAATTTATTGGGGGGTAAAACGAAATATTAGCGTAGAGTTTATATATGTGTGTAATATATTCGATTTAGATATTGCCTAAGTGGACTATATATATGTTTTGATATTATTGTCCCTTAGGCATATTATGTAAGCTTATGATCCCAAATTTTCTGCTGCAATTGTATCACTTGTTATGTAGATTGTGTTTGATAGAGGAATAATTATGCTCATTTTTGGTCTCTGTAGCTTATTCTACTCTTCTTTTTCCTTTTTTTATTTAAAAAATATTTTTATTTTTTTTGTATACATTTGCCCAAAAAAAAAAACACAAAAAACTTCTATTATAAAATGTTCAGACAGAAAAATGGAAACTAA
Source organism: Trema orientale (assembly GCA_002914845.1). NCBI lineage: Eukaryota > Viridiplantae > Streptophyta > Magnoliopsida > Rosales > Cannabaceae > Trema > Trema orientale. The sequence continues at coordinate 453,626 of JXTC01000139.1, read as the reverse complement.
TAACTAAATTTTCTTATTAACAACATCTTATAAGGTGTTCCCGGGTAAAGTCCTAATTCATATTCAAAAATGGATTAGTTTTGTTAGATACTAAGATAAATTGATATGGCTGTATAATGATGTTTCAGGAGCTTTTATTTGTTCAGATTTAAGGTATTATCATCCTATTATATGGATATTTTCTAAGGGTGTTAAAATGAGGTCTTGTATGCAAAACTGAGGGAGTTTTTAAGTTACTGTTTCATGCAGACTTAACTAGAATAAAACTAGCTAGTTTTATACAGTTTTAAGATGAAACCATTTAGGTGTCAATGGCTGAGTGAATCCCAAGGGAATGTATAAAATTCAAGGGATTATGTAACAAATTAAGATAGGATTCTACAGCTGGTTTTGTGAAAAATTAGCTGCAGTACCTAGTTTTAAATAAACTAAACATAAACAGCTTATCATTTAGCAAAATTGTCTCACTCTAATTATTGCAGAATATTTCCCTCTCCCCCTGCTGCAATCATTACTCTTTAATACTATGAAGGGAACTGAAATTCGTGACCTATTCTTTCAGCCTAGCTTCTGCTCTGAATCTATACATTTTTCTCTCTAGTTTCCGATTTCTAGTACTAACATTTACAGCCACTTAGACACTCAAAATCCCTTCATCCGATAGCTTAAATACACTCCCTGAACATCTTATATAGCAGTTTTGGTGTCTAATTTTATAACGACAGTCTCACACATTATTTTAATATCATACCAGCCATTAGCAAGCATTGTCTTCTTCATATTGCATCATATGGTTAGCCTATTTTTATGCATGCAATAATTACAAGTTCGATCTACTCCTCGGCCTAAGTGTCCTTAAGCTAAGTTTTCTATTCTTTTCTTTTTTTTTATATTCTATATATATATATTACATGCTATCATATTATACTAAGACGCGCATCTTTAGTATAGTTACTAAAGCTTCGTACCTAATGTATTCAATCAGGTTCATTTCAATGGTTGATCAAGTTCTTGGTCACTATTGATTAGAGCAATATTTTCACTTTTGAAACAAACATCAATTCATAGGCTTCCAATTTTCAAATTTTCATTGCATTTGAAGGATTTTATGAAGATTGAGCCATCCAAAGGCCTCATTCACTATGTTCGTAGAAGTTTTCTTTTGAGTATTTCTAAAAGTATTATTTTACTTTTTGTTTACCGTTATATTTAATTTTCAAGTTTCTCAACTCCTTTGGTTATTAAACTATTTATATATTATTTAGTCGTTCTAATAATCTGTCTAAATTATATATCCTAGAGTTTTATACTCAGTTATGCTATATTATATTGTCTTAATTTTTTAGTAACAAATAAATAATTACACATTTTTAGAAATTAAAATTTACTACGAATACAAGGTGATCTTTGGTTTGTAATTTTTGTACATTCTTCTACTTCAAACACACTTGTGGACAGTTTCGTTTTCGAACTTAATACTCAGAATGGGTTCGATTGTAATGGCCAAGTTTAATTTCAATAGAGAAAAAAGGAGATAGAGAAGAAAATCTTGAACAAGATGTGGATTTGCACGTATAAAATTATCCAAAGCTAAGCAATTGAGCAGCTTGCTTTATGTATTGCTTTTGTTACATTCCTTATTTTCTTCATTGGTTTGTATTTTTATTTTGGTTATGATTGAATTAGTAAGTTTGGGTTTAATAGATGCTCACTCATGTGTTATATATAATTTGGCTGGTTGATTTCATTAGCCTGCGTTATTTTGAGGAAAAGAACATGCAATTTAATTGGTTTCTAAGAGCAATATGCGCATTTTTACCTAGGACGTTCATAGTTTGGTTTACAAGATTTGATAAAATTCTTTTTTTAAGAATTTATTTAGGGGAAGTGTATTTCATATGAAATTGGTATGGTGATACATATCTTATTTCTATAGCAAGTATGCAACTTTTGCTATTTATGATCATTTTTATGTGTCGAGATTCTTGTATAATTGGTTTTAAGCTAGAATTCTGTTGTTATAGAATGTGGTATGTACTTAAGATTCAAAGTTATACGTATAATGCTTGACCAAATGCATATTTAAGATTTCTGTGGACTATTTTTTGAATTGGTGAACTTCGAACTCATTGTTGCCTGCATAATAATGTATAAAAGGCATCTTTAGTAGCCATAGAGAACAATAAATGGATCAACTATGATTTTTTGTAACTCCATTTCAGCTCTTTACGCTTAGATATCATTATCAGTCTAATCAAATACAATATATCATTCTAAACTATTCAAATATTGGGAGATGAAATATTAATGAAATTCAAAACTAATATTAATAATTGAATAATAAATATTCTTTTGCCAAAAAAAAAATAACGTCGGTGGAATTCAAAATGCAAAAGATCAGTGAAAAGAACAAAAAAGAAAAAAAAAAAGATTTGGTGTAGTGTCTCTAATATAATATTTTCATCCCTATCATAATTGAAAACAACTTCTAATGCTATTTTATTTGAATGTACATACAAATTATAGGTGTATAATATATAAAGATTATTGCAAAGATTAAGTAGACTAAGAGTAAATGCATTATGCTATATCAAATTGTTCTAATATGGTTGGTTATTTGCTATCAATCATTTAAATATTCTTATGACACTTAAGTTAGAGATATCAATGTGAGTAGGGTTTTATGGGCTGATCCACGTTCTAAAGAAAAAACATAGTACCGGTGTGGCCCAGTCCACATTAATGTGGGCTTGGACCGGCCTGTTACATATAGTAGGGGTCGGGCTGGCCCTCAGCAATAGGCCCATCAGTTCGGTCTGGCTCACATTTCTGCAGGCTCATATTTAGTCATATATATAATTTTAAATATATTTTTTAATTAAAATCTAAAAAAATCTTGATTAAATATTTTTATCTATATGCTTTTAATGTCATTTATTTACTTATTTTTGTTTATTTTCAATTTATTCAAATTTTAAAAGAATATGAATAGATTTGATGCTCATATTTTAAAAGAATATGAATGGGTTTGATGCTCATATTTTGGCCCACATAAGCACATACTTGATATTTTAAAATATAAAATAATAACAAAATTTGACTCATATTAGGCCCACTAGGCATGACCCACTTACACCCGCATAGGTATAACCTACTTAACCCCACATAAAATGTGGAGTGGGCCCCTTAATAAGAATATGAGTCGACCTTAGGCCCGGTACAAAGCCTATGTGGGCTCATCAAATATGGGCTGGCCTGGTCTGGCCCATTTTACATCTTGAACTAAAGTTAATTGCCTTCGTTTTTTTCTTTTATAGTACTTTATTGTACATCTGTAATGCCAAGCTTTCCAGAATTCTTTTCAATTTGTTATTTTATCACTGATAAATTTATAAGGTCTTTAAAATAAAAGAGATACTTGGCATGTGCTCAAACAAGTATACATATATAAACTATGTCTTCACTTTCAATTTTTCCAAACATACCTAAACACCAAAAAAAAAAAAAAATCATAGACAAAGTCAAGAAAATCAAGAGCAACCTCGGAGTACTAATATCAAGTTACCAGAATAAAGTCTAGGCTTTGATGTGTTAGAAGGAGCTTACACAAAGAGCACTCCAACCTTAGAGAACGTATTTAATAGCATACGAAAATCACAAGAGTAACTAGAAATACCCATTTCAATTGGAAATGAATACATTGCTAGAATTTATACCCTAAAAGCATGTAATTTTGGATATTTGTTGAATTAATAAAATGATATTTTTCTATTTGAATTTGTGCATAATTTGTATGTCTTTAAATATTAGAAAATCTCTAGTTTATTAATGTGACCACAATTTTAGTATATAAGTGTTATATGTATGAAGATTAAATTTATAGATAATAAACTAAACATAGTCTGTAATAATTAATTAAAGTATGAGATCTTTAATTACATATTATCAGTACGGTCCATTAACATTGAGAATGTAATAGTCTTATCCAGACTATTGATGTGTTGATATTACAATAGATATACTTTATATAATTATTGATCTATGTGGCTTTCAATCTTGTCTTATTTTGATAATAATAAACATATGATTTAGTTGCTAATGGTTAACTTGAGTTTGTAGCTATAAAGTTGAAATAGAATCCAATTATCTCAAGAAATCAAGTCTTCAAGAATAGAGCATTATTGGGAAACTTATAAAGCTTGGAGATGGACATCAAGAATTAAGACTTAAGATGTGTCAATAGATTTCTATTTAACTTATAGTCTTGTACTTGATTTATTATAATGCACATAAATTCTCTTTGAAATGGCTCACATTTTCTTCAAAAGAATTTTTAAAGATATTTTCAAACATAGTCTAAGCATTTAAATGTTTGAAAATTTGGCCTGAAGTATTTTTCCAGCAAAAAATTATTTTCTAGCATTGAAAATAATTAGAAAATAATGGATTTTAAAATATTGACCAAAAAGGAACCAAGGAAACCAATCAATGGTTTCTGGTCCTAAAATGGCCGACCACTGGTAATCGACTACTTTACCTCACCTATTTGACCGTTGGAGCTAAAATGTCATTATCAGACTCTAATGGCTAGTAAAAATAGTTGACCAGTTTTTCTGGCAGACAACCAGTAACGGTCGAAAATGGCTAGTTTTTTAAAAAAGATTTAAATAGAGCCTAGTCTGACAACATAGAAATAGAGAATACGAACCTACATTTATTCCCAATCAGTTTCTAAATACAAAAGCTCTCTTTTACTCAACTTTAACTTTCAAATCTATTTGAGCCATTCCTTGAGCATCATTTGTGAATTGTACTCAAATCACCTAAGCTTATCTTGTATTACTTCTTTAAGAGGTGATCTTTTAAGTGAGTGTTTACTTGTATTCTCACAAAATCATTATTGAGAGGTAAGATTGGCACCAGAATCATAAACAACCCGATATAGGTGAGGTTAATACCGGATTCTAAACAATCCGTGGTTAGGCATAATAGAGCCGGATTCAAGACTATTGTAAAGGCGTGGATATGCCTAAGAAGAAATCACTCCATTTGTATAAGAATCGGTCAAGCCCATAATCTTGATCCTATAGTTTTCTCATGTACGCAAACTGTCATGTTTGTCGAACCTCGTAAAAATAGCGTTTGCAATCTCTCTATCTCTATCTCTTTAAATTATTTATTTGAGATTGTGCTTGTTTATTTGTTCTTTTTACTTACTCTATTTATTATTTGCACATTCTAGTTGTTTAATTCAAAAGGCTTGTAAAAGTTTTTAAAACCCAATTCACCCCCGCTCTTGGGTTAGCTATTCTTGGGATAACAAAAATTAGATTATATAAGATCAGATCAGACATGATTTGAATTTCACATAAATTCTATTAACTGTTGAAAGTTCAAATAATGTCATTAGATGATCATGTGTAGATCAATCTTAATCCTAACTAGTTATAGACTCCTGTTTTACGATCATATTCTTTAACATACTTGTTAAGGTTTGTTTTCTAAACGGACTGAATCACTTGTATCTTGGGAGTATAATGAGATGAATAGCTGAGAATGTGACTTATAGATATAGAATCCATTCATTCTATAAGGAAGTTAGAAAGATAATTCTCTTGTGTATTGATTCAAGTCCTGAACAGTTTGAGTACCAATTTAAAATAGATTTATAAATTAATTGTTTATTGGAGAATCAATTGTATACAAGGATAAAAATGTAATTGAAGAGGTAAACAGAATATAACCTAGCTACGGTTATGAATTATCTATAGAGGATTGAACTACATGCAATGATTAAATTGATGGACTGTTCGCTGCTTTTTGAGTAAATTTATTTTGTAACTTCAAGAGTGCAATTCCATATTTTTAGTGGGGTAATACTATAATTAATAAATTAGACAAATTAATTAAATAGTTTAATTAATTGTTATAATTTATTGGAGCTTGATTTATAGGTCCATAGGTCTCCAATTCCACCTCTTATGAATACTGTACTAGAAATTATCCGATTTCTATTGCTACACACTTTCTTAAGATAAATAGTTTATCTACTTATAATTAATAGGGTTTTTGGCATAATTAGTCCCTGAATTTTTCGATGATTTGCAATGTATCCCCTGAAATTTTTTTTTTTGGTAATTAGGACTCTAAATTTAGAATTTTAATGTATCCCCATAAACTTTTATTTTGGCAATTAGGACCCTGAATTTAAGTTTTTTGGCATGATTAGTCCCTGAATTTTTCGTTAATTTGTAATTTATTCTTTAATTGTTTAAAAATTTGAATTTTAAAACTATTTTTTCCCCTCCAAACTCCCATTTGTTATTTTTGTGTCTAGACCAAGTAAGATAACCATTATGCACTTAAAAAATTTGCACATAACTCAGGGGATATATTGCAAATCAACGAAAAAATTCAATGGCTAATCATGTCAAAAACCCTAAATTCAGGGTCCTAATTGCTAAAAAAAAAAAGTTCAGGGGATACATTGTAAATCAACGAAAAATTCAGGGGCTAATCATGCCAAAATTCCTAAATTTAGGGTCCTAATTGCCAAAAAAAAAGTTCAGAGGATACATTACAAATTATCAAAAAATTCAGGGACTAATCATGCCAAAAATCCTTAATAATTATTATTAATTAATTAATTAATTAATTAATTTAAATTTATGGAGAAATAAGTTTCCAAGAAACCTACTAAATAAGAAACACTTCTGGAGAAGTGTTACGAACATACCATCTCAATCCATTTAATGGGCAAGTAGTGTGTAAATCACTCGCAAACTACTTAAGTTTTTTTTAGTCGTATATATATTAATTTATTAAATTAATCAATTATTATACGTACATGGAACTCCTATGAAATTGATCAATTATTATAATATATATACGGCAAAATATATACATATATATAATAATTGATTAATATTTTATTCATCAAATAGTTTAATATATATATATATAAAGAGATAGCAGAAGAAGAGTAGTAAATATATAGTTTCTAAAAAGAGTCTCCATAAACCAGAGAGAAAAGAAAAAGGTTTTATATTCTCTTTAGAAACCATTACTGCAATTTCATATGTTAAGCATATTATGCAGACATTACTAGAATGCAAATATTACAATGACAGATTGGTTGAATACGTTCAAAAATTTATAGAAAAATCACCGGATTGCGCCGATATAATGCTAGAAAAGAGTCTAGTTTTCTCTCTTTAATTTTCTTGATTCTTCTATGTTAGGTCCAAAAGTTTGGCATTTTGAATGAAAAAGTTTTGAGAACTTAAGTTGATAGAAAGACCGTCTTGGCATTAAGGCACCAAATTTGGCGCCGCAGCGACACAAAGTGCAAACATGTTGAAGTGCAAACATGTTGCAGAATTCCTGGATCGCAGCCAATTTTGTCTCGGCTATTTAACATCTCTTCAGCTCATATTAAAGCATCACGGGGGAAACCCTAGCAACCAAAGTTAGAGAGAGTTTGAGAGAACTTCTGGATGAGAAAACACCAAGGAGTCGCAGGAATTAAGAGGAGACGAGAAGATTGAGCAAGTTTCAAAGAGTTTTTCTTTCTCTTTTTCTGTTTTATCTTTTCATTTTCTACTATGAACGTGTATAAGTTTTATCATCTCTCTTGTGTTTCTCTCTCTATGATTATGAACTAAACTCTTTTGCTAGAGATGTTATGAACTGAACTCTTTTGCTAGGGATGTAGTCAAACATCTAATGTAATTCACTTACTTTATTTTCCTCAATCGTTCTTGATATCCATTGATGAGTTAATCGTTCTATCTTATACTTTATGCTTCTATTCATTTGGCCACTGAACTCATTGTTGTGTGAAATCTATATGAACTTTGGAAGGGGATTGTAGATTTGGATATAGGTTGAACAACATAGGATTGCTTAGTATAGGGTAAGTTTACATAGAATAGGAATATATCTATGTAACCTATGCAACCTTATATGGGAATTACCACACTTAATGAGTTTATTCAATTTATGTTAGGAGTAATATACTATCTTGTTTAAGTATTTTCACTTATATTTTGGAAAGGAATTTGTGAATACCATTGAGTTTCCGATTGTTGATTCTAAATGGATGATTGAACGGTAAGAAAAACTAGCAATTGAATGAGTTAGAGGAGAGGTTACATCCCTAGGATTTATATCATTTTTGCAAAACTGCCATTGGTTGTTTGGTGTTAATTCCCATCATTCTCGTTTATGTTGAATTTGCATTGTAGTTTTAGTTCACAACATCCATTTATTATTGTTTGGATAAATTGTAAACGAGTTTCGGTTAGTACTTAGAAATTGTGAATCGAGTACTCCTCGTAGGATTGACACTCTCTTACTTCTATATTACTTATTGCGACCTGTATACCTGCGGTGTTTTGTGTATTAGAAATATCACAACACAAAGCCAGAATACGGATCCCTATTTGACAAGTTTAAAAACTAAGATAGAGTCTGGCCTTCTAGATTTCTAGTGATGGTGTAATCAGATACCGAAATAGACTATGTGTGCCTTATGAAAAAATTAGAAAGGAGATATTAACAGAAGCTCACACTACTTCCTATTCTGTGCATTCCAGTATTACAAAGATGTATAGAGATTTGAAAACGCATTATTGGTGGCTAGGTATGAAGAAGGATGTGATTGAGTTTATAGAGAAATATCTCACACGCCAGTAAATTAAAGCTGAACATCAAAGACCTGCTGGTACATTGAAGCCTATACATATGCCACAATGGAAATGGGAAGAGATTGCTATGGATTTGGTTGTTGGACTTCTTAAGACAAATAAAGGCCATGATACTAAGTCAGCCTATTTCCTACCGATTAAAGTAACTTATAACTTGGATCAGTTAGCTCGGTTGTATGTTTAAGAAATCATTAGACTACATGTGTTCCAAAGGTTATTGTTTCTGACCGAGTTTCTAGATTCATTTCAAAATTCTAGAAGAGAGTTTAGGAGGCTATGGGTACAAAACTGGCGTTCAGTATAGCTTTTCATCCTCAAATAGATAGACAATCAGAGAGAACCATACAGACTCTTGAGGATATGCTTAGAGTTTGTGTGTTAGATTTTCATGGGTCTTAGAGCAAGTACTTACCACTGATACAATTTACCTACAACAATAGTTATCTAGCTTCAATTGAGATGCCTGTATATGAAGCATTCTATGGAAGAAAATGTAGATCTCCAATTCACTGGGATGAGATGGGAGAAAGAAAATTTCTTGGTCCAGAATTGGTAAAAGAAACAACTGAAGCAGTAGAAAAGATTTATTAAAGGTTATTAGCTGTTCAGAATAGACAGAAACACTATGCTGATCTTAGAAGGAGAGAAGTCACGTTTAATACTGGGGACAAAGAATTTTTGAAGGTTGCTCCCATGAAAGCAATCATGAGGTTTGGAAAGAAAGGGAAGCTTAGTCCCAGATATATAGGCCCCTTTGAGATACTTAACAAAGTTGGAGATGTTGCCTATAGACTTGCTTTGCCACCTTCACTGTCAAACGTACATAATGTTTTTCACATCTCTATATTAAGAAGATATATTCCAAACTCTTCACATGTTTTGAGTTTTGAACTACTAGAGTTGAGCCAAGATGTGAGCTATCAAGAGTAACCAGTGGAGATTTTCGATAGAAAAGAGAAGGAGCTTAGAAACAAGAAGATCTCTTTGGTCAAAGTACTGTGGAGGAACCACGAAGTAGAAGAGGCTACATGGGAAAGAGAAGAAGAGATGAAAACTAAGTATCCTCACTTATTTAAGTAAACAAATTTCGAGGACAAAATTTAATAAGGGGGGAAGGATTGCGATGCCTAAGATTCTCATATGCATAATAAGCCAATAATAAACATATTCATATTGCATAATAGATATATCAAGTAACTAGTATCAACTTTATAGTAAATTGCTCATTTTTTATTGTTAAATGCTTTCGATATGTATTATCGTACTAATATTAGTCGAAGTGTTTCTATGCAGTATAAAGGCTCAGTACCCTCAAAGAGAGAGCGTGGTGTGTGAGAAGAACAAAGAATGTATACATTCATGGATACAATATAATATGCATATGCATTAAAATTAGGTTGGTTGATAACTTGGTCAAATGATAGTTTTTCAGTAAAATACATTTTTTACGCTTTTTGGAGCTGAATTCACTGTATTTTTAACACGCCAAATAGCTCTAATTCAATTTTTAGGACTTCTTTATAGCATTTTATTTGTTGGCTCTAAGTAAGTACGAGGTGGCATTCACGACACTGATTTGTGTTTTATTTGCATAAGCTAACTTAGATTCATTTTAATCGCGTAATGTCATTTTTGTGTATTCTAATTATTAAGTGCTAATACTATGTTTGTGTTATTAATTAGAGTCTAATTAACTTATTTTTATATTTAATGATTGGTTATGGGGCTAGGTTCTACCAGATTATAATAAGATTAGCCATATAAGATTATAAGTTAAAGTATGACTAGATTTCACATTTTAAGCTAGGTTTCACAATTTTAGTCTACACTTGAGTGTATAGGAATAGTCAACAACGTAGTGAGTAAGTCAAGAGTGATTTAAAGCTTGACACATAGAAAGTTAGGATGTGAAATACCGAAAATACCCGTTAGAATTTAAGTTATGTCTTTTCTTAGCCATTAAGTATTGATTTTGGACCAAATCTGGTCATTTCTTTTCCCTTTCTCTCCAGCCACGACTTGAACCACTCCAGCCACTATCTAGGCTTCTCTCAACTCCTCTTAGCTATATCCAAGAGTTTTCAAGTAGTAAAATTCAAGTTGGAGCTCTAGAAAGATAAATACAGACTAGTCAAGGTGAGTCTACTAGTTCTTCTTCTTTAGTGTTGTTTTCTAACTAAAATTATCCACTTGTTGCAACTTAAGTAAGAGTTTCTACAGGTCCGTTTGAGTCTTAAAGTTTATTTCTAAGTCTTAGAAATCAGTTTCGTGGAAGTAGAAGGCAAGAGCATCAACCAAAGTTCAAACTAGTCAAGGTGAGTTTTTTGTGGAATTTTGAATTAGTATTTTATTTCTTTTGCATTAGCTCTTAAATCAAAGTTTTTATTTGATGAATAAAGGTTCTAGAAAACCTTATATATGGTTGAAATATAGAATTTAAGTGAATGATTAAAATTAGACTTAAAACCCCAAAGTTTACTATTTGTAAATTCAAGTGTTTTCATTGTTAGAATAAGTTTTCTACACGTGTAATTTGATTTCTTTACTTAGAATGTGTAAGACATTGATCTTTTTATGTATAGTAAATCTATTTACTTGCTGGTTATAATGATATACAAGTGTAAAAGTAGGTTTAAACTTTGTCTAAACCAAAAGGACTTCTAGTACACTTAGGTTATTCTAAATGATCCTCTTTGATGTGTATATATGGGAATTAGTTTGTCAATTTTTATTGCAAGTCTAAACCATGATTTTAATCATGTGAAAATATCTTAAAAATAGGAGAGGTGCTGTCCAAATATTTTTAAAACTAAATGGTACCATTTAGAAGCAAATGGACTAGTTTTTATAAAGATATGTGCCATTTTGGTTTATTTTGTGATTAGATTTTCTGATTTTGTGAAAGTTGTAATTTATGCTTGTGGTTGTTTTCTTTAAGCATTTTAAATTGTAATTGATCATTTTAATAATAAAATCCATATCAGGTCTTCCACACACCTTGCTGCAGAGGATACTGACTCTTTTCACTATCTTTTCCACAGGACACAAAGTAAGTAAAGATTTATTTTAACTGCATCACAAGAACAGTAGTAGATATAAATATCTTCCTACATGATTGTGTGTATTATATTAATTATATGTAATTTCTATAGTTGTTGTAAGTTCATGAAAGACATAAGCATGATATGATCATTTAAGCATGATTTTCAAGAAGTGAAGTTTTCCACGCATTGGATTTAAAGTAGTACTATTATTCTAATTTCACGAGATATATTTTGAGTATATTGTTTAGTCTGTCTACGTTGGGTAGGTATGGATTGCACAAGCATCTTTCTCGCATAGATGGGCACGGCCTACCGATTGCCGGGACTGGACATTGGAATTAGAGATAGTGCCTAGAGGTTTAATGGAGAAATTAGCAGCTCTTACCTTACAACCTACAATTTTGGAGAGAATTAAGTAAAGCTAGAATACGGATCCCTATCTGACAAGTTTGAAGACTAAGATAAAGTCTAGAAAGGAAGTGGCCTTCTGAATTTCTAGTGATGGTATAATCAGATGTAGAAATAGATTGTGTGTGCCTGATAGAACAATTAGAAAGGAGATATTGATAGAAGCTCATACTACTCCCTACTCTGTGCATCCCGGTACTACAAAAATGTATAAGGATTTGAAAACGCATTACTGGTGGCCAGGTATGAAGAAAGATGTGATTGAGTTTGTAGAACAATGTCTCACATGCAAGCAAGTTAAAGCTGAACATCGAAGACCTGCTAGTACATTGAATCCTATACATATGCCACAATGGAAATGGGAAAAGATTGCTATGGATTTGGTGGTTGGACTTCCTAAGACAAGTAAAAGCCATGATGCTATTTGGGTTATTATGGATAGATATACCAACTCAGCCCATTTTCTACCGATTAAAGTGACTTATAGCTTGGATCAGTTGGCTCGATTGTATGTTCAGGAAATCGTTAAACTACATGGTGTTCCAAAGGTTATCATTTCTGACCAAGATTCTAGATTCATTTCAAAATTCTGGAAGAGGGTGCAGGATGCTATGGGTACGAAACTGGCATTCAGTATAGCTTTTCATCCTCAAACAGATAGACAATCAGAGAGAACTATACAGACTCTTGAGGATATGCTTAGAGCTTATGTGTTAGATTTTCATGGATCTTAGAGCAAGTACTTGCTACTGATAGAATTTGCCTACAACAATAGTTATCAAGCTTCAATCGAAATGCCTCCGTATGAAGCATTGTATGGAAAAAAATGTAGATATCTAATTCACTGGGATGAGCTGGGAGAAAGGAAATTTCTTGGTCCAGAATTGGTAAGAGAAACAACTGAAGCAGTATAAAAGATTCGTAAAAGGTTATTAGCTATTCAGAATAGACACAAGCAGTACACTGATCCTAGAAGGAGAGAGGTCACAATTAATGTTGGAGACAAAGTATTTTTGAAGGTTGCTCCCATGAAAGGAATCATGAGGTTTGGGAAGAAAGGGAAGCTTAGTCCCACATGTATAGGCCCATTTGAGATACGTGACAAAGTTGGAGATGTTGCCTATAGACTTGCTTTGCCACCCTCACTGTCGAATGTACATAATATTTTTCACATCTCTATATTAAGGAGATATATTCCAAATCCATCACATGTTTTGAGTTTTGAGCCGTTAGAGTTGAGCCAAGATGTGAGCTATAAAGAACAACCAGTAGCGATTTTGGATAGAAAAGAAAAGGAGCTTAGAAACAAGAAGATCCCTGTGGTCAAAGTACTATGGAGGAATCACGAAGTAGAAGAGGCCACATGGGAAAGAGAAGAAGAGATGAAAACTAAGTATCCTCATTTATTTGGGTAAACAAATTTCGAGGATGAAATTAAATAAAGAGGGAAGGATTGTAATGCCCAAGATTCTCACATGCATAATAAGCCAATAATAAACATGTTCATATTGCATAATAGACATATCATAAAACTAGTGACAATTTCATGGTAAATTGCTTAAGCTGATTGTCAAATACTTTCGATATGTATTATTATACTAATATTTGTTGAAGTACTCCTATGCAGTGTAAAGGCTCAGTACCATCAAAAAGAGAGCTTGTATGTGAGAGGAACAAAGAATACATTCATGAATAGTAATACTATATGCACATGCATTAAAATCATGTTTGTTGATAAGTTGGTCAAATAGTAGTTTTTCGGTAAAATGTATTTTTCACACTTTTTAGAGCCAAATTCACTGTACATTTAACACGTCAAATAGCTTTAATTTAATGTTTAGGACTCATTTATAGAATTTTATTTTTCGGCCCCAGGTAAGCACGAGGTGGCAGTCACTGTACTGAATTGGTGTTTAGTTGCACTAAGTTAGCTTAGATTCAGGTTAATCGCGTGATGTCAATTTTGTGCATTCTAATAATTAGGCATTTATACTTTGTTTACATTATTAATTGGATTCTAATTGACTTACTTTTATATTTAATGATTAGTAATGGGGCTAGGTTCCACTAGATTACAGTAAGATTGGCCATATGGGATTATAGGTTAAAGTATGACTAGTTTTCACTTTCTAAGCTATGTCTCACTATTTTGGTCTACACTTGGGTGTATAGGATTGACCAGCAACTTGCTGAGTATGCTAAGGATGTTTTAGAGCTTGACACATAGAAAGTAATGAGCAAAATATCCAAAATACCCCTTAGAATTTAAGTTATGCCATTTCTTAGCCATTAAGTATTGTTTTTGGACCAAATCTGGTCATTTCTTTCCTGTTCCTCCCCAGCCACGACTTGAACTAGTCCAGCCACTATCTAAGCTTCTCTCAATTTACCTTAGCCATATCCAAGAGTTTCGAAGTGGTAGAACTCAAGTTGGAGCTCTAGAAAGTAAGATAGGTCCAAACTAGTCAAGGTGAGTCTACTAGTTCTTCTTCTTTAGTGTTGTTTTCTAATTGAAATTCTCCACCTGCTGCAACTTAAGTATGAGTTTTTCTAGGTTCTCTTGAGTCCTAAAATCAGTTTCAAAGCCTTGAGAATCAATTTGATAGATGTAGAAGGCAAGAGCTTTGGTAAAAACTCAAACTAGTCAAGGTGAGCTCTATGTAGGATTTTGAACTTGTAGTTAATTTCTTTTGTTTCAACTCTTAAACCAAAGCTATTATTTGATGAATAATAGTCCTAGAAAACCTTATATATTTTTGGAGACATAAAATTTAAGTGGAAGATTAAAGTTAGACCTAAAGCCCCAAAGTTTGCTATTTATGGAGTTAAGTGTTTTCATATGTAGTAAATTAAGTTTCTATATTTGTAATCTGATTTTTTAAACTTGGAGTATATGTTTTACTGATCATATTATTTATTACAATCATTTGGTGGCTGGTTGTGATGTCATACAAGTGTAAAAGTAGGTTTAAACTTTGTCTAAACTGAAAAGAATTTAAGTGCACCTAAGTTGTTCTAAATGATTCTCTTTGAGGTGTATATGTGGGAATTGGCTTGTGAAATATTATTGTAGGTTTAAAACCATGATTTCACTCATGTGGGGATGTCTTAAAAATAGGAGAGGTGCTGTCGAAATATTTTTAAAATCAAATGGTACCATTTAGAAATAAATGGACTAGTTTTTATTAAAGTAGGTGACATTTTGGTTCATTTTGTGATTAGGCTTCCTTATTTTGTAAAAGTTGTGATTCGGTCTTGTGCTTGTTTTCTTTAAGTATTTTACATTGTAGTGATTATTTTTGTAATAAAATTCATATCAGATCTTCCACACACCTTGCCACAGAAGATATTAACCCTTTCCACTATCTTTTCTACCAAACACAAGGTAAGTAAAGATTTCTTTTAACTACATCACAAGAAAAGTAGTAGATACAAGATGTTTTCCTACATGCTTATGTGTATTATATTAATTATATGTTATTCATATGGTTGTTGTAAACATTACGAAAGACATAAGCATGGCATGATCATTTAAGCATGATTTTCAAAGAAATGAAATTTTTCCCGCACTAGATTTAAAGTAGTACCATTGTACTGACTTTACGAGATATATTTTAAGTACAGTGTTTAGTCTATCTGCGTTGGATAAGTATGGTTTGCACAGGCATCCTTCCCGCATAGGTAGGCAAGGCTTACTGACTGCCGGGACTGAGCATTGTACTATGAGATTTATTAGGTGTATTACTTAGTCGGTCTGCGTTGGGTAGGTATGGTTTACATTGGCCATGTGTTTCCTTCCCGCATAGGTGGGCACGACCTACCGACTGTCACGACTTTGTAATGTACTCAAGGGTCCTATAAAGAAATATTTTCTAAGAAAGGTGCATCAAAATGAAAGGTATGAAAGAAAAAGTACAATGGGAATTTCGATGAAGTTTATGCATGAAACACATTCACGAGCATGCATGATCTTTACTTGCTGAGCATTAGCTCATTTAGTTCTTGTGATGCAGGTGAGGAGATATATGATGTATAGAGTTACTGGTTGGCTAGCACGCTTTCTTGTCGCCACGATCATACAGATATAGACAAGCTTAACTTGTGGGCAGTGTTTTCTTTGTATTTTGTTATTTTAGTGTGTTGTAAATATTATTGTTGATGGCAAGATAAACTGATAAGGAGTTTTTGGTTGTATATTTTGTAAAGACACTTTCAAAAAGTAATGCCCTGCAGTTTCTTTTGTTTTACAGTTTGAAAGGTTTAAATTTGGCTCATTTTTTTGCAAAACTAAAAATATGGTTTATGAAAGAATAATACTTCCTAGTTTGACCTACATAATCATATGGTTAAGCTATGGGTCGTTACAGAAAAAGTGTAAAAAGAGATTCTTGATCGGTTGACAGCTGTCTTTGCTGCTCCATCGACTGTTGTTCCTCATCCTTCTGGATCTTCCCAACCAGAAGTACCAGCATCTCCACCTGTTGCAATAAGTCCAGAAAAGTAAGCCAAGAAGCGATACAAGAAGACGCAGCTTTGATCTTTTTATTTGCTTTGCAGGAACTTGCTACATAGAGCTTTCTTTCATTTGTTTTGGCTTTAAGACTTAATCTTTGTTTGGTTATTTTGATACTTTGGCCCTCTTTTGACAAAAAAAGGAGATCATGAGAATTTTCTGGATATTTATTTTGAGATTATAACATTTTTTTTTGTTTGGAGATCATGAGATTTTATTTTCAGGGGGAGCTTTCTATGATTTATATTACATTCTTTATATTGTGATTTTTAGAGGGAGCTATCTATTTGCTTTTGATGAAGAAATTAACCATCTGTTTTGTAGGTATTTATACTTGAGTGCTTTTTGTTCTTTCTCATGTTGATTTTGCCGAAAAGATGCCAAAGGAGGAGATTGTTAGGTCCAAAAGTTTGGCATTCTAAATGGCAAAGTTTTTGAGAACTTAATTGATAAAAGAGATGGAGAAGTTGTTACAATAATTCTGAAGTTGTTATAACAAGTGTTGTTCTACAACAAATGAAACTTACATTTTTCTTTATATGGAAACCTTCTAGAATATACCCAAACGTGTTTTGTTTCCATATTTGATGATTTTGGTGATGATATTGGTGAAATATAAATAGAATTTCACGTATAGCTCTTTAGGATATTATTCCTATCAATTTTCAATCAATTCCTTTTATATTTACCATATATATCATTGAATATTTCCTTATTCTTTTATCCTTGATTGATATCTGATTGTCTCTTATTTATCAATAAATTTGGACAGGTTTTTGAAGTGAATACATAAGGATTTTTGCCCTTAATTATTGATAGATATTTGCTCATCAATTAATTAAGTTTCCTTAGTTAATTGATTAATTTGCTGAGTTGTTGTGATCAGATTTCCTGATCTGTTGTAACAATTCCGGATATTTAAGGAAAGATTGGTTAATTTTTCTTAAATCTTGGCATTTAATTGATACTGATTGAGATATAATTTTCTAGGCTAATTATCAATCTTTTGCAGGTTAATTAAAGAATTCAAGCTAGCCAAATCGTATCCAAATCATCATGAATCTGGATATATTTCTAATAACTATTCAGAAAGTTGCTGCAACAATTTTCTGGTAGATTACAACATTTATGGAAAGATTTTGATTTTGTTGTTAATTCTTTCCGTATTTGATTTCAGCCAATTCACACTACAATAGATGACCATGGAGGCTGAAATTCACCTATAAAAGCTCTCCTACTCCAAGGATTTTTGTATGCACTTCATTGAGAAAAATATACTTAGAGAGAGTTTTTATTTGTAAGGCATAGAGCATGTTCTATTACCATTGTGAGACTTAGAGAGCTTTAGGGTTTTCTAGGTACTTTGTTTGAGCGCATCTTGTTCTTCGGGAGGAAGAACAATACGTCTTCGGGAGGAGACAGATCCGGACCAGTGAAGAGGGTTCATGTGTGAAGGATCAACAAGACGAGGGAAGCTCGCCAAACAAGATTGGTAAAGTCGTTGCAATACATTACGGCAATTGAAAAGAGGGAGTCTTTTATTGTATTAATCAATTGGTGTTTGTAATTTTTATACTTTACTAATTTATTTAATCTTTAGGCATGGTCCTGTGGAGTAGGAGAGATCCGAACCATGTTAAAAACATCTTGTGTTCATTCTTAATTTTCATGTTCTTGTTACAATATATGCACTCGTCGTTGCAATAACATTTCATACATCTGTTACAACATAATTAATTAATTATTAATTTAATCAATTAATTAATTATTTGGTAGTACCTAAAACAGATCTTTTATTCTAAATTCCTTTTGGATTTTTTTCTCAGAACGAAAACATTTGACAATTTTACCAATTATATATGTGGTGCTCTCTTAGATTATCATTTTCGTAATATACTTACTTATCACATGTGCTACTCACTTGTAAAAATATGTGCATTAAAGGAATGTTAATCTGGGCTCCACATCGAAAACTACACGAATTTTTATTTCTCAGATATAATAATTAAATCTAGGTATATCAGAAAGAAAAAAAACAAAAAAAAAAAAACAAAAAAACAAAAAAGACTCAAAAAAATAACTGTGGACGATTCTAGGAAAACCCAACGAACAATGATTAAACAAGCAAGAGGTCTCGTGAATCTTTCTTTTTTCATTTTTTTTCCTCTGAAGAATAGTGAATCCTCAAAGAAACCTCGAAGTGAAGGTTTCATTAACCTGTGTACCTATTTTTGAGAGTGTGTAGTAGAGAAGAGGTTCGAATCCTAATTTTTTTCACACATATAGTAAGGGTTGATTATTATTATTATTTTTTTAGTTGTTTATGATGATAAATTTGACTTCACTATGGAGAGAGAGTGAGGGGTTGTGTGTCGGTATCGTGAAGAAGATATGAGAACTAAATAAGGATAATCTTACTCCAAAAAATAAAATAATGAACCATCATAATTAAAGTGTATTTATGGAGCAAAATTTGAATATGATTTATGAGATTGTAAGCCATGAAAATTATTTAATTTCTATTGTTTGCACTTTGACAAAAGGAGTTTTGAAAGGAATAAGATAGAGCATATTAGGAGTAAGAATTTTTTTTTTTTTTATAGTGTACAAAATGATTTATGCATTTAATTTTGTAAAACTTAGGCATTGTACGACGTTTTTATAAAAGAACTGAAAATATACGATGGGTTTTTTTTTTTTTTAGATCCAGTACCATATTTTTTAAAAAAATATAAATTTTTAAAACCTTTTTAGAAAAATGCTATTTTCTAAAATAATAAATAGTAGCTGACAACTAGTAAATAAATGTATTTATAACTAATATATAACTAGTAAGTAGTAAGTAATAATCGGTAACCAGCTTTTAAACATTAGTAATTAGTAACTATTTTAAAAATAATATTTTTTTAAAAACTTTTTAAAAAAGGGATAATTGTAAAAAAATACCCTCATATTTGGATGTTCTGCAATTTAAACCCTGAAGTTTGGATTCCGTAAAATAATACCCTGAGATTATGAATTTCTGAAAATTAATACCCTGTGTTGATTTTTAACTGATAAAATACAATAATATCCTCAAAATTAAGATGAATAATATGGATTAATCTAATTTTAATGGAGGATATTATTAATTTTTTGTTCCTAAAATTGGTCAAAAAATGTGTCCAGGGTATTAATTTTTAGAAATTCTTAATCTTAATGTATTATTTTGCAGAGTTCAAATTTCAGGGTTTAAATTGCAGAACACCCAAACATGAGGGTATTTTTTTGTAGTTATCTCTTTAAAAAATAATATTTTTCTTAAAAAAAGAGTACAAAAAAAAAAAAATGACTCACTGTACTTTTGTAATTCTTTCTTGATTTCATAAGTGGAAGTGTTAGAACCCCTTTAATTTTTAAAATCAGCACCAATTTTCATGAGACGGTACACATAATACACGTACAAGTAGGAGCAAAAGGGCTATTCCTACAATAGAAATTTTCTGTAAGCTACGGTGGAAAAGTGTACGCGTTTGTTTACAAAAGCATCAAACACTCCTCCACCTCGAGGCTCGAAGTCAACAGTTAATACAAATAAAGTAGACTTTTGTTCTTTTTAGAATAAGTTTTTTTGCTTGAAGTCTTTTTAGAATAAGTTAATACTACATAAGTTAATACAAGTAAAGCAAACTGTTTTTCTTTTTAATTTCTTTTGGACAGAGAAGAAGTAAAAGTAAACTTTTGTATTCATTTTTTTAAATAAAATAAACTTTCCTATTCATAGATATATGCATATATCTTCCCTAACAAAAAATTATTTGTATTTATTTATGATTTATCAAAAATAAAGACAAAAGATTGTACTTTCAACAATTTATTTGATAAGTATAAACCGAAAAAACTTATGTTATTCTTATTGGTCACACATTAAAGAAAAAAAAAACTAAAAATATCTTAATTCTCAAATTAATTTTATTTTTCGTTTTTCAGAAAGATTTCTTTTAATTAATTATTTAATTGGTGAGAAGAGAAGGGAAATCTATTAGCCTAAACATCTCGTTTCCTTTTCCAAACACAAGTCAAGCAAAGTTCTTACCCATATACCATAAATTCTTCTTCTTCTTCTTCTTCTTCTTCTTCTTCAGCTCATCAGCTTGTTGCTTCAGCCGTCCACATAGTCCAGGTTCAGATCTCTTTCTCTCTCTTAAACTCTACTTTTCTGGAGATCTAAAATCCATTTTTTTTTTTAAAAGCAAAGTTGGGAATTTCTTTATTTTTTTTAGGGATTTGTTTTTTTTTGATTGCTACGATTATTCTCTCTCGTTATTCGTTTCTGATTTTTTCTTTTCGCAATTTTACTGAATCTTGACTCTTTTTTTTTTTTTTTGTGTGTATATATATATATATATATATTGGAGTAATCGGCTAAGTACAGGAAAAATGGAGTTTGTAAAAGATATAATTCGTTTTGTATTTAGCATTGTCTGCTTGGGTTGTTCCTTGATCTAGCAATTTTTCTTGCTTTTCGAATTTGGATTATTGAACCTTCAATGGTTCAAACTGAATTGTTTGTTTTACTGAACTTTGTTTCGTAGGGAATTTTGTTTCTAAGTTTTTTTTTTTAAGATCCTAATATATATATATGTATTTTCAAAAGTTAAATGCTGTTGCAAAGCTTCTGAATGTTAAAATTTTAACCTGATTCTGGGCAGATGAGAATTTTGTTGGTATTTTTGTGCAATATCATAAAGAGAGTGAGTAAATGAATTTAGGTTGCTAGTTCTATCAGAATAAGAATTTTGGGTGGAACCCAAAAATTTTCCACCCAAAATTTTGAGTTTATGCCCATAACTGAGCTACTAATTTTCAATGTTTAGTATAATGCAATTTTTTGCATGGGTGGTGTTTGCTTTGTTGCTACCTTTGTGCTTGTTTCATTTGGTTGTCTTCCGATACTTCTTGATCTCACACACCCACTTTTGTTTTAGTGTTTTTTCTTGAAATTTTGGGATTAAGTATTGAACTATTTCTCTAAGAATTTTCTCTGGGTCGGGCTTTATATTTACAGGTTATTGTGGTGAGATTGAGTTATCTCCATGGGAAGAAGGTTCTGTGCGGGTGAAGTTTGTAGTTGGCTGCTTTTTGAAACATGCTCACGTCTCATGATTTTGGCGTCTCAGCTTGGATGTTTCTCCATGTGAATGAGTTTAATGTGAAATGGACAGGAATCTGGGAAAAAGTGCCATGGATCAACAAAAAAACTATGAACAAGTTCGATACAGCAACATTGAACCAAGAAATGATGGACCTGGGTCTACAAATCAAAGATATTTCCAGGATCCGTCAAGTAATATTAATACTAACTTGCGGCCACCAGGTTACAATATGTCTATTGGAGCTAGACCTGTGCTGAATTACTCCATTCAGACCGGTGAGGAATTTGCTCTTGAGTTTATGCGGGAAAGGGTGAATCCCAGGCAGCACTTCATTCCAAATGCTTATGGTGACCCTAACAGTGCACCTGCTTATATGGATCTAAAAGGCATGCTGGGAATTAGCCATACAGGTTCTGAAAATGGATCCGATATCTCGATGATTAATTCTGTGGAGAAATCTCGTGCCCAGGATTTTGAAAGAAAAGGATCTTCTGTAAATGAAGAGAAGAGTTACCATGATTCAGTACGATCAGCACCACAAACCTCATCAAGAAATGATATTGGCCATGGACTTCATGGTTACAGCTCTTCAGGTACATCTCGTAGCTTGTCCACAAAGGTGAAGTTCCTTTGCAGCTTTGGCGGTAAAATTTTGCCTCGTCCAAGTGATGGAAGGCTTAGATATGTTGGTGGTGAAACACGTATTGTAAGGATAAGCAAGGATATTTCATGGCAAGAACTTATGCAGAAAACGTTGACCATATATAGCCAAACACATACAATAAAATATCAGCTTCCTGGTGAGGATCTTGATGCATTGGTTTCTGTTTCTTGTGATGAGGATCTGCAAAACATGATGGAGGAATGTAACATCCTGCAAGATGGGGGATCACAGAAACCTCGTATATTCCTCTTTTCTAGTGGTGATTTGGAGGATGTTCAGCTTGGTCTGGGAACCATGGAGGGTGACTCTGAGATCCAATATGTAGTTGCTGT
Organism: Trema orientale; assembly: GCA_002914845.1. Classification (NCBI taxonomy): domain Eukaryota; kingdom Viridiplantae; phylum Streptophyta; class Magnoliopsida; order Rosales; family Cannabaceae; genus Trema; species Trema orientale. The sequence continues at coordinate 430,822 of JXTC01000139.1, read as the reverse complement.
AAATGGTATGGACCTGGGATCAAGAAAGAACTCATTTGCTATAGGAAGCACTTCTGGAAACAATTTGGATGAGCTACTCAGTCTGAATGTTGGACGGGAGCAAGCTTCACCTGAATTAGTTGGTGCTAGTATTGCAGCTTCCACAGTCCATGTGCCTTCATCGGCTCGTCAGTCTTCTCAGAGAGTGCTTCCTAGTTCAACTAGTGCTTATGAATCGAATACACAGGCTTACCGGGGACTTAATTTGCATCCGGAAAATGCTGGCCAACATCCTTCATCCACATTCCAACCGACAGAAAGCTTCCCTGGGAAAGATGGAAAGACTACACTGCAGTACAGTTACAGTTCTCACTCTTCTAATTATGCAACACCTGGAGACGGTTCAGCCCCAATGCTCATCCACGGGCATGCGAGTCAACAGGGAGTTTTTTCTGAAGAGCAGCTCTATGCCGGCTTTCATCTCCGTGATTCTGAAGTATCGACAAATGAGATGAAATTAAAAGGAGTTAGCTTGGCTCAGAAGATGAGTGAACCTGACAAAATTCGACCACTGGAAAAGGAAGTCCCGTTAAAGGAGGCAGTGATGAAAAGAGAGAGCTCTCTCCAAAAGATAAATGAAACTGATAAAAGTTGGACCATGGAAAATGAGCATGCCTTTTCTTCGCATCCACATGATGTTTCTACTCCCAATTATGTGCCTAGGGAAGAACCATCATTTTCCAATTCAGCGGCAGATGTTGTGCCACCTTCAATGTGTACAAAAAGCAATAGAAAGGTCCAGGAGCATGTACAAAATTCAATATCCCCTGAAAATGTAAGCGAAGGAAAAAAGAATAATCTGGACAGTCAAGTTTACTCATCCAGTGGACCATCTGCTCCTGGATATGGTGCTTCTGAGGCAGATCCTGCAGAGTTTAGCTCCCTTGAACCACCTGTGGTTCCTCAGCCGATCTTTAATTCTGAGCGAATTCCCAGGGAGCAGGCTGAACTGAACCGTTTGTCAAAATCAGATGATTCTTTTGGTTCTCAGTTCTTAATAACTCAGGCACTTTCTGATCACTCACAACCAATATCAAATTCAGTTAGTAAATTGCATGATGAGAATGTTGCTATGCATGCAGAGCAGTCATCTTTACCGTCAAAACCGCTGCAAAAAATTCCTCAAATATTTGCGGAAAGCATTAATAAGACAAATTCTAATATTGCTGAGGAGGTGCTTGACGCGAAGTTAAAGAAGCCTGACTTGAGACATGGAGTTTTAATTCCTGGGGAGGACTATGAAACAAGCCGGGTCAAAGATCTCTCCATCAATGATAAGGAAGCCGCAGGTCTGAATCATCAACTGCCAGGTCAAGGACCTGATAAGCCCAAGGAGGGCTCTGCTTTAAGTTCACCAGAGCTTGAACGGAAGGAAATTGCTTCTGATAGGGACTATGTGAAAAACACTAAGAATCATGCGCAACCCCTGTCTTGGACAGAGAACCCCATCACAGGAGTTACACGAGGAGAGTCTACGGCTGGTGTTAGCACTTCTGAACATGGAGATATTCTTATCGACATTAATGACCGTTTTCCTCGTGATTTTCTGTCAGATATATTCTTAAAAGCTAGAATATCTCAGAATCTTTCTGGCATCAGTCCTCTTCCTGGTGATGGAACTGGTGTGAGCTTCAACATGGAGAATCATGAGCCTAAGAGTTGGTCATACTTCCGAAAGTTGGCTCAGAATGAATTTGAAAGAAAAGATGTCTCCCTTATGGACCAGGACCATATAGGTTTCTCTTCCCTGCTGGCAAACGCTGGAGAAGGAGTTCCAGTAGACTATAGCCACCCCCCTTTGAAGTCTGATGGAGGTGCTTTGGGTCATATTGACTCCAATATGGATTTTGTTGATGATATTCATCAAGAATCAACCAATATCACTGTTCCCAGCTCTATGAATTTACATTCAGATTGCAATCCTTCCCACTTTAAGGAGAAGGAAAGTGAGCAGTTGGATGTAGTGGACCCAAGAATCCCTGAATCAGATTATGAGGTATTTCATCTGTTGCCTTTTCTTTGGTAAGTAGCATTGTCCACCACATTCTTTACCTCTTACTTCAAGTTGTCTTATCACCTACAGGATGGGAAGCTGGATATTCAGAACACAGCTCTGCCTCTTGTTGAACTTACTCTTGATGATTTTGATATTAGTACCTTGCAGGTAGACCTTTATGGTTTGGTTCTCTATATTTGTGGAATGTGAAGATAATTTACTCTCAATGTTTTTAACATGTCCCCTGCTTAGTTTCACTATTGCTCATTCTGATGTTGCAGTCCTACCCGTAAATATAAATTAACACTCCTTGCTTTTTAAATGCCCAACCCTTTCACATCTTTTTCCTTGCTTTCTTTTTTTATTGCATTTTTATAATTTACTCAAAATGTGCATGTCAAATGGAAGTGTGCTGAAAGTTCCACAGACTTTTAAGGTAACTAATTGAAAGCTGACGTGATTGGATCCCGAAATTTTGTATATGCTGTATGGTATTTTGACAATGTACAAATTTTATCAACTATTATCCAACATGTAATGACTATTAGATAATTTTTCAATAATAAATAATCACTCAAATACACTAAAAAGTAATAGTTATAAAAATCCATAGACAGACTGAAACATTCTGGGTGTTCTTTCTATATTTGTTTTTCACTTGAATGTATTCTTTATGCTTATTATGCTTAGATAAAACAGATCTATTGGTCATTTCTTGGCTTTCTTTGAGATCTCCTTGCTTTATTATTTTTGAGGATAAAATGTCAGAGGAGGACAGTGTGTTCAGACGTTCTATCTAAATGCCAATGACGTTGACAAGATTAATGTCCCCCCCCCCTTGTTTTCTGTATTTGCGTTATTTTCTGAAATCTGTTCTAAGGTTGTGATTTGAAGTTTTCTCTCATTGCTACCTCTGGATGGCATAACAGATTATAAAGAACGAAGATCTTGAAGAGCTGAGAGAATTAGGTTCTGGTACTTTTGGGACTGTTTATCATGGAAAATGGAGGGGAACCGACGTTGCCATTAAACGAATAAAAAAGAGCTGCTTTACTGGACGATCATCAGAACAAGAAAGATTGGTGTGTTTTAATGTATTCAATGCTTATTCACTTTAATGTATCGAGGATAGTCCTTGTTTCTAATATTTGATCTCCCTGTCAAAACACTGACTGCGGTGTGTGTGAGGTAGCCTTCACATATAGCATTGAAAACACCTTTAGATATTTTATGACTTCTAGTGCATTTTGGTTGGTGTATCTTGCAATATTTTTTTGTCTTAAATATTATGTTGCTAACTAGTGGTTGTTTTTCTTTCCAGACGGTAGAGTTCTGGCGTGAAGCTGAGATTCTTTCAAAGCTTCACCATCCAAATGTGGTGGCATTTTATGGTGTAGTCCAAGATGGACCAGGAGGAACACTGGCTACCGTCACGGAGTTCATGGTGAATGGCTCTCTTAGGCATGTTTTACTTAGCAAAGAGAGGTAGTATCACTAAATGTTTTACAATTTTAGCGTACAGATCACACCATCCAGTCTTAATGTTTTGATAACCTTATGTCTGACCAGGTATCTAGATCGTCGTAAGAGGCTCATTATTGCCATGGATGCAGCATTTGGGATGGAGTATCTGCATTCAAAAAATATAGTGCATTTTGATTTGAAATGTGACAACTTGCTTGTCAACTTGAAGGATCCTTTGCGACCTATTTGCAAGGTACTTTTACTTTTTGGCTGTCTTATCATATCGCATGTACTTGTGAACTTATGACTTTGATGAATTCACTTATTGGAATGGACTAGTAGCTTCCAGTTTCTTTGTTTTTTTATTTTATTTTATTTTTTTTGTAAACAGTAAATGGCATCGCCTTTAAACCACCTTTTAATAGAATGCTTCACATTGTGCAGGTAGGAGATTTTGGTTTGTCAAAAATAAAAAGAAATACTTTAGTCACAGGTGGTGTGAGGGGAACCCTTCCATGGATGGCGCCAGAACTACTAAATGGTAGCAGTAGTAAGGTTTCTGAAAAGGTAAAACCTTGTTTTGTTCATTTAATTATCCAAAGAGGAAATTTTCAATGAAATTTGGGAATATGCAAACGCTGCACATGTGAGTTGTTTGTTTTAATATGTTTTGGGACTCTTCTTACACTGAATTTGTCTATGAGAAATAATTCAGAACACCTATATCTAGTGGACAGTATTTTAATATTCATTAGATTATATGCAAAATTGTAAAATTATAGATATTTTAGGATAAGGGTAAAGATTGGGACATTAAAATGTTGCACCAAAAACTTACACCAGTGATGTGGTATTATTTTTAGCCACATAATTTTAAATGGTATGATCCCACTTTTAAAAAGAAGTGGTTGACCTCTTGTGGTACAAATTTTTGGTGTAAGATATTGTTGTCCTTAGCATTAGCATTACTCTCAAGGACAATAAGTTATGTGAAAAGTAAGAACTATACCTGAAAACTGTTAGCAACTCTGCACTTTATGTGATAAGACATTGGACTTGGGTTCTACTTGATTATAGTGGAAGTTTACGGAATATGATTCCATGCAAATACTGAATAAGTAAAGAATTTGTAGAGTCAAGAAAGTAGAGCTGAAATAAATTATATTTTTGTGGTGGAAAAATCCTTGTTTGGATAGAATTATGGTGATTTTAATGGGAAGAGTGGTACTAATGCTGTATTTATGGTGGTTTAGAATGAGGTTTCAATTCTGATGAATAACAGGGCTGGCATGTGATACTTTGAACAGTATTTTTATGCTAGTCATCCTAGTGGCAAAGTTTGTGGCCGGATATTGGTATGATGATGGTAATGGCATCTACAGTCTTTAGTTTCTCTTTGGGCAGTGGGCAAAGAATTTAATGACTTTTTGCTTTCTTTTACTCCTTACTCCTCTTGTTGGAAAAACATTTTGTTTAATGGTGTTTGTTATTCAGTTTCATTTTACTTGTGTTTTTTTGTCTTTGTCGTTGGATATTCTTATACTTTTTCCTTAATGTATTTCAGTTTTGATCTTCAATCAAAGTTCTATTTCTTGCGTATATATGTGTGTGTATATATATATATATATTATATATCTAAGATAATAGGTGGTGGTTCTGTTCTGTGGCATACTTGTATAAGATTAACATTGTCTTATCCATAACATTNAGCTGATGTAAGGGCTTGTGATAAGTTTAATGTTGCTTCTAGTTGCATTGTGAAAAATGGTGGTAGGAATATGTAAACTTGTGTAAAACATTTTAGATTCCAATATTGTAACAGCTGTGGTGTTTGTTCTTCTGTTTTTTTAACTAATTCAAAGCACTTTCAGCGATTTGTAATTTAGTTAGGCTAAAGAGTGAAAAATTAGGAAGGAAACATAAATCAATTAATTGGTAAACATTTTTCATTCTCAACAAGCGATTATATGATTTTAGTTTCACATATATTTTAATTAGTTTTGACAAGTGCTTGCAACTGTCTTACTGCTTTTGTATTACTGCTTTTTGCTTGTTTTTAGGTTGATGTGTTCTCTTTTGGTATTGTTCTATGGGAGATTCTTACCGGAGAGGAGCCTTACGCCAATATGCATTATGGAGCAATTATAGGTGTGTATTAAACTAGTTACTTCATATCTATCACTTTGTTTTATTTTGTTTTTTATGATATATAAGATAAAATATGACTGAGAGGCTAAGATAAAACAAGACGGAGCAAAGGAAAAAAAAAAGGAACATAATGTTGGTGAACCATCAAGTCCTCCCAACTAGGAAAACTTGAGAAAAAGGAAATGCCATTTAATTCCTTAGCAGTTGCCTCCATGTAAAGAGTATTAGAATTTGGCTCTCTCCCTTAAAGATAACATGTCGTGTCCCTTTTATTTGAACATAGACTATCCTTTTCCATCCAAATTACCTAGAAAGTGCCATACAATTTCACATTAGAGGTGCCAACTTTCCGTTGCCAAAACTGATTGGCATCTCAACATTATCGATCCACTTTTTTCTGGCAGAACCCAGTGAATTCCTGCTTCCATCAACAATTTGCGCTGTAAACATCTAGCCTCAGCACAATGCCAAAGGCAGATAAACAATAGTTTCATAGTTCTCTTTGCACATCACACACCATGGAGGAGAAAGTGATCAGGTCCTTTCCTTTGTTCTAATTCACTAGTACGGAAGGATACTTGTTTACTTCATATTGGATCGGCATATTGGTTATTATGTTTAGTTTATACCTGTTAAAAGTACAATATCTCTGGTGATTTTAACTTTTTGTTCTGGGAAATACCGATCTAGTTTACCTCAACCTACTAAACTTACATCCAAGAGACTAGAACTTTAAAAGTAGTTGCTGCTTAGCTAAAGAGGCTTCCTTGCGTGTCTTTTTTTCCTTTGCTCATTCCAGTTTTGAGATGAGTTCGTACTTCATAGAGAAAGAAATGTTGGCTGCATTTCGGTATGATATTGCTCCTTACTTGCAGGAGGTATTGTGAATAACACTCTAAGGCCACCTGTGCCAAGCTATTGTGATTCTGAATGGAGATTGTTAATGGAGCAGTGCTGGGCCCCTGATCCGGTTGCCCGCCCATCTTTTACAGAGATCGCTAGACGTCTACGTGTGATGTCTGCTGCAAGCCAAAGCAAACCACAGGGTCACCATCCACAAAGTCAGGTACCCAAGTGAGAACATCAACTGTGAAATTCAGTTGTGCCATTTTAGCTCTTATATTAATTTATATTCAAGAGTTGATTTTATACTAATATAAATGTGTGTATGTATTGGTTATATGAATACAAACTAGAGAGTCTCTCAGTCTCAGGTTGATATTATAATGTATAAGTTGATTGTTGATCATTATTGGATGGTTATGTGGAGATAGTCAGAAACTGGTTTGGTTTATATGTAAAGCTATTATTTGTCCATAATAAAATCCAGACTTTTGATTTTTTTCCCCTACTTGTGTCAATGACATATTGACATGTAAACTTGATATACATCTTGTCATGGTGCTGACTCAGCGGATAGTTTCTCGCGTAGAGCACTAAAGTAAAGAATATCGCATTTGCAATGTAGCAATTGCGGCAACATATGCTATTCATTTTTATTTTTTATTTTTTATTTTTTCCTGATCTCGTTTTTTTTTTTTTTTTTTTTTTTAATCTATTTTGTTTTTTCATAAAGATGGATGAAAAGGGTAAAGAACAATTATCTCACTCGTTGGTCCGCAGTGGAAATAGACGTTGTTTAATTATTTCTTAATTGATTTTTCGCTCGCTCTTTTGTTATCAATTCGTCTGAAAAGGAAAATGCAATTGAGAGGCAAGTGGACATTCTTCTAAAGCAAATGGTTGATTAATATTCATGCATACTATAATCTATATAGAGATATGCTCCCATCACTATGTTTATGTATGTATTTAATGGTTTATGCATAAATTTGTGAAATTAGCATAGTCTCACTTGCTAATTTGTTTTGATAAGTATTTTTGTTGGGAAAAGACGGCTAAACAACCAATTAGGAATCACAACCGCAGTCACGTCAACCCAATTTGCCAAGATTAATATTGAATTATGTTTGGATTGACCTAATTTAACACAATTTTAAAATAATTGTGACAAATGTCCAGGGATAATTGCAAAATCATTCTCTATTGTTTGTTTGGTTTTCTTTTGATCCTTCAAAAAAAAAGAATATTATTTTTGAAATTCATGAAATCACTCCTTTAGACTTCAATTTATTTGTAAAATGCACCTCATTCTTTATTGAAATTTTAAAAAATAACAAAATTTCTCTGACTTGACTAAAAAATTTCACACATTTATCTTCCGTAATACTAATGGTCTCTAACAGATGACCTATAAGTGGTAAGCTCTCGATGAAACAAAAAATACAAGGGGCAGTTAATAGAAAGGGTTAATGGCACAAATGGTTTTTGAACTATCGGACCTTTGGCAATTCAGTACTCGAAGTTTTAATTGTAATAATTAAGTTCTTAGACTTTCTGATGTGTAGCTATTTGATCTTTGTATTGTCTAAAGTGCAATCTGCTGTTAAATTTCTGACCAATAACACATATAAAGAGTATATATTTGAAGGATAATTTGAAAATTTCAAGTTTAAAAATGAACAATTATAGAAAAATTCTCTCCAAATTTACAGCTCCAATAACTTAAAAATTGCAAATGATGTCATTTTTCTTTCTATTCAAATTCTTTTATTCAGTTTATTTTCCTTTAAAATACTTTCAGATGCTAGAACATCTTACTACTGTTTTTGATCAGAAATTAACGTTAACTTACAATTTAGACAGTCTAGGATGGATTGCATCAAATTAGAAAGACAAGGGACTTAATTACCACAACTAATACTTTGAGGACCAAATTGCTACAATTAAATAGTTTAGGGACCATTTGTGCCATTAACCCTAAATCTCTTTAAAATGAATGACATACTGTTAGTCAAATGTAAATAATCTCGTCAATGCAAGTCAAATGGTTTTTTTGCTATTATTATTTTCGAAGGGATTATTACAAAAAGCTCTCATCGGTTTTGAATAAATTAGAAAATTACATCTGACTTTATGAAAATAAAAAATCTTCTTTTCGAATGTACTGACTATGTCAAAATTTTATTAAAATTTTAAATAATAACTAAAAACAACAAAAAAAAAAAAAGAAATTGTCTTTTCTTCTTATAGTTCTGACTGGGGGACTAAAATTTGAAGGGAATATCTTATTATTTTCTGAAACTAAATTTGAACTATCTAATTTAGCCAAAAGCGATGGGAGGTTTTTATAATTATTCCTTTTCAAATCTTATCAAGATAAGGGATATTGCAAGGGATTGGAAATGTAAAGATATAATTTTTTAAGTTTCAACAAGAAAATGGTAAATTTGCAGAAAGAATCCCCAAAATATTTTTTGGGGAGAGGTAAATTGTTCCCAATTTGCAAAAAAAATCCTCCCCCAAGTTACTTCATGTTTGGCTTAAAAGAATCAACAAGTGTAACATCCTGAAATTTTAACTCTAGCGTATGTAGATTTTGGTAAATAAGTTTTTAACAAATTAGGAGGCATTAATCTATTTATGGAAGAAAATAGTAAATATGTGGGTAAATAAAAACTTTTTAAGTTTTGTTCAGAAAACTTTAGAAACTTTCATTCATTGATATATATATATATATATTTATTAAACGATACTGAAAATATATGAGTTCAAAATCACTTTACAATCGGTACTGGAAAAAAAGATAAGCATTCAAAGTCACTTAGTCTTTCTTTATTCATAGCAACAACTAAGCACAGTCTTGCACCCACAGTTTGTCAAAATATCCATATACACAATCAGGATAGGAGTCTAGCATCTATTTACATGCTAGAGTATAAATCATCATTGATTGCAATGTAAGAACTAGTAGGCGATACCACAGTAAGTAACATTATATATGACTTTCTTATGAATATTTAATAAGAATAAAACAATTGTAACTTAACATAGGGACCTTTGTGAACTATATTACCTTGCCAGATCAGTAGACTTGTCACTGAACTGCATAACATAATATGAGTGGCCACATTATAAACAACATGGAGGTTTCTATATGAAAACTACATTAACCTCAGTATACACTAGAGGCCATTCTCATGTTGTAAACATATTGATCCATACTAGGATCCATTCCCATGTTGCAAACATATTAATTCATACTAGGATCTAACTCATTAAGGGCATACTTTTCATATATTTGGAATGCTGACCTGCCATGTCCCGTGTTTACTCTATCCTTCTAGATAATATAGTACACAAAACTTTTCTTTTCTCTTCAAAAAAATCAAGTCTTATAAAATACATACCATAACTTTAAACAGAAAACATTTTTATGCCATTCATAAAATAATATGTATGCATTTTATTGAGGTAAGTAACAAGATTTACATAATTAACACAATTCATATAGTATTCTTACATTACAGGTGAAATTTTACTTACCTCAATTTCAAATTTTCTACCTCTTTGCATGTGAAATGCTCTTTGCTCATGGTACAAGTGACGTGTTTCTATTATCTATGCAATGAAAAATTCTTTTTGATCATTATGTAAGCTATGTATTATTTTAGATTTGTAACTACCGATATATTCCTATAGTAACCCAAACATGACAATATAGACACTAGATAGTAGTGGCTATAAAAAAAAAAATCAAGCTACATATGCTAATCATGAACCCAACATTAATTCATCATAGATTATTTGACGTTCATATTTTATAAAATAAGCAAGTACGAATCGTATTCATAGTATCATATAATAAAATCTACAAATAAGTACAATACTTGTGGCAGAAATGAAAGTAAAAATCTATTAAATTGTATACGGTCAAATGAT
>JXTC01000139.1:409842-420355 GCA_002914845.1 Trema orientale | reverse complement strand
ATAAGGCAAGCATCAAGTGAATCAATTGCATGAAAGCTTATAAACAAGACACTAATGTAACTAAAAAGGGTTATATATAAAAGGTCCAAACAATTTCATTCGCATTAAAATAAATGACATATTCTATGCATAATTATTAGGGTCACATATAATTTTGAGTAACCATAGCCCTCGATTATGGCTTCTTTCCTCAAGTACAAGTATGAGGACAATAGTAAATAATATTTAAAACGATTAACTTTTTATATTAAAAGTAATTAAAATAAATCCTTTAAAAGAATAATAATATAAGTATTCTGTAACATCTCCCAATTCCACACACATACATAAGGATATTTGTATAAATATTTAGTGAAATTGAAAGATATTACTCGACTTAGAACTAGTAAAATAGTAGAAAATTAAAACTTTTTAAACTTTCTAGTAATAATAGGAAAATTGAGCTCATAATAATAGATATAGTTTAACATATATATACATATATATAGACATAGTGGACCTCTCATATAATCACTCATAATATATATAGACCAAACATATTCAAAATTATCTCTCAGAAAACCACAGCGTCAAAATGCTCATATACACAAGCCGCGGTCAGAAAGTTAGTACTCCTCCTCCAAACTCACATATCATCAGTACCCTCAGCAATGTATGAGTATTTATGAGTATGAAACTCAGTAAGTAACATAAGCAGATGTAGAGTACATATAATATGAAATAGATAATCATATAGTTGGGATCCCTGTATATATTATACTGCCTGATAAGACCGTGAATCGCATACTGAGCCACTCAGAGAATATATAACAAAGTATGAGCCATCGAATAGAGATCTCGAGCCTTAGAGAATCCTCTCTGTGTACATCAAAAATCTACCTCACACTGCTATCAGAGTATTCTCAAAAGAATCAAAGTATCCACGAAAGGACCAGAGTATCTCCGAAAGGACCAAAGTATTCCCGAAGGAACCATAACACATATCTGGGTGCTGGTCCGCCACACTCTATTCACCAATAGTCATTAGGCAATATGAATACATCACGTATTCATATCTTATGAAAAGCAAAATGATAGATACGTATGTATACATATTCACAGATTCTATAAATTTACAGAAATAGAGAATTTCTTATATTACAGGTGTGACATTACTTACCTCAATTCTGAGCTTTATGACTTGTGAAATGCTCTTCACTCTAGACATAGTTGACGTGCCCTAATAATTTTCAAATTTATTGATTAAATGCTCATGATAGTATACAAATGATTATTTCAACTCAAGCCAAACAAAATAACACTCCGATTCTCCTTTATTTTCCAATACGAGAATCCTAAGTTAACAATTAAAAGAGTTCACTTTAATTGTTAACTCATATATGTAATAATAAACATGATTTTGGATTTCACAAAATCACCAGTATTTTAATTACTAACAACAAGCGAGTATTTAAATATAAAGACATAAACAACATTAGTTGTCTCAAGAAGGAATTAGTTTCATAGAAAAAACATAGCTTTCATCTAATTAAACAAGTGTATAAGCATAAGTTATATATATAAGAATCACTTCGATTTAACTCAAAGCAATTGGTACATAAAGTAATAAAAATTAACTATTTTAATACGAAGGTTTACTAGAATCTAATCAAATATGTATGTTCTTTTTGCTGAATCATATATTGAAATCACAAAATAAGGTCATAAAAAGTCTAAATTCTTATAAATCCAACCAAAGACAAAGCCCAATAAAAGAAACTATAAATACTAATAGATAGAAACTTTAGACTACAAGGTCTATAATCCCACTGACACTTAATCTTATAATCACTGTGGAATTTAAAAAGTATTATCATAATCGTAAGTTGCTAAGAAAGTAAAAGCAATCATGATTCAAATATACAATAATGTTAAACAATGGACCACAAGAAATAAATAGTAGATGATTACCTTTCAAGTTGATAAAACTATAAGTTACGAACCCCTATTTTTTTTAAGGACTTAATTGAGGAGTGACTTTCTTAGTGGAAGTGGTTATCAGAGAAGAGAAAATGAAAGATCATTAAAAAAAAAAATGAAGAAAAGTGTGATGCCCAAGATTCTCACATGCATAATGAGCCAATAATAAACATGTTCATATTGCATAATAGACATATCAAGCAATTAGTATTAATTTTATGGTAAATTACTTATTCTGACTGTTAAATATTTTTGATCTGTATTATTGTACTAATATTTGCTGAAGTGCTCCCATACAGTGTAAAGGCTCAGTACCCTCAGAGAGAGAGCTTGGTGTGTGAAAGGAACAAAGAATACATTTATGAATAGTAATACTATATGCACATGCATTAAAATCATGTCTGTTGATAACTTGGTCAAATAGTAGTTTTTCGGTAAAATGCATTTTGCATGCTTTTCGAGACCAAATTCACTGTACGTTTAACACGTCAAATAGCTTTAATTCAATGTTTAGGACTCATTCATAGCATTTTATTCGTCGGCCCCAGGTAGGCACGAGGTGGCAGTCATTGTACTGAACTGTGTTTAATTACACTAAGCTAGCTTAGATTCAGCTTAATCGCGTAATGTCATCTTTGTGTATTCTAATAATTAGGCATTGATACTTTGTTTATATTATTAACTGGAGTCTAATTGACTTATTTTAATGTTTAATAATTTGTTATGGGGCTAGGTTCCATTAGATTACAATAAGATTGGCCATATGGGTCAAAGTATGACTAGTTTTCATCTTCTAAGCTAGGTTTCACTATTTTAGTCTACACTTGGGTGCATGGGATTGATCAGCAACATGGTGAGTATGCTAAAGATGTTTTAGAGCTTGACACATGGAAAGTAAGGTGCAAAATTCCCAAAATACCCCTTAGAACTTAAGTTATTCTATTTCTTAGTCATTAAGTTTCACTTTTAGACCAAATCTGGTCTCTTTCTCTTTCTGTCCAGTCACGACCTGCAGCTCCCTAACTCTTTTCTAGACTTCTCTCAACTCCCTTAAGCCATATCCAAGAGTTTTCAAGTGGTAGAACTCAAATTGGAGCTCAAGAAAGCAAGATAGATCCAAACTAGTCAAGGTAGTTCTACTAATCCTTCTTCTTAGGTTTTGTTTTCTAATTTCAATTCACCACTTACTCTTACTTAAATAATGGTTCCTCTAGGTTCTCTTGGGTCCTAAAATCAGTTTCAAAGCCTTGAGAATCAATTTGGTGGAGGTAGAAGGCAAGAGCTTCAGTAAAAGCTCAAACTAGTCAAGGTGAGCTCTATATAGGATTTTGAATTTGTAGCTAATTTTTTTTGTTTTAACTCTTAAACCAAAGCTATTATTTGATGAATAATGGTCCTAGAAAACCTTATATATTATTGGAGACATAAAATTTAAGTGGAGGATTAAAATTAGACCTAAAGCCCCAGGGAATTCTAAAATTTTAAGTACCAAAAAAAAAGGGGGAACTTGTACCGCTTTTAGAAGATCCTAACTACTAAGGATCCTCCAAATGACGATACAAGTTCCCCCTTTTTTTTTCAGTGTTCAACATTTCATTAACAAATTGCAACCTTTCATTAACAAAATAAAATACAACAAAAATCCGAATCACAAACAAGATTCACACATAAGCACAACAAAAAACTTACTTGGTGACAGAAAAATTCGACAAAATCCAATCCAACCAAGAGAATAAACTGGACCAAATAAAATAAAAACAAAAATAAAAACAAATTAAAAAAATAAAACGAAAAAAAAATGAGAAAAATCCAAAAAAAACTTACCTTTGATGAGATAGAAACTTGATTTGGAGGAGATTTCAAATTGAGGATTTTGACAAAATTATTTAGGATTTGGGTGAGAGTCAGGGATTAGGAATGAAGGAGATATAGAGATATATATATATATGTGTGTGTGTAGAGAGAGAGAGAGCAGAACGATGGAGGTGGAGGCGGAGTAGAGTAAATCAAAAGGAGGAGGTGAAGAGATAAAATGAGAAGCTAGGTTTATATTATAGCATCCTATGCCGACGGAATACGAAAAGCGTTCGTGATACTTAAATACCCAAATGACAATGTTTAGTTCAAACCTAAACTCAATTTTTTTTAAAAATATATATATATATATTCTATGCCGATGCAATAATGTGTCGAGAAATCCCTTTAAATATTTTTCCAAAAATCCTAGGGTGCACAAAGTTTTTTTGTGGGAACTTTTTCACAGGTATATTTTCATTTTATATTTTCCCGACGCACAGTCAACAGTGCGTAAGCATACAGTTAAAATGTGGCGTCTTTTTTTATACGCTAAGTCTATGCCGACGTGTAGACTGTCATAAAAGAGTATAAAATCCCAAATTTTTTAAAACATTGTTTCCCGATGTGTAAGGACTTAGCCCGTCGGCAATGGGTACTTTTACCGACGCTCAGATTTTTATTCGTCAAGGAAAGTTGCATTTCTTATAGTGTATGGGATAATATTTAAAAAAAATCACATTTAAGTGAAAAAAGGTACATAATTTTATTTTAAATAATACTAAACATCCCTTCTCATATCCCACATTTTTAATATCATTTGACGTGGTAAATGAGTTATCACAATTTAACTAGTGAATTAAAACTTACTATAAATAGGTTGAATGCTATTACCACTTATATGGTGACAAATCATACACCATGTCAAGGAGAAATTTACACGTAGTACTTGTTTTTGTGTGTCATATTTCAGACATACCCATTTTTAAATTTTGTTTCAAAAATACCCGTTTTATGGTATAAATTTCATGCGTAAAATATATGCTATATATTTATAATATAAATTTTCATATATATTTACATTAACTGTATAAATTTATACCTATAGTATATATTTTGAAATAGATATAGAATTTAAATATAATTTTTATTCATAAAAAGCATATCACGGTATACATTTTATGTATAAAATACTTGTGGTTTACATAAATATTAGAATAAATGTACAAGTTTTTTATTTTTACTTTTTTGAATTAACAAAAAAAATTCTAAATAAATGCAGTNCTGGGATAAATCATATTGATAATGATCTTTAAACTAATTTTTCCAAAACCAGGTATAAGAACGGATATTTGTGAAATAAAAATAAAAAAAGTATTTACAAAAATATATATACTTGATAAAACCGATATTTATGAACTTTTCTCCATATCAGGTGATATTATAAAAGTAGGATATGATGTAGGATGTTTAGTATTATTCTTTAACTTATATTAAATTAAACTTTTAGTTTTAATTTTCCTATCAACTAACACTTGGCCCACGAAAATCGCCAAAATTGAGAGTTGAGATTATAAAAAAAATACTTATTTACCCTTTAAACTCATAAAACATTAGTATTAAAAAGAATTAAAAGTAAAATTGATCTAAATTATTAAAAGCACTTAAAACGATGAAAAACAGAAAGAAAGAGAAAGGCAGCGTGAAATTGTCTCTTTTTTTTTAAAAAGATTTATTTTAAACTTAATTTTGACATTCTCTTCTTTTTGTTTTTTCGGGCAAAGGTCATAGGAAGCTAAATTATAGTTGAGAAAAAATATCTACAGTCAATAAAAGTTAATAAAATACATATATATAGGGTAAAAAAAAAAAAACCATTACGTATAGTGCTTTAAAAAAGAGGAAAAAAAAAGAGTATTTATATTAAATTAAACCTTCAATTTGCGTTTTATAACAAATAGCACCAAGCCTACAAATATGGCCAAAATTGAAACTTGTAATTGTTGATAAAGATATTTGTTACCTTTTAAAAGCATATAAAATAAATAAAAAATTATAATTTTTGAAACTAAATTAGAGCTTAAATTATTAAAGAAAACAATTAAAAAAAAAAGAGAATGACAAAAAATAAATTTTAGTTTTTTTTTTGTTTTAAGTAAAAATAATATTTATTGAAAATAAAAAGAGTTTAAATCAAAAATTAAGGTTTCCATTTTCTAATCTTAGCTACTAGGTACAAAACTTACGAGTATGATATATAGTGTACATATATATGCTGCGAAATTAGGATTTTATTTTGCTTATTGGATCATTATATTCTGATTAAATTAAAATTTTGTATTTATAATCTCCCCCTCTGTAATTGTTTAGTTTTCATGAATTTTTTAATTATAAGTACAAGTGAAAAACAAGGGTAATGAAGAAATTATTGTTTTCTTTAATACATATATTAGTTTATCAGAACTATGATATGGTCAGGTGGAGAACTATAATTATTGGAACTGGAAATGTTGTTAATCCACGTGCGTGCTTTTTATATATGAGTTCCCAGGGCAAAAGATTTCATTTTATCTCATTTATTTTCTCATTTAATAGGTTTTATATATGACTATACATGTAATGTGACCGTTAAAAACTATAGCAAATCAAATGGATCAAGGCATTATCGTTATCGTATATGCTTGAATGAGTTTTTAAATGTTACTTGTTAATAGTTTTATATTTCTGTTACCTTTTTTCAGAAGTGAAAACAATTTTCTTTATGAGCAAAATCTTTAGAAGAAATTCACGCTATTTCATTACCGGTTTCAACAAATAAGAATAACAAAAACTTATATGTAACCATATACTAATTAACTTGCTCTATAATCACACAATTTATGAGATATAAAGTTAATGGCCCCGTTTGTTTCGCTTATTTGAATGTGTGTATTTGAATGGAAATTCTGGAATGGGTTATAATTGGAATGGAAGACATTTGAATGGAAAAAATAGTGGAATGGGTTATAATTAGAATGAGAGTATTGGAATGGACCATTCAAAAACACCTCTTCCCCTCCATTCTCATCCAAGACACAAAAATCCATTCAAATAGTTGATGTGACTGATGAACCATTTGAATGGAAAAACTAAATTGTTGAAACAAACACTCATTCCAAAAGACCATTTGAATGGAAAATTTAGAATTATTGAAACAAACACCCATTCAAATGGATTTTCCATTCTAATAGAATAGAATGGGCGAACCAAACGGCCCCACATATTATTCTAACTGATTTTTTTTTTCAGTTTATAGTTAATTGATGAATATTTATCTCGCTTTTTACCGAACCCATGTATCCTCTCTCTTCGCTTTTTTTAATGTGCTCGTGTAACATCAAGAATGTTATTATTATTATTATTGATGTTATATATATTTGAGGTCTGGGAAGACCATGTGAATTAAATCAGAGAGCGAAAAAGAGATGAAGTTGACATAAAACTGCTTCTAGTTTGAGGCAAACAAGTTCTTATTATTGTTTCTACTGCTGGCTCTGATTCAAGAATCATTCTCCTATGTCCACTCTCCTATATTTGTCAGTGCACAGTGGTCTGATCTTTCAACGTATTTGTTGATTATATATATATATATATATACACTGTCTTCAATTAATTACCAGATAATAAATATGGGTATGTCTACAATAAGAACCCTCTTTTTTCACTCATGAAACGAGAGAAAAAAGGAGGCACACCATTGGTTAAAAATTAAATGCTGGCCCACAGGAAAATAATTGCAAGTGATACATGCACACTCTAACTTTTCTTTTCTTTTCTTCTTCCTCTTACCGACTCTTTCTCTTTTTTTTTTTTTTTTTTGTGTGTAATAGTCACTTCATTCCATTAAAACGAAACGGAACTATACAAAGATAGTTACAAGGATCATTGAATAACGACAAGTGATCTCCAAAAATAATCAAAAGGAAAATTACATATCATCATGGTCCTCTTTCCATAAAAGAGAAGGAAGGCTCAAAACATCAATTGTCCCAACATGATTAGAAGTCACAGCCCAGGCTGCCAGATTATGGTCCACAAAATTCACCTTCCGGGGAGCAAAAGACACATCCCAGGACAAGTTCTGAGCCATCAGCCGCCTACCTTCCTTTAACAAGTTGCATATTGTCCACGGGAATTCTTCTTACCGATTCTTCTTCTTCATCTTCTTCTAATAAAATTGATTTGGCTAGTTCTAATTTGCACACAGATTATGAAATAATCTTCATTCAAGCTTTCAAGATGACTTCTTTAAGTTTCTTTGGTTAATGTCCCAAATTTCAAAGGTAAAGAAAACCATTACAATCTCATCTAGCAACTGACCAGTTAAAGAAAACACTTTAAAATCTTGTAGCTTTGCTCTGTTTTTTCGAAAGAAATTATACAAGAAAATAAATCTCAATCTATTTTTGAAAGGGCCCAAAGCCAGAGCATCGTAGATGGGAAGGATCGGCGGAGCTCCAGTCGAAACCGGGGTCGTAGGCTTCTTCAGCTAGTGGGTCTTGGGGTCCAACTCAAGCGCACCCTCCGGCAACACCGTCGATCGACCAGTAGAAATCCTCTTGCATCGAGCGGGGAATGAGCAGCCTCTCGATGGTTGATAAATACTTGCGGGATGCTGGGTTTGCCAGAGGTTTGGTGGTAGAGGGTGGTCGGAGTTCAAGGGGTAGTGGCGGCGCTAGGGGTTGCTTACTGGGCTGGTTCGAACTGAGAGAAGGATAAGAGGAGAGAGAAAGGCTTGGTTCATTCTTATGTCACGGGTTCTAGTTTGTTTAATTTTTTTTAATCAGACATAAAATATGGGTTTAATCAAGTATGGCATATGCTCTATTATTATTTGGGCCTACCTACTCAAATCTGGACTGTCAAATCGCGATCTAAAGCACCTAATTTACTCTCCCATTCATGAGAGAAAAAAAAGTCTCCTATGTTAGACTTTTCCAATAAATATAACCTACAGTTTATCTCAAAATATTTTGCTTGACTGAACTCAATTCATTTACTTTTGCATCCATACAAATTATATGTTTTTTTAATAAATATAGAAAGAGATCATATTATATATTAATCTTCATTTCATATCAAAACAACCTAAAGATATTGTTATAATTAATTGCTCCAAAACGTTATAGATATAAGCAAACGATTGAGATTTATCCCTCATCAGTATTTGGCTGGCATAACGCCTATAATCATGAATATATTAGGAGTTCAAGTACTTGGATGTTTCAACCCTAAAGTACACAAAGAAACTAATATTAGAGTTCCTTTCGCATATAACCCAAAGTAGTCACTATTTAGTGATAGAATTAATTTAGTCACAACAAAATTTTTTGTGAATAAAAGTAATATTTAATTAGTCACAACTAAAAAAATTTTGTGACTAAAAGATAACATTTAGTCGCAACTAATTTTTTTTTTTAATTGTGACTAAAAAATTACATATAGTCACAAGTTATCACTAACATTCTTTTAGTCACAATATTTTTTTTTTTTTTTGAGAAACTATGTAACACCCCCCTAGCTATACTACATAGAAATATGTTCACTCATGCGTAGAAAAGCTAAACAGTGTTATCTTACTTTCATTGACCTTGCAAAAGCGGAAAGTAGAGGATAAATTTAAACTTTTCTGCTTGGTTCTGAAAATGTCTGTGATACACCTATTTTACACTGCTGTAATATATATATTTTGTACAATACAAAATATAGTTTTAATACTATTCACAACTCCCACAGGATCACTATATACCCATACATAGTAAAAATATATACAAGGTTCTCAAAAAGTTCTTCTTCAGTTCAAAACTGGTATATGAACCGCATTGGAGTAGAAACAGCTCAGCCAATATTATTCCTAGTTCTGATCATCTGCATCACAAGAACTAAAATGAGCGGTGGCTCAGTAACTGGAAATCCATGCATGCTTATGAACAATTTGTACATAAAATTTATTAGTCTTTATACCCTTAATTTTCTTAGGAAACATTAATATTCAAATCATATTTGGGCCCCCTTCTTCGTATAATTCCTAACTCAGTGATATAACAGGTATCCTCTTAATAAATATCATTTGAGGCTTACCCTGTCTTAGAATTAACCTCAAGGGATTTGACCTCCCTCTTGTTTGGCTCACCCTGTCTTGGACTTAACCTCAAGGAATTTCACCACATTTACCTACTAGATCAGCAAGATAAGAACCATACCTCTCTTTAAAATAGATAACGTTTAGGGTATAAGACTCTTTATTAAAATCATAACCTGTAAATAATTATTTTGGGTATATAAACATGACATGCCTTATAAAAATGATATAAACAATTTTCAAATATATAAATCCCAATGTCATAGATATATCACATTTAATATATACAATCATATACGTAGGTTCTTGTGATGCTAAAGTGGAATTTCCACTTACCTTGTATCCAAGAAACTAAAAGAAAATGAAAGGCAGATTCCCTTCTCCAATAAGCTTGATGTGCTTAAGTCCTAATCATATCATTTAATTTCTATTTAATTCATTATCTCATTAAATCATTTTCAAAAGTATGACAAATATGTTCACATAATTAGATTGTATAACAAGAATCTAACTTATTATACATCAAGTTTCAACTCTATTAAACAGATAATCTAAGTTTTCTCTAACCATACTCTTTATTAACTCTAAGAAATTATCATTAAATTTGGTTTCTTCAATATAGACATCAAAATAATACAA
>JXTC01000139.1:366611-409687 GCA_002914845.1 Trema orientale | reverse complement strand
AGCTAAAGTAACTAAATACATGTCCCATGTCAAATATATACATCTATATATTAGTACACAATACGAGAAGATAAACCACTTACCTTGTAGAAAAATTAATTGATTTCAAGGATGCTCAGGTGTGTTTTCCGAAGAGAAAGAAATGATATGGAATAAAGTTTTGTGGTGAAGAATATAATAGCTAAGTTTCTCTCTTATATATTGACTAAAGTACTCTCTAATTTACTAATAAGGTTGAGCATATCTTAAAACTAATAAGAGCTTATATTATCGGTTGGTAATGGAACTTTCAAGTTATCTCCAGAAGGAAACAAAAAAAGACAAGTAATATAAGGCTAGAAAGTTTTAAATCGGTTAATGGTATACTGCACACTTTCACACAATTAAAATATTATTGTAATCTTTAACTTTATGGAAGAAACTATAAGTCGGTTTATGGGCATTAAAATAGAAATTTAATGAATTAGATATCTATAATAGGTACACTTAACTATTCAAGTACTACTTAGATTATTCATATCGTGTGTGTACAACTTGATTCTATATTTTGAAAAAGTAAAACAAAAAAATTGCAATAGTTAAAATTCAAACTATTTACACCTATACAATCAAAACCAATATATAGTTCAAAATAAAATAAGCTTCACGTTACTATATAATTAAAAAATAATAATAACTAAAGCAAATATCCATAAATAAGTAACTTCATTAACTATAAGCACATCAAGTATTCTTGGATCTTTGAATCAATCTTTCACTACATGTATACGCTATATCAAAATCCCATTAGTCAATTTAGTAAAATTTTAATTATAATAACAAGCAGTAATTTCAACATATAATTTCAAAATAGATATGAACGTTTTAATTTAAGTGCACTAACATGTATTATTGACAAATGCAATTGTGAGAATTTTGGGCACTACAAACTATTTTATATATAGTTTGAAGTAAGTTATGATATACATTTATAATAATAAATAAATGATGAAAAATACATTTATAATAACAATAAATTACAGTTTTGTGACAAATTATTTTTTTGATAAAGTGAGTTTTTATAATTTATTTATTTATTTTTTTAGTGGGGGGTGCTAACAATGCTAACGTATATGGGAAGTTCCTTTAACATCCAAGATTTAGTCAGACAAGTATGTAGATTATGTAATAGCATGAATTATTTTCAAACAATATCAAATTTTCAAGTCCCGTATGACAAAGGGGCAATGTTTAATTTCATTGTGCAAGGATATGATCCTATTTCATATCCATGTTTGATCCAAGACTAAGACCTAGTACAACAAAGCCTAAATGTTTAAAAGATATTACGTACAATAGGACAAACGAATGTGTAGTTTTCTTAGCAAAGTTTTTAAGTGAAAAAAAGTTTTTGTTACTACTATTTACTTGATAGTACTTGGAAAAAAATAGTACTTTGCCTATGCTGGGTTAGAAAGGAGAGTATATAGGTTCTTGTTTATGCAGCTTCAGGTGTTGTTGGTCAGCTTTCTAAATTGTAGTTGGAAGTGCGCCTGGTACAAGCAAGAAAGAAGTGTCCGATTTTGACAATTTTCATAGACCTTACTTCATGTAAAGATATTTCTATTTGCAAGTAAATGACGCGTACTTGATTAAGTGGAACATTAATTTCTATATTCCGGAAAAATAATTTTTTTTATTAAAGGTTACAGCTCTCATATTCTGAATCACAGCCCGCCGCCCACATACTAGCTAGGTTGATCTGTTGATGTTAAGTATAAACTTGGGTTCCATGAAGCTCTTACCTAAAAGGATCGATGAGCCAAACTTAGATGCAGCTTTGGAAAGGTTAGTGATGTTATTAGCTAGAAATACCCTCATAAAATATCAATACTAGAAGACGTACAAAATTGATAGGAGCTTCACTTCCGATAGAATTAAATAAAAAGAAGGGTACATAGCTCGGCCTTCTTTTTTTCTTTTTTTAAAAAATTCAGCCTTCATTAATTATGGAGTTATATTTTTAGGTAAACATGTCATATTTTCAATGGACACATTTATACTAATAACTTTATCTTTGTTCATAAACTTAAGTAGGGGGTTTTGAAAACTGAAGAATTTCATTAAAAAAATTTTATTATGCACTCTAAAAGTTACATATACCACGTGTGCCCTTTCTCATAGATATTATACTCTAGCTGATTGTGTAAAAACCTATAAGATATTTTTAGATAAATTCAACTCCACCTAAAAAAATAAAATAAATAAATAAATATCAATCAAACACTCATTCTATTTTTCTCCTCACCAACCTGACACCCTTATCTCTCTCTCTCTTTTCTTTATTTGTCTTCTTCTCTTTTTCTTTTCTATTTCTTTCTTCCTCTTTTTCTCTCACCCGATACCTTCTTTATTATCATTTTTCTTTATTTTTTTTTCTTTCTTCCTTCTCAACAAATCAAGAGCACTCCTCATTGCTATCCCGTGAAACTCCTCTAGTAAGTTTCTGGACAAACTTATGATATGTTATTACCATTATTGTAATTATTTACAAATGATATTATTGTGGATTATGAGAAGACATAGTGTATAGATTTGGTTATGCTACGAGGAGAATAGTTAAAATATTTGTGATTATTTTCTAATTATTAGTATTAGTGAAATTTAAGTGATGAAATTAGTATGAATGAAATATTAGGAAAAATGGTAAGATTTGAAAGTTGGTATATTTATCAATATAATCCATAAGTTGGTATAATCAGATTTTGGAAAGACAGTATTTTCCTAAATATTTCAGAAACATCGATATTTTCGTAAGCTAGATTGGCAAAAATGACATTTTTATAATTATTTTTGTGAAATAGTTACTATGGGTCGTGAAAGTTATATGAGGAGACAGAGACTATTGAATCATGAAGAGAAATTTAGGTGGATGACCAAAATTTTAAATTTGATTAAGTAGATGTCCACTTTTAAAATTTTATAGCTAAATATCCTGGTATATATATTTTTACACTTGGTAGATACACATATCTACCAATTTTAGTTACTGTACTGAAATATACTGGGTATATAATTTTTTATATTTGGTATATAAAATTTTACACTTGGTATATAAGCATATATACCGGATATTTTGCTATAACATTTGACAAAGGGACGTTTACTGAAATTGGACCCAAAATTTGGTCATATTTCTATAAGCCCCAATCATGAAACTAAGTATTTGTTTGTTTAGAATTGAAATCTAGATCGAGAGAATTTTTAAATTGAAAAAATTGGTATGTTTCTAAATCAGGTCAAAAAGTGGTATTTTTGAAATCAGACAATTATTGGGCCGAAACCTTGATTGATAACTGAGAATGGCCACGTGCTATGAAGTGAAAATGGTATTTTCCTAAATATTTCTAAGAAGTAGGTATATTTATAAATAACCAGGAACGTTGGTATTTTTCTAATATTTGGAAAAGTGATATTTTATAAATATTCTTGCGAAATAGTATTTTTATAACAGATTCTACAAAGGTTAGTATTTTTAAAAATCCGATTTATAAAAGGTGGTAAATTCATACACAGACTCTAGGATTCGGGCTATTTTACCAGGATAATATGGATTTGTGAAAGAAGGGTCTTGGACTAAGTTTTTAAAGATAAAAGGAGTGACAATTGTGAAAATAGAATTAATGTTGGGAATTTTGGTTTAAAATATGAATATTATGGATTTTCAGGTACAGGTACTACTAGCACACAATAGCTAGATTTAGCTATTTCAGTGAGGTAGGGGATCGATGATCAGCTTTTTATTTAAAATTAAATATTTTTGGATTATTTTACCTATTACAAAAATTTCATGAATTCAATAAAATTTATTTGGTCTTGGTAATTATTTTGAATATATGTCATGTTTTGGAATAAAAATACGTACATGGAGATTTTTGGACTTGTATATACTACACGTATCATAGGATCATACATGAGCACTAACTTAGCATCACGGATGAGTTTAGGTGGCTATGATCCCCACCATAGGTGCAAGTCCGTAAACCTAGGACCCTATTAAGTGTCTACGACCCCACCTTCAGTGAAAAGCCGTAAATCTTCGCAGGGAATTCCCTAGGACACATGATTATGTAGTTCAAGTTAGAGTATCGTTTCACTTGGTGTGAAAGTTACTCTAGTTCGTGATGGAGAATGAGAGCTCATGGATCTGAGTGATTTATGTTATATGTTATACGGTTTTCAATATATGATTTATTTTACGCATCTATGTGATTATAATACCAAGTTTTAGAACTTATATATAGATATGGTTTATATACTTATTTATGAACAACTAACCAGGCAGGATTTTCTAAAACAAAATTTGTTATAAAAAAAGATAATTGATTTCTTACTAGATATAGTCATGCTCACCCTCTTTTTTCCATCTCAGGCAATACAAAGGGTTTTGGAAGTCAGCAGTAGTTTAGAGAAGAGACTAGTTGTTTGTGTCATTTTTCTTAATAATACTTGATAATCAAGTATAGTTGTGTGATAAATAATAGAACTTGATTAGAGTGTAACCAAGTTAAGAAATTTGTATTTTCTGTCTATAAGACCTTATTTGCCATTTTAGTACTTAGTGATGATGGTGATATATGACTCGAAATATTCTAATGGTGTATGCATAATTATGGATTGTGGTTCACTTGTTGAAGTTACACTTTTGTAAAGCAACTAATTAAGGTTTGCTTGGACATTTTCATAAAGTATTTAAGAATTTAGAAATTAGAGAAATTACCATTTTGCCACTAACCTGAGGTTTAGGTTGTGACATATATCACATGATCAATAAAATCTTCATAGAATAGATCTTCTTCTATATAATTTTTCCTTTTCAATGATATATATGCAATTAATTATACATATGATGTTGAAACAGATGATTTTAAAAACCTTCCCCTATTAGCAAAACAATTAGACACTACGGAATATTAGATATGAAGTATATATCTAAACTTCCACTAAAGGCGTTGTTGTAAATTAAAAAAATGTTTGCTATAAAAATCTAAGCAAGATATCACGTGCACGCAAATATTTGACTTGAGAAATTCTACTCGTTGGCACAGACTGTCACGACCCAAACTCAAGGCCAATAGCAGAAAGAGAATTTCACAATGGAAATTCAAAAAGTTCTTTTTGAAAAATTTATAAAAATAATTTTAAAAATAAATTCTCACAGTTTTGTGATCATCATTAGACGTAGATTGACAAAAAAATTTATTAAAACAAACCATGTATCATCATCAGCAGTCTTATAATCCAGCGCACTAATTATATAGACCGAGTTCGTGAAACAGGCCCTTAAGTATTTTATTACAAGCCAAGATAATTTAACAGAAATATCTTACAAAGTTACTAGTTTCCAATTCGGTAACTAGCCTCTTACTACACCGCTCTCGAGTCTCTAAAACCACACCAAGCACTATCTGAGAGGGGAAAACTAAGGGATGAGTATTCACATGCTCAGTAGGAATTTATTTACCTTTTAGATAGATGCAATTTATCAAACATACATGGTTAGTACCTTTAAATCCATTTATAAATCAAATTTATAAATCCATGGTATCCAGAATAATCACATATTCAAAACTAAATCTAAAACCACATCATTGTACATATCATATATTCATAGATAAATAAGTGAGCTCTCACCCTCCCATTACGGTCCTGTAATACCTCAACAACGGAGGTACCCAACATCCTGACACTACCCGTAGGTGTATCAGATAAAAACCTGTACAGGGACTTAGGTCTCTCACTAGCGCTACAGCAACTTGCCAGCGATCTAAAAATTCGGTGATGCTATAATGGAACTCAAGTGTGTGATCATATGGTATGTACAACATGTAATAGTTCATCTCAACCATGCATCCAATAATCAAATCATGCTTCAAAAATTCAACTTAGCATTATTCTGGGATTTACTATACATGGGCAGCACACCGTTGTTTTATCCTATAATTACGATATAAAAATATATATAATAACTCACACGATCCAATTCCAGTATAATCCAATAATTTACATCAATTAACCAAATCATCGTAAAATCACGATTGTTCATAAATAGAATTTAATGTAATTAAAATCCAAAACAGATATAAAAGTCAGGTAATCGAACCTTTACCTCGATATAGCAGTAATACTAGGCCAATGATGCTTGAACAATCCCTCGTTGGTCACTCAGGTGCTTAAACGACAATTTCTGGTTCCCAGTAAGTCTACCTGAAAAAATGACTTTTCAACCAGAGTTTCAAAAGTGGAAACGGAGGTCACCACTGAATTTTTAGGCACTCAAAAATGCTAGATTAAACATATACCTTGTCAAAAACGGGTCTCGATGCAGAGGATCAGTCCGTGGCATACAAAATGGTGCAATTTATGCCACAAAATTCTAATTTTCATTCCACAATGAAACATAGTGGATATCAAAATTTATATCTCCACCTCACTGAGTCCAACTTCGAAATCAAAACTCAGTTTCGAGGTCTCTAGCATAAGTTACACTCAAATATCCGAGAATTACAATAATACTACTTTTTGTAAATAATTAGAAAAATGTCTTCTTTTTCTATTTACTATTTACCACACTTACGGTTATCGTTTTTACTTTTACCAATCGTAATTATTCATGATTTTTAACCCTCTCACCTCATATATTTATCTTGGGTAAACAAATTACTTAACCAAAGTAATTACGTAAATATCACTTTTTTACATGGTTGGTAAAAACGGTAAAAGTAGTGAAAACTTACCAGAGATGAATTTTGACGTGTAACCACTTAGAGGTGGTCGGCAACGACGAAAGAAGACCACACTCGCCAGAGGTGTCGAAAACAAAGGCCGGACGTCACGCCGGTGGCCGGAAAACCGCGCCAGAGGTGGAAACTTCCCGGAGCCACTGCGGCGTTATCCGACGTCGAAACGTGGCAGGACTGGGGCATTGGCTTCATCGGTAGTAGCTCTTCGATGCGGGCCAGTGCGTGGGCCGAGATAGGTGGCGGTGGCAACGCGGTGGAGCTGACCAGATTCGTCAGTTTTCTCTCTTTTTCTCAGGCCTTCTTGATGGAAATTTGGGCTTCTCGGGTGTTTTTAAACAATTTATGGGCACTGTAGCAAATAACTAAAATATTCCATATTTTTTTTCTTATTTAAATTCGAAAATACATATTTACAATTGTGCTATTCCTTGTCAAAAGTTCTTTTTGCCCCTTTCTAATTCCAGATTTTACATCCTCCCTTCCTTAAAAGAATTTCGTCCTGAAATTCGAATCCAACACAAGGGTCAAAGTACAACTTCAATCTGAAAGTTGAATAAATGAGAATATTTCTCATACATTTCTGTTTCAAGCTCCTACGTGGCTTCGTCTTCCTTGTGGTGTTGCCAGAGAACCTTGACGAGTGGTATATCTCTTTTTCGAAGTACTTTGAGTGCCCTCCCCAGAATTCAAATTGGGTATTCCTCATATGTTACGTCCTCTTGTAATGGCACTTTCACATAATGAATGACATGCAATGGGTCAGGCACATATTTTCTGAGCATCGAGACATGAAAAATATTGTGCACTCGGCCCAATTGCAGAGGCAAATCCAAACGATATGCTACTGGCACAATTCTAGCAGTAATCTCGAATGGTCCAATATATCTTGGAGCCATTTTGCCTTTAAGTCTAAATCTAATGATTCCACGCCTTGGTGTTACTTTCAAGAATACTTGATCACCAACTTCGAACTCTACTTCACGTCTCTTTGGGTCCGCATAGCTTTTCTGATGACTCTGCATAACTTTGAGTCTTTCTCGAATTTTGTTAATCTTCTCAGTAGTCTCATGTATCAATTCTGGCCCAAGAGCAATACACTCCTCTGCATCAGCCCAATACAAGGGTGATCTACATGGCCTTCCATACAATATCTCATATGGAGCCATGCTAAGACTGGCTTGGTAGTTGTTGTTATCATGCAAACGTCTAAAAGTTTCCACGACTAATAATAAGTAATAAAGAATTGTTAGTATGAAGTGTTCACATATGGGAGACTAAATTCTTTATTTTATTATGTCTAAATTAAAAGTTCACATTCTGCAAACAAAGATAGAATACTTTATTTTGCCATAGAATGTAATGTTGTCTATTTCAACGAGAATAATGAAGTATCCAATCATCGAAGTGTCTGACTTCAGATAGAAACACTAGTGCGTTATAAGAAAGTTATAAGTGCATTAAACTGGACCAAGTGAAAATAGAATTTGAGGTTAAGTGACGTGACTCAATATTCTATCTTTCACTAATTTAGCACTATTGCAAGGTTACCTTAATCCTAGTGATTGTCGGACTTGCTTTCATGAGTTTTATCTGTTTGACTTACTAAAGGACTAGTTCCGATTATATGGTTCGAACTCCTATATCTTGGAAGATAACATTTATGAATTGACGAAAACACCCTTCATGATTTGGACACCATACATATAATGTCACTTTGAGTTTTTTTAAGGACTTAAATAATAAAAAACTAGGCGCCAGGTATTCATTTTGTGAATTTGACTGTGTTTGTATGGGTAGATATAAATACCGCAGTCAATTATTATCTATTACATAAAAAATGGTAACTCAAAAGTAAATATGTACTAGAGGGGTAATACGATAATTTCACCTCACTAGTACGGTATTATATCGGGGGTATATCTGCAGGTATAGTATATGCTAAATGGATCAAGTTAATTAAAGTGTTAATTAGCTTCACAGAAAATATATGACATTTAGTCTAAAAGTGCAATATTGGGCCTATAGCGGAGTGCCCCAATATTAATAGACAAGGTCCAGTTATAATTAAGAGTTAATTATGACTGTGGATAGTTAGCCCATTAGAGCTTAGACTATCTGAATCCATAAGGTCCCCTGTCTAGCTCACACATAGCCCAATAACTAATTGAATGGTCAGTTGAGCCCAATAAGCCCATTAGGGTTTACATCTCTTTAAATACTTAAGAGAAAAGTTCTTCTAAGCCTCTCTAAGTGTTCTACACGCCACTCATGCACAGTAACTGTGCTTAACATGTGACAGAGAGAAAAAGAGAGAGTGAGAAAGAACCGAGCTACCACAGGAGAAATTCTTTGTTCGTTCATGGCCGCCGAGGGAGAGATACCCATGGTCATAGACATGCAGTCAAAGGAGAAGGAAGAGCATCTTCTGGATCGTCTGCTTATCTCTCATTAGGAATCAAGAATGTGTCCACACACCAGATCATTCAACGGGTTCCAGATATTAAACGGGAAGGTTCAATGGTTGTGAAGCGCTTCCAGGTTTTATCTAAACAAAGATCCATGAATTGATTTATGTTAGAACAACGATCCTACATTTTTATTTTGTAAAGTTACAAGAAAAATTTTAAAATACCTATTCTGTTACGTTCTTAATTTGTTTACAAAACTACGGAAATCGTTTTCGATAAAATCATTTTTCAAAATAATTTTTCAAAATTTCCAGCACTAATATACTATGAGGTTTTCTACTCAAAGCATCAACTATAACATTAGCTTTGCTAGGATGGTGTTGCAGTTCAAAATCATAGTCTTCTATATACTCAACTCATCTACGCTGCTTCAAGTTCAAATCACGCTGAGTGAAAAGATACTTCAAACTCTTGTGATCGGATAACATGTCAAACTTCACACTATACAGGTAATATCTCCATATCTTGAGAGCAAAAATCACCGCTGTAAGTTCCAGATCATGGATAGGATAATTCTTCTCGTGTGGCTTTAACTAACGAGAAGCATAAGCCACTACCTTGTCATTCTGCATCAAGACACATCCTAATCCAGATTTGAAAGTATCGATGTATATAATATAAGGTTCATTACTGTTAGAAACAGTAAGAATAGGAGTAGTGGTCAGTCTCTTCTTCAATTCCATGAAAGCCTCTTCATAATCGTCATCCCAAATGAACTTAACATCTTTTCTTGTTAACTTCGTCAAAGGTAAGGCAATTCGTTAGAAATTCTTAACAAAAGAATGGTAGTAGCCTACTAAACCGAGGAAACTTCTTATCTCAGTCACATTCTTCGGTCTTTCCTACTTTAGAACAGATTCTATCTTAGCAAGATCGACTGAAATCCTTCTTGAGAAATCACATGCCCCAAGAATTTCATTTCTGTCATCCAAAAGTCACATTTAGATTTCTTGGAGTAAAGTTGATGATCTCTCAAAATTTGAAGTATAATCCTTAAGTATTCATCATATTCTTCTCGAGTCTTCGAGTAGATCAAGATGTCGTCAATGAAGACAATCATAAACTGATCCAAATAAGGTCTCAAAATCCTACTCATAAGATCCATGAATGTTGCAGGAGCATTTGTCAGACCAAACGGCATAACTAGGAACTCAAAGTGACTATAACGAATCCTGAACGCAGTTTTCATTATGTCTTCTTCTCGAATTTTCAACTGGTGATAACCCGATCTAAGATCAATCTTAGAAAAGAATTTAGATCTATCCAGTTGATCAAATAACTCATCAATCCTTGGCAGAGGATACTTGTTCTTCACAGTAAGCTGATTCAACCTTCTGTAATCAACACAGGGTCTGAGCGTACTATTAGCTTTCTTGGCAAATAACACAGGAGCATCTCATGGAGAAGTACTATTCTCGATAAATCCCTTTGACAAAAGATCATTCATTTCCGCTGAAGCCATGCGATAGTCTAGAATAGAAACTGGCTGGGCACCGAGAATCAAATCAATACAAAATTTGATCTCCCTGTCAGGTGATAGCCCCGGTAAATCCTCTGGAAAAAGATCTGGAAACTCGCTAACCACTGATATCCAGGGATATTGATCGTCAGTTCTCACATTGGCAAACAAATTCAAATTCCCGTAACACTCAAGTTTCTTCCATCTACCCATGCATGTTTTCAACGTCGGACTTTGTTTCAAAGGATTCAAACAAACTTGATAAATGACAGGACATCTATCCTCAAGTAAAAGAGTAACTTTTTTTTTGTAATAGTCAACGGTAGCTCAATATTTGAATAACCAATCTATACCGAGAATTACATCAAATTGTTGCAAATGCAATACAATCAAATCAGCTAAAAACTCTTTATCGTCAATCAAAATCAGGCAATCACGACATACAGTGGAAACATCAGCTACTCTACCTATTGGTATGCCCAAAGTCAAAACAAGATCCAATATAGAACATTTCGATCCCAACAACTGAGCAAACAATAAGGATATAAAAGAATGCGAAGTACTGGTATCAAATAAAACATGAGCCCAAGAGTGTGAAATGGGAATCATACCATCTACGACTTCCTTGCTGGTCTGATCTCAACCATCTTCCATTCTGGTGATAGCAAATGCTTGACTAGAAACCTTCTCTTTTCCCTTATTCCTTCTCCCTTGGCCGGGTCGGCTGCTACTAGCTCCTGGACCGGTGCTAGTGTATCCACGTCCTCCCTGATTACCAGAAGCTTGCGGAGTCTGAAAATTCTATGTGTAGCCCAAATCCTGTGGCCTGTACTAATGCTGGTACTAGGAACCAAAAGACTGCTGGAAAGGGAAAAAGTTGAATGCCTGAGACTGGTTCTGAAATGTTCTCATCTGGTTGCCTTGGAATGGTACAGACGCACTCTGGCTTCCCTGTTGCCCACCTTGAGATAAGGCCAGCTTCTGTTGGCGGAATGGACAAGACTTCTTCTGGTGGCCCTACTGACTGTACTAAAAACATCCATACGGTCCAAACTGTCCTCTACCAAAAAACCCACTACTCTAAGAATTCTGTGATTGTGATTGCCTTAGGTTTCTCCTGTTAGCCTTCCTGTCACTATTTCTGCTCCTCGACTTTTCCCTCAAAGTCGACTTATCATCAAGAAAGGCTTCTATTTTCTGTGCTGCAGCAACAAGATCAACCAAGTTATCAAAATGCTGAGTCATAATCTTTTCCAGAATGGCTGGTCTCAGAGCTTCCATGAACTTAACAATCTGAAGGGTAGGGTCTGTCCCTAGTGCATAGGCATACTGTGCCAATTCTATGAACCGGATATAGTACTCACTCACAGTCAAGTCACCTTGCCTGAGTCGCTCATACTCTCTAATCATAGTAGATCTATGACTAGCATTAGCATACTGGTCTCTGAACAACGCTTCAAAGATATCCCAAGCCATACCGGTCTCCTGTTGTGATAGCTTGACAGTTTCCCACCAGGTGGCAGCTCCATCAGATAACTCATAAACGGCAAAGACCACTCAGAACTCAGCAGGCGTCCCAATAGTTGTGACGATCTTTTTAACATCTCTGAGCTATTTCTCAGCTGTGGTGGGATCTGGTTTACTATCAAAACTTAGCGGACTCAACTTGATGAAATCTTTGTGAACGAGCCTTAAGATCTTGTTGAGCTCTTAGTCCCAGAATTTCCCCCAAAGCCTCAAAAAGATCGGCAAGAGGGTCAGGAATTTCTTGTTGTTTCGGAGGAGTATTATTTTTTGGCTCTTGCCTCGGTACTCTTCTTCTCGGAGGCATTTTATTAGTCTGTATAAATATGTCAAAGTGTCAGTGAGACAATGATACTGAATTTCAAAATTAAAAAAAAAAAAAAAAACTAATTACAATATAATCTAACGGTGTCACATCTAAGGCAGATAAACATCCGTTCTGATACCAAATTTTTCTGTCACGACCAAAATCCCAGGCTACTGGCAAAAAGCGAATTTCACAATAGAAATTCAAAAAGTTATTTTTGAAAAATTTATAAAAATAATTTAAAAGTAAATTTTTACAGTTTTGTGATCACCATTAGACATAGATTGACAAAGAAATTGATTAAAATAAACTATGTATCATCATCAGCAGTCTTACAATCCAGCATACTAATTACACAGACCGAGTCCGTTAAATAGGCCTTTAAGTATTTTATTATAAGCCAAGATAATTTGACAGATTTATCTTACAAAGTTACCAGTTTCTAACTCGGTAACTAGCTTCTCACTACTCCGCTCTCGAGTCTCTAAAATCACACTGAGTACTATCTGAGAGGGGAAAGGTAAAAGATGAGCATTTACATGCTCAGTAAGAATTCAATTACTTTTTGGATGGATATAATTTCTCAAACCTGTATGGTTAGTACCTTTAAATCCATTTATAAATCAAATTTATAAATCTATGGTATCCCGAATAATCACATATTCAAAACTAAATCCAAAACCATATCATTGTACATATCATACATTCACAGATAAATAAGTGAGCTCTCACCCTCTCATCACGGTCCTATAATACCTCAATAATAGATGTACCCAGCATCCTGGCATTACCAGTAGGTATATCAGATAAAAACCTGCCCAGGGGCCTAGGTCTCTCATCTAGTGCTGCAGCAACTAGCCAGTGATCTAAAAATACCGCGATACTATAATGGAACTTAAGTGTGTGATCCTATGGTATGTACAACATGTAATAGTTCACCTCAACCATGCATCCAATAATCAAATCATGCTTTAAAAATTCAACTTGGTATTATTCTGGAATTTACTATACATAAGCAGCACACTACTGTTTTATCCTATAATTACGATATAAAAATATGTATAATAACCCACACAATCTAATTCTAGTATAATCCAACAATTTATATCAATTAACCAAATCATTGTAAAATCACGATTTTTAATAAATAGATTTTAATACAATTAAAATCTAAAACAGATATAAAAGTCAGGTAATCGAACTCCTACCTTGATATAGTAGTAATACCATGCCAATGACGCTTGAACAATCCCTCGTTGGTCAATCAGGTGCTTAAACGGTAGTTTTCGGTTCCCGGTAAGTCCACTTGAAAAAGTGACTTTTCAACCGGACTTTCAAATGCAGATTCAGAGATTACCACTAAATTCAGGGCACTCAAAAATACTAAGTCGGATATATACCTTGTCAAAAATAGGTCTCGATGCGGGATCAGTCTGTGGCATACAAAACGATGCAATTTATGCCACGAAATTTTAATTTTCATTCCACAACGAAACATAGTGGTATTTTATATCAAAATTCATGTCTCAACCTCATTGAGTCCAAATTCGAAGTCAGAACTCAGTTTCGAGGTCTCTAGCATAAGTTACACTCAAATATCCGAGAATTACAATAATACCACTTTTTGTAAATAATTAGAAAAATATCTTCTTATTCTATTTACTATTTACCACACTTATGATTACTGTTTTTACTTTTACTAATCATAATTATTCATAATTTTTAACCCTCTTTCACCTCATATATTTACCATGGGTAAATAAATTACTTAACTAAAATAATTAGGTAAATATCACTTTTTTACAATTGTAAATATGTATTTTCAGATTTAAATAAAGAAAAAAATCTAAAAAATTCTAATTATTTGTTACAATGCCCAGAAATTATTTAAAAACCCCCTAGAAGCCCAATTCCAGCAAGAAAGCTTGAGGAAAAGAGAGAAAAAGAGAGAAAACTGACGAATTTGACCAGCTCCGCCGCACTGCCACCGCCGTCTGTCTCGGCCCACGTGCTAGCTTGCATTGAAGAGCTGCTGCTGATGAAGCCAACGCTACCGGTTCCGCCCCATTTCAA
The DNA here is from genome assembly GCA_002914845.1 of Trema orientale. NCBI lineage: Eukaryota > Viridiplantae > Streptophyta > Magnoliopsida > Rosales > Cannabaceae > Trema > Trema orientale. The sequence continues at coordinate 395,074 of JXTC01000139.1, read as the reverse complement.
CGTCGGACGACGCTGCAGCGGCCCCGCGAAGTTTCCGCCTCCAACGCGGTTTTCTGGCCACCGGCGCGATGTCCAACCCCTGATTTCGACACCTCCAGCAAGTGTGGTCTTCTTTCGTCGTCGCCGACCATCTCCAAGTGGTTGCACGTCAAAATTCATCTCTGATAAGTTTTTAACACTTTTACCGTTTTTACCAGTCAAAAGTCCTTTTTGCCTCTTTTTAATTCCAGATTTTACACTGACAACAAGAAATGTGCATGCAAACTCAACTAGCGAGCTCATTATTAATGGTAAGCAAATTGGTCACTAATTTTATGAGAGCACCTCAGTTGAGTGAAAACTAGCTAGCTCACGATAAACTTGCTAGCTCATTGAAGCTCATTAAAATTTGCATGCACATTGAGAAACAAGCTAGAAGAAGATTAAGTATGCTGAAATTCTAAAAAAAATATGTGCAACTACAACGGATTTTTGTAGAAGATGATAATTCAAATAAGATTTAGATAATTATTATTTATTTATAATTATTTTATTATTTTAAGATAATTATGCCACCCGAGACAGTACATGTAATTATAAACGATTAGAACTCTCCTCATATAGATAAGAGTCCTAAGCCATATTTTTCATGGCAATTCACAGACGTTCTCTTGCTTTGTAAAATTAAAGTGAATGTAGGTCATTTTTTTTGGGCTGAACCATTATAAATTTATTCTCTATTTATTTTTCTGTCAATCATTGCATGTACTTTGGCGAGATTCTGTTTGTTTGCTAATCCGATCATTATTTCTGTTGATATAACCTCCCTCAACAGGCCTGAATTTGAAAGTTTAATTTAAATTTGTAATTGCAGCGCATTTGACGATTTTTTGGTAGTGCCTTTTGTACGGATGTAATAATTGAAGAAAATGATATTGACTGATAGCTCTTTGCCATACGAGGCGAGGAAAAGGGGCGGACAAAACATTTAAACCTGGGTTAATCTAGATTCGGAAATAGGGAGTTACAATATGCATATAGGGTTTGTTTTAGAAAGATATGAAGAATAATAATCATCACAACTGGATATGGACCATATGAATTAGGCTTCAATTGAATAATGCATATATATACATACATACAAATACATATATGTTTTATTCTAATATGATATGTTCAGACACTTGAAATAGTACAAGAGTAGTAGTTCATGAACATACACGGTACCCAAGAAAAATTTAGAAACACAAATATTACTAGAATGTACATACAAAAATGCACACATATAAAACATACACGTATTTCTATATATTATTTATCATATGCAACTTCACAAACGTGTAACATTGCTGAAGTACGATCTAACGATAAATTATTTATAAAATATGTTTCGAGATTCACTCAAATATATGGTAACGTATTTATTACACATATTTCATTGTTATTTTTTCTTTTCACTGATATAATTGTACACAACTATGTGGTCGCAAGTATTTTTTATCAAGCTAATTAGAATAAGTGATGGATTTGGATTTAGGGTTTGGAATGTTCAGCGGACTACTTTGATTTCGATCCGAAGATTTTATTCAAATCATCTATTTAGGTAATTTTTCGCTTCAAGAATTTCTTTGATATCAATTTTGATGACAAAGGAATAAATACACGCCATATGTTTGATGGAATGCCTAAATGGAGTTCATCTTGTTTAAATGACGTGATCTTCCGTCTTGATAAAGCAGGGAATATATTAACACGGAATGCTAATCCTATTAGTTATGTCACAGTATAGGTCATGTTGTGAGAGTATCCTTCCATCGATTAGCATTATTCTTCCTGTTTGGGGACCAATTTCGGTGGTAAGAAGAATAGCATCTTAATGGCTATTGTTGTAAACGATGTCTAAGTTAGTTTGGTATCTCGAATTATACATTGACCTGTTTAATGCTCCATATATATCATAATTAAGTGAATCCATGCTCTGTGTTGTATTACTGTCGATGTTGTTTAGGAATGTTTTTATTTTTTCACATACATTATCAATAGAAAACTTGTAGAGAAAAAATTGTTGTAGCAACACTACAATACATTTTTTTCTCTGCATATCCCTAGACCCTTAGCAACACAAAAATTGTGTTGTAAAATTACCGTATTAGCAATAAATCGGCCTTCTGTCACGTTCCCACACTTTTCGTATGCATAGTTCGATGTCGCCTGAACATTTTTGGTAACATTTTATAAAGTGATCAAATTTCTCGCATGAGCTCAAAAGAAATATCCCATTTTATGTTTTTAGTTTTTCGATTAAAAGGTTTTGATGTCAATATTTTATTCTTACCTGTTAGCATTTCATATGATTTGATGCTCAAGTTAATGATCACTAAGTCAACAACCACTCCAAATCACAATAAGCGAATCAGCAATTCATGAATCATGCATTGTCCATTTCCAATAGGGTTAGCCATATAGAGTTTAGAGAACTTTCCTTATTTGGTATTATTTCCCACATTGGCAAATTTGATAGAGCCACAGCTAGTGCTAGCTTGGTTATTAAGATAAGACTATCGTACTGGTCAACAAACAATTTGAGAGAGAGAGAGAGAGAGAGAGGAAAATGCCGAGGAACTATCACTATGTAATGCCAAATTACAGTTTGGTTGCAGCATCCATTATTTCGTACGTTTTTTCTTTTTTAAATTGGTACACATGATATTTGTTTACTCAACAGTTTATTGTGAAATGTTAATTTCAGTGTCAAAGATTAAGTATTAAACTAGTTAAATAATACAATATTGATTTGTTTTATTTACTTTTGATGTGTATCCTAGAAAGTATTAAGATGATCTATTGATATTAATTAGTTGGAGAAAATACCCAATTTTGATGTTTTGCTTTGAAAAAAAGAGTTGGAGATAATATTTAAGCACAATTTTTTTTTCTTTATTATCCTGTTAGTCACACTAAAAACATTTGTAAGTACATTTAGTTACAACTAATTACTTTCAATATACATTAGTTACATTTATGAATTAAAACACAAGTTTTCTTTATAACTAGTATAAAAGGTTTCATTTTTTTTCTTATATATTAATTATAAATTCACATATTCTGACTGACCGATTTATTTTTTTCCGTAGTAATTAAGACTCATTAGAGAGAGATAGAGAGGCATACTGGTTGCTTAATATGTATCTTCTAAGGTGAATGAAATGAGCTCAATATAGAAGGGTTTTTTCAATGTGTAAACCCCTTCTCCAATTAACCTGATCATTTATCACAATCTCGGGTCTCTCCATGACCAGAATATGTTTAGGCGTTTTAAATAGTTAGTGGCTTTCATTTAACCAACTTGGGATGTGTCCTTAGAATTTGAATTTTGATATTTTCCTCCTTTTATTTGTTCCCCCCAAAAGAAAAAGAAACATAAATATTAAAATTATAGACGTATATTTCTTGTTGTTTTTATTTATTTATTTTTTCTTTATGTGAACTTCATTAATTATTTTCTATTCTATAATTTAGAAAAAAAGAAAACTTCCTTCAAAGATAAAATAAAAATAAAAAAACACACATTACATTATAATCTTTATAGCAGAAATATGTTTCCTATTCTTTTCCTGGTTTACGTGAATCATGAGTTAGTAAATTTTTCCAGGTTTTCCCTTTTTTTTTTCCCTACCTTCCATGTGCTACGGCCTACGTGCCGATGAAATGTGTTAGTAAATTTTTTTTTTTCGATAAACAAATTAAAAGAGCTTTTTCAATAATTCCTATACTAATTATAATGATCACTGATTACTGCAGGAATATCATATATAAAATATTTTAGATTTTTAATTAAATAGCATTCCACATGAATTTGTTGCTATGATCAGTAAGTCATCAAACTCCACTTTAAAGTTAAAATACAGAGCTCCCAAATCACAAGTGATTCATGCACTTTTTCCATTACTAAAAGGGTTTGCTGGCAAGGGTTCAGAGAACTTTCCTTATTTGGTGAACTCTTCCAATTTAGCAAAATTGATAAAGCCACACTATTAAGATGAGACCACAATAATTTTGGTCAACAACGTGACGTAGATAGAGAAAGCGAGAGGAAATTGCCCAAGGGTTTTATATATCATCACACCAAATAACTTTTTGGTGCATTAGTATAATTTTGTTTCATTTCTCTTTCTCTAGCTAATTAATGATATAGTTGTTCATTTCAGTTTCAGTCTATGTTCTCCCAAGTGTTACTTTGTAATATGTTTATTTACCATCGATGAACGCACCTGGAAATTAAGAAGATCGATTGATATTTAATTTGTTTAACAAGTATTCATGTACAGAGAGAAAGGGCCTAACCCAAAACATGATCAGAAAAAAGAGGTAGATATTTAGCTAACCTTTAATCATGTAATTAGCTTTGAAAATTAACACTCCCGACGGTTAGTATTTATCCTTGAAATTAAATTTGTTGAAAAACGAGACATATTAGCAATCTGAATTCATGTTAATTACAATTTTAATTTGCTTTCATAAGTTATAGTAAGGCTTTATTTTTTCCCGTGAGGATAGTAAGTATTGTGGCTGATGCTTCTCCATCAAGTTTTTATTTTTATATATGTTTAAAAAAGAAATCATTCTGACTGATTGAGAGTTTTAGTTTTTGGTAGAAATAAAACTAATTATGCAAATACAATCATCTTTATTCTCTGTCTACTTTAAGTAATTGAGTTAGAGAAGCATATTCGTAATATTGATGAAAAGGCTGGGCTATCTTACAAGGTGGATTTAGCTAAATATTGTATATAGACTTGGCCAGCTCACGCTACTATAAAAAGCTTTCATCCCAAAATTCTAATCAATACAAGCAAACCAAACAGAGACTACTGAGGAGCTTAGGGTAGTGGATACTGCAATATCTGAGTAAACCCCCTTCTCTCCACTTCTCTTCCTTTAGCTTTATTTCTTTATTTTCTAAAACATACAATTTATTTTATTTTTGTTTTTCTCCAGAAACAAAAACAAGTTTCCAATCATAAAAACAGTTCCTACAAGTGATCTTCATTTAATTTCATCCAAGGCGAAAAAAGAAGTATATACTAGCTATATAGCATGTTTTATCCTAAATATGAACAACTCCATGTTTTATTACACAATTATTTTCTTTTCCATTAAGTACTATAACCTATATATGCTTATGCGTTTTAATTTAGAAATTAGTGATATATTTGTTGTGTTCTTTTATTATTATTATTATCTTTTTCCCTTCTTGATTTAGTATTACTGATCATCACAATTTTCTCTTTGGCACCTTTTTTCCTTAATTAATTAATTAATTAATTACTAGCTAGAACGCAGAAAGGATTAAGAATGGGACGTGGGAAGATAACCATTGCTAGGATAGAGAACAAAACGACAAGACAAGTCACCTTTGCGAAACGCCGAGCCGGGCTTCTCAAGAAGACTCATGAGCTCTCTGTGCTATGTGATGCCCAGATCGGCCTCATCATCTTCTCCAGCAATGGCAAATTGTATGAGTACTGCAGTGACACTTCAAGGTATATTTTACATATACATGTATTTATATTTCTGATTATGATCTGTAATTTCTCTTTAATGTTTATATTTTGCAGCTAGCTAGGGTTTTTGCGTTTTTGCTTTGAATAGTCTTTTTGAGTCAACTCTCTCTCTCTCTCTGTATTTTTGAACTTTTTTTGGAAATGGTCCATAGCAAAAGAGGGAGAGGAAAAATAACCATTTTAAGTAATTTTACAGAGAAACCAATGATGACATTTTTTGAATCACAAGGCCAGCGGATAATGAATTAATTAGGTTTCGATTTTGTTTAGAAATTTGATTCTAAATATATCCTAAGGTTCAAAAGTATTTTATATAGCTCTTAATTGAGTGGATGTTTAACTAGATATGCTTAAAAAATTGTGGTCTTATCATATATATATGAGCGCAATTGATTTTTCAATTTGTCATGATGGTTAATTTCAGAGATGATCAAACTCCCAAACATTGAATGGACAGATACTCTCTCTCTCTCTCTCTATAGAGTTGTAGTTTAATTACCTATCCATTGATTTAATAAATATCACATTTTAAGGGTCATATTTCAATCGATTTACATAAATCACGATAATTTTCTTTAAAATTATCCAATCCAATCCCTTTTTTTGTACATTAGATTGGCTAACTGGTCGGCTTTGGACTGAAAAAATCTAGCATTATTACAATTTGGGACTGCCATTTATACTATTGTATATATATATATATATTAAGGCCAGTTGGTTTGACGTACCCACCTCATTTGAACTAATTATAAAAGAAGACATGATTTTATACATGCATAATTGCATATATCTGTGTATATTAAGTCACTCAACGAACATGATTTTCATTTTTACGTTATAGATACCTGCTATTGACTTTCTCAACGAGGAGCATATGATTTAATCTAAATTTAATTAATTTTTTCTCTTGTATTTTATTTTTTGAAATATTTTACCTTCGACCAGTGAATTTTATTAATTTATTTTTTGACGGATCGACCAGTGAATTTGCTTCATCTGCATTATAGAGAAAACATGATAACTAGTTATTTTCCGAGTAGACACTTTGTAATTATCATTTTTTTTATTTGTATGGAATTTATATTAGGTAAACTAATGTCTTACAGGAACAAAGCTGTAGGCTTGGCTAATTGATTTATCCTTTCTTTGAAAAAATAGTAATAATCGAAAATGAATTTTTATTTTTGATCAATTTCTTTATGAATGAAAAAATATTATTTCTGTTTTTTTTTTTCTTTTCTTCTTTTTTTTTTTTTTTTTTTGAGGGAGGACAAATGATCCTTCATGTTATTTTAATAAAAAAAATTGAACCATATAATTTCTGTAGTGCATTGGTTTATATAAGTTTTTAAGTACGTATTATTTAAATAATTATTGCTACTTTGTGTTTCATGCATGTTTTACTGTTAATTTTACAGCATGGAGAATATGATAAAGAGGTACCAGCTCGCAACAGGAACTCAGATTGTGCAACAAAGTGAAATGGTACAATAAATTATATAAGCCATATCAATTTTTCTAAAATGTTGCTTACACAAGTGATAAAGTACTATGCATAAAAATATTCACTTGATTTTTTTTTTTTTTTTTTTTTTTGTAGGAACAACTGTGCGGTGAAGTGAGAAGAATCAAAAGCGACACCCACAATCTTCAACTGAGTCTACAACGCTATACTGGGGAGGATTTGAGTTCATTAAGTTTGGGAGAACTGAATGAACTCGAAGATATGTTAGAGCATTCTACCCAAAAAGTCCGAAATCGCAAGGTATTATTCTCAACTTTCACCTTATTCTCTCAGATTCTCGATTTTTAATTCTCCAATCGAATAGATATTGTTATGTTATATGATATACAATATAACGAACATCTGTTGGTTTTTTTTTTTTTTTTCCCAGTTTCACGTACGATCCTCCTCAATACATAGTATGTATGTTGTCTATAGAATAGAGTTGATTTCTACAAACTATGTGACACATTGCTTTTTCGGTGCAAGTACCATAACTATAGTTTTTGTCATGAATTGCTGAACTAAGATATGAATTTTTCTCTCTCTGGCTAAAAGCAACGAAGAAAAGTAGTTTTATACACACGAAACTTCATGCTCGAGTTACTATTATGATTTAAAAAAGACTTATTGACATTACTTTGATTATATACATACATATATATATATAAACATTACTTTGAAAAATTCAAATCATGAATATTACTTGAAATTTCGTTCTGCATTATGAACCACAGTTCGATCTCTTACAGCAGAAGACAGAGAATCTCAAGAGAAAGGTGAAATGTTAATCTCTCTCTCTCTCTCTCTCTCTCTCTCACACACACACAATTAATACTGATATATATATATGTGTGTGTTATTTTAACCTTCTGGTCATGTTGTTCACAACTAGGAAACGATGCTGGAAAAAGATAATGAACACCTCTTTCATCTGGTGAGTATATATCTGCAAATACAGGTTTAACTACATTAGTGTCGATTAATTAACTCATGATCGATGATCAATTAGTTTTAAGTGTTATAATAAGTTTATTAATTAAGCATCTCCATTATGTGTATTAATAACAAATAATTGATAATTAATAGATAAAAGAGCACCAGGTAGCGGCTGCATCATTTGAGCATCATCATCATCAGGCGGAGCAGGTGACAAATATGAACGTGTCGAAGATGGAAGAAGACGGAAGAATTGATATAAATCATCATATGAATATGAATATGAATATGAATATGAATATGAATATGAATGTGAATGTGAATGTGTTGGATCAATTCCCATTCGCTGGAGAAGAACAGCCCAACAGTGTGCTTCAGTTGGCCACTCTTCAACCTCCAAGCTTCTACCCCTATCGTCTCCTTCCCACTCAGCCCAACCTTCAGGATTACAGTCTTGACTGATCATCATTGATCATATTTGATCTCCAATGTTTATGATATGGTACGACACACTTTCTTATCTAATATTACATATGTAGCATTTTATTCTTATATTAACTTACTGATTAACTACATTGTTAATTCGTTACATATAAGTTTGTGACTTTTTATATATAACAAACACTAAATATTAGTGCACTTCAAATTTGTTTGATAGAACTAGTACTGTTTAGATTTTAATATGCTTTGACTAGTGAGGAAAGGAAAATAACTTTGGTAATTTTTATTTATTGACTTGGAGAAAGATTTTTAGGTTAAAACTATTTGTTATCTCAAAACCTTTTTTTTTATAAAGCCTGGAATGCTATACATATACTACTAATATATATATATACACATAAGGCTATGTGATTCCGGGTGGTAGGTTTTTTTTTTAATAAACCGATTCATAGTTTTTTTTTCTTTTCTTAGAATCTAATGACTATCATAATTTGAGTAGTTGGAAAAAATAAATAGAAGGAGAAAAATATTAAATAGTGTGCATTTATGAAGAAATATGATAAATCTATATATACATATACTACTAATATATATATATACACATAAGGCTATGTGATTCCGGGTGGTAGGTTTTTTTTTTAATAAACCGATTCATAGTTTTTTTTTCTTTTCTTAGAATCTAATGATTATCATAATTTGAGTAGTTGGAAAAAATAAATAGAGGGAGAAAAATATTAAATAGTGTGCATTTATGAAGAAATATAATAAATTTTTCTCCCTCTAACTTTTACCACATGCGCAATAAATTTTAATTAGGCAAAACGCAAAATAATACCTATAGATAACTAAAAAAAAATAACTACTGAATTAGTGCCCATACATATATTTGACAAATATTGTGAAGAAATATTGGAAACACTCTAATTAAATCTCATAATTAATTAATTAACGTAAGTAACCTTTATATGCAACTTCCATATCGCATATGCATATAATATAATTAACTATCATTGGCTGATGTTGTTCTGCAGAGTGACTTAATTTGTTTAAAACACAATGGCCATGGTGACACGATTCTTCTCATGCGGTCGGGCTCTTCATTTACATATTTGTAGCTAAAGTATTTAATTAGTGCATTCGGACACAGTTATATATATACAAGGATATTATATATTTTAATATGTGCTATATTTATCTCACCCTTTTTCCCCGTTGGATTATCTTGTTTATATATATGTTCTGGATTGGGGTTTCTTTATTTTAGTTTTACTACTATTAATTAAATTGAAGAACGAATTCTAATGTATGCAATTGAAAATTCTTAATCTGAATGTATAATTTTGTAAAGACAAAAAGATATAATTTAGATTGCAGAAAGGCAATAATTAGGAGTATTTTTTGCAATTATCCCTAATTTATAACATGGATTAATATGCACACGTATATAGATATATGTTTATATGAATCATAGGCAGTACTCGAATATAACTCTCTAATCAAAAAAATAAAAATGAGTATGATTCTCAAAAATTAATATTTTTATATTGACTGCCATTTGATCCTCTTTTTTATTGGGAAAAAGTTGAGTTGCTCATATCTGCTTGGTACGTACGATCGGATATGACTTGTCTAATTAGGCACTTCTATGAGTCTTAGACTCGTGAGGATCAGGCACTGTGACTGGTAAGCCCCAGCATGTACTAGGGCCTTCCACTCTGATATACTGCAGTAATTATTAGGTCTGATTTTTTCACCCATATATAACACATGAATTGGGAAACACTTACAAAGCATAGTTGTGATTAGTTCCTAATTTGTAATTAATATAGTGTTTATTGTAAGTCACTATAAGTAGATATGAAAATGTTTCTAAGTAATCTTAAAAGATTTCTTTTTCTTTTTTTTTTTGCTCAATGCTATCAAGGTTGAAGCTATATATATGTCTCATATATAAAAATACAGTAGAAAACATAAGTTTTCCGACCATTCACCCGTTTACGTAGCTTCTTTCTCATCATCTCTATATATATATATGTATGTTTGTTTTATAAAGGATATTATTATTGTTGTTGTTAATATATATATATATATATATATGTGCGCTTGTTTTAAGGTCTGCAAAGACCATGTGAATTAAATCAGAGAGTGAAAAAGAGAGATGAAGTTGACGTAAAACTATTCTAGTTTGAGGCAAACAATAAGTTCTTATATTTATTGTTTCAACTGTACTTACTCTAACCAAAAAATAAAAATAAAAATCATGCTCCTATGTCTACTCTCTTTTATTTGTCAGTGGTCTCTTTCACCTTCTTTATTAATAAATTGGGTTATTATAAAAATAAAAAAAATAAAAGAAAAAAAAAACCTTGTCTTTGTTTAATTTTAGCAAAAAAGAAAAAAACTTAAGCTTTTAGCTATATCAAATAAAATCTTGGGATTATAAAATTGAATCAAATTAGCACATGAAATAAGTCAAATGACTCATTTTTCTTAATGTACATTGTTATGAACGACTATGCAAGGCTATTTACATTGACAAATACCTAAATTGGGCAAAAATTATGCCATTTTATATTGAAAATATTGACTTATTTAGTTAAAATAAATTTTAAAAAATAATTCATACATATAGAACACTTAAAAGATAAAGTCATTTTTTATTCATGTTATATATTCATTGATTAGATATCTGTTTTAAGTTCAATTTGATTAGATTTCAAAATCTCAAAGTTTTAGTTGATGTAATCAGAAACCCAAGGTTTTTACTGCTAAAATGAAAAACATTCAAGGTTTTATTTGATATAACGAAAAAATTAAGTTTTTTTTTTTTTGGTTAAAATGCAAAAACACAAGGGTTTTTTTTTATAATAACACTTAATAAATTCATCTACACATATAGTAACATCGTTCTATTTACCAAAACATAACGTAATTTACATTATAAGAAATAGGCTTTATAACGTAATTTGTCATTGATGTAAACTAAATTGTTGTCGCTATAGACCCCTATAGCGACGGCTAAAGAAGTCATTGCTATAGATGATTTATAGCGACGACATTTATAATCACTGTAGACTATTTTAAAATTTAAAAATAAAAATAATTACGCTTATGTCATCGCTATAAAGGTGACTATTTTAAAAAAATAAATTTATATTTAATTTAGTAAATTAAAATGAAGTTCCTACTTATTAATTTTAAATAATAAAAATACATTCAAATTTAAAAAAAAAAACATCTAGAAATAAAAATTCAACATATCAAAATACAAAACTTTTAATATATTTGTCTTAAACAAAAGTTTAACATATTCAATATTAATTTTTCACAAATTCCAAACGTTTACCTTATATATATATATATATATATATATATATATATATATATCACCTATTCAACATTTATTCTTTTTGAAAAAATACTTGCCTGAACTGACTTTTTTTTTAAACTAAAATCAAATAAAAATTAATTTGTACTTTTAAATAAAAACATAGTTTTGAAAATGAACAAAATAAACATATTATTAAAAAGTGATAAGGAAAAGAAAATAAAAAACGAAATGACCCAATCAAATATAAACTAATATTTTTTCAAATAAAATCTCCAAATCCAAAACATCAAAATCTCCAAATCAAAATCAAACTAAACCCTCCCTTCCAAATTCCTAAAATATTTCGCACTAATCATGTTCAACCTCAAAATTAATCCTCCGAATAATTATCACAAAATATCAATATATTCACATGTTTACTAAAACATTTAACCCACATATCCACAAATAAACAAAATTAGAGTTAGGAAAATGTACTTTTAATGAAGAAATCCTCCAAATACAAACCTAAAATATAAAATCAAACAAAAATTAATATTAATAATAAAAACATTTGAAAACACTTAGAGAGAGAGAGAGAGAGAGAAGAGTGGGGGTGAGAGAAAGAGAGTGGGAAGAGAAAGAAATAGAAGAGTGAGGGAGTGAAAGAGAGAGTATATGTGGGAGCTAAACAGAGAGAGAGATAGAAGATTAATGGGATGAGAGAGAATGGGGTTTGGAGAAAGAGAGTGAAAGAGAATAGGGTTTAGAGAGAGGAGAGGAAGTAAAAGAATGATCGGATAGAAAAAAATAGAGAAGACTCTAATTTTATTTATACAGAGTCTATGTCGTCGCTATAGACTATCAAAATTTAAATTGGCCAAATTCTAGCACTCAAAATTTCGCTCAAAACCTATAGCAATGATAAATATCATCGCTATAGGCTAAATAAATATTTTATTTTTTTTTGGATATTAATTCTATTTACATTTTTAAAAATTGTAAAATTTATTTAAAACTACCTACAATATTGTCACTATAGACTAAATAATTTTTTTTTTATTTTTAAATATTAATTTTTGTTACATTTTAAAAAAATAAATTTATATAATATTATCTATAGCGATGACTTATTCGTCGCTATAGAGGGTATACAGTAATATTTGGCACTTGATTTGGCACTTTTTTTTTCACACTGAAACTATAAATTAAGCGACGACATGTCATCTCTTTGATAGATCTATAGTGATTACAAATGTCGTCGCTATAGATGTTTCATCCTAATAAGTTGCTTTTAAGCATCTAAGTTAACGAAAATTGTTTATCGTCACTTTAGTTTCCATCTATACCGACGACATCTTATCATCGCTATAGATATCGTTGGTATAGGAGAGTTTTCCTATAATGTTAATTCATGTCCAAACCGAATATATATTTTGCTTAATAAGTTATGAGGAAATTTGATTTTTTTTTTTTATGTTTTGCTTAATAAATTATGAGGAAATTTGATTTTTTTATGGATCTTTTTTTATGATAAAATAAAAAAAGGAAGGAAAAATTAGGTATATATCCGATTTTTTAAAATATTTTAAGTAGATGTCCCTTTTTAAATTTAATACGTAAATATCCCATTCTTTTAAAACCTTCAGCTGACTTCCAATTTTGCCCTCAATTCAATAGACGAAGCCTCTGGTGATCGACTTCTATATTAGGATTGATCCATTTCTATATCCACAGAAGAGGGAAGTTGGTTATCAACAAGGTCGGGTTAAACCTGGATCTGAATCCGTACAGCGTAGATTCAGCAAGGATGGTGTTGCACCGATTCGGAAACATGTCGGCGAGCAACCTATGGTATATACTAGCATACATGGAGGCGAAGAAGAGGCTGAAGGGGACTGAGTGATCATGATTAGCTTTGGTGCAGGCTTTAACTTAACAACTGCTTATGGGGGTGGTGAGAGATTTGAGTGGAGGAGATGAATTTCTTATTTTATTTATGTTTTGTACTTGGGGATTTTGATTTTGGGGATTTCTTTTTGCTAATTTGTGTTGTTATTATAGCTTTAATCTTGTTTTTGCTAGTGATAATTGTTGATTTCTATAGTTTTATGTTACTTTTCTAGTAATTTTTTGTTTTTATAATTTTCTTTTTCTATTTGGTATATAAAATTCTAGTCGTAGTATAAAAGATTTCTATTATGGTATATAAACTTTTGGTCATAGTATATAGAATATCTATTGTAATATATGGTATACTTATTTTTGGAGGTATCATTTTTTGTTCATGAATATTTTTAGGTATATAAAATTTTCATCATGGTATATAAGATATTTGGTGTAGTACACGGCATGCTTATTTTTGTAGGTCTTGTTTTTTATTCATGAAAATTTTTCTACTTGGTATATAAAATTCTGGTCATGGTATATAAGATTTTTATTGTGGTACATAAAATTTGGTCGTGGTATATAGAATATCTGTTGTAGTATATGGTATGCTTATTTTTGGAGGAATTTTTTTTTTTTGTTCATGAAATATTTTTTAGTATATAAAATTTTGGTCATGGTATATAAAATATCTGTTGTGATACATAGCATGCTTATTTTTGTAGGTTTTATTTTTGGTTCATGAGATATTTTTAGTTTGGTATATAAAATTCTAGTTGTGGTATATAACATTTTGGTCGTGGTATACAGAATATCTGTTGTGGTACATGGTATACTTGTTTTTGTAGATATTGTTTTTGATTCATGAAATGTTTTTTGATATATAAAAGTTTGGTTGTGGTATATAATATATCTATTGCGGTACATGCTATGTTTGTTTTGGTAGGTTTTACTTTAGTTAATTAGATTTTTTTTTTATTTGGTATATAAAATTCTGGTCATGGTATATAAGATATACGTTGTAGAATATGATATGTTTGTTTTTATAGGTTTGTTTTTGATTCATGAAATTTATTTTGGTATATAAATTTTGATGTGGTATATAAGATATTTGTTGTGATATATGGCATGCTCGTTTTGGTTTTGTTTTTGGTTAAAGAGATTTTTTCTGTTTGGTATATAAAATTATGATCGTGGTATATAAGATTAATATCGTGGTATATAAGAAATCTGTTGTTATATTTAGTATGCTTGTTTTTATAGGTTTAGTTTTTGGTTTATGAAATATATAAAATTTTGTTTTTATAGGTTTAGTTTTTGGTTCATGAAATATATAAAATTTTGGTTGTAGTATATAAAATTTTGATCGTAGTATATAAGATATCTGTTGTGGTATATGGTATGCTTCGAAGGTGGAATTTATAGAAAGCAGTCGGTCTAAAATTAACTATTGATTTTGCTAGACCATCTTTTTTGTAAATAAAGAGAGAACAAGTAACTGTCAAAGAGTGCTTGTAAATACTTTAATTTCGGTTTTCCATTTTGTCAAAGAAAATTAAACTAAGAGTTTATTTACCTCACTTGCTTCGCAAGAGTGTTCTGTAAATTAAATAAAAGTACTCTACTTTATTAATTACATGTACACATGTATTTGTATACAATTTACCTTGTAGAAAAATTAACACACAAATGGGAAATTTCTAAAACCCCCACAAAACTCATGCTACTAATAATTTTAATACTAATTAATCAATGCTCCTTATCTCCCACTTTATCAACATATAACCACCGGCTCACATCAACCCAAACTAACAAGCCCAATACCAGGCCTAGGCCCATCAAACTCATTATTCTTATTCTTCCCCAAATGCATTTTAACGTAAAAATTCAGGAACATCATGAGAATAATAGCGAAGGACCCACACGTTGATCACGTTACATCCACCCTTCATGAGGTGCAATGACGAACGCCGATTTGGCAAGCAATGTTGCAGCCGAGCAGTGATGTAGCATGTGACAATATTGGAGGGGAAGCACGCAGCGCCGAGGCTGAGGGCGGTCCAGAAGCGGCAGCTGTAGATGGCAGCATGGACGAGCGTAGTAGAGAGTATGGCGAGGACCTGAAACGACCAGGAGAACTCAAGCCAAAGGAATGCCATGAGGGTGAAGATCGTGCGAAGGATGTGATTTGTTTGAGGGGGTCGAAGGTTATTTTAGTTCATAAAAATTCCAACGGGTATTTTGCCAGACATTCAGCTATAAAAGTTGGTCTTTGATCATATTCTAATTTTTGGGCTAAACATTGGACAAATTCTCATACAGCCCTAAAAAAAATTGAAACATCCCGATTATTTAAATTTTTTGAAAAATAGAGAACTATTTAGAAAAATATCACTTTTACAAATGTCTATAATAATATCACTTTGTACTAATTGATGAGGTACTTAAGGTAATTGCTTAAGTTAGTTGAGATAATCGAACTAGTTACCTCTAGTAATTCTTAATTACTCTAATAGAGTAACTTTGATTGGTTACTTCAAGTACCTTCAAGAAGTACTAATTTTTAAAAATACTAGTTTTCTAAATATTAATAAAAATAGTATTTTTCTAAGTAAATTCAGAATTTCTCAAAAATGTATCCGAATATTTTAATATGTTAAACTATGGGCCTGGATTTATCTAAAAAGACCATAAATTATTAACTTAATTTATTAATATGCTCGGATTTTGGGCACGGCTATCATAAAACTCCGTGTTTATGGCGTGTGATCATGATCCAAGGATTGACATTTATTTGAAAGCTTCCTGAAGTTGCTACGCATATTGTACTGTATACTATCTTGTACCCTCTTCCTCTCCCTCAGTCTGTCCTTCTCTCTCCTTGGGAGTGTTCTTTCTAATTACATTCAAATCTTTATCCAAACTATTATTTATTCCTATTTCTTTTGGGTTTTGCTTTCTCCGGTTTTAATTAAACATCACAATAAGAACTTAGAATCTGTGTAGCATCGTAGGGTAGAGAAGCCAGTAAAATTCCCAAATCTAAATAACAAAACATCAGGTTATTTTGTCACTTTCCTAACCTCTTATCTTAAATCCCAAAACTCAGTTTAATACGTTGGAATTTAAAATGATTTTTGCAGCGGAAGATTGGCCCAGGAACATTCAAAATTTTCTCAAAATAATAGACTATATGAGTGCATAGTATTAATTCATAACAAATAGAAACATACAAAGAGAATATATTTAATACCTCTTGCAGCCTATTAGTGGATCCTAATTTTTCTATTTTTAAACCACGATCTTCCAATCTAAACCTCAAGCACAACTGGATGAACGTTTGGGCGTTGTGTACAATTTCTTAAACTCACACTTTAGACCTTGTAATATTCTCAATACAGGAGATTGCAATAGTTTATTCTACAGAAAATAGGAAGACTCTATTCCTTTTCTCTCTAGTTTATGGAGGCTCTGTAGAAAATAATACGTATTTTATCTATATTTTCAGCTAAGATTTCCTTTATATATATATATATATATTATTAAATAATATATTAATTAAATTAATATATATAAAACTTCTTTAAAAAAAAACGTTACTTGTGTTTTAAAAAAACGTAAACTTATGTGTATATATATATCTACTTAATCTAATTAATTAATATATATATATAAAGGTTGCCAATCCGGTAGGTATTTTTTTTTTTTTACCTATGTGTAGGTATTTTTTTTTTAGCCGTTAGATCACCATCTAATGGTGATCCAACGGCTATAATCAAGTATATAAAAAGACGTGCATCATTAATGCTATTTCTCTCTCCTACTTTTTATAATAAAAAAAGTGCAAAAATTTTTTTCATTGACCCAATTGATACCTATGCATAGGTAAAAAAAAAAAATACCTACTGGATTGGTGCCCATATATAAACTAGTAGATAACTCACTCCTTCAAGAGTATTTCACTTTCAGTCAGTTTCCCAATTTCTGTTCATCTAATTATCTGATAATTAGATATTTTTAAATTCAAAATTTAAACAAACTAAGAAACTTATCTCTCCATAAATTTAAATTAACTAATTCAAAATTAATTAATTAATTAATTAATAACAATTATTAATTATTGTAGACAAATAATTTATCTAGACAATGTGTGCAATAATAGAAATAATATAATATCTAGTACAGTATTTGTAAGAGGTGGAATTGGGGACCTATGGACCTGTAATTCAAGTTCCAATAAATTATGACAATTAATTAAACTCTTTAATTAATTTATCTAATTTATTAATTATAGTATTACTCTACTAAAAATCTGAAATTGCACTCTTGAAATTACAGAATTAATTTACTCAGAAAACAGCGAGCAGTCCATCGATTTAATCATTATATGTAGTTTCCCCAAAATGTGTATCCGTACTCAGACTGAAAACCCTTTGGTTCGGTCGGGTTTTACCTGAATGTTTGGATACACTAGTTTGAACCCGAAATATCAGGTCGGGTTGGGCGGGTAAGTCGGGTCGGGTCAGGTTTTTGTATTTTTATGCAGCCCTAACTTAGATACAGAAATCAAATTTCTGGTAAATTCAGGAATAAAATAAATATTATCTAAAAATAAATATTTATTTTTAAAGTTGAGCTTAACGGCTCCCACTGCCTTTGCTGATATTCTGTTCCTATTCCCAACCCTCAAAACATGATCTCCATCAGCAAGTTCTGTCCAAGAAATAAGCATCCGCAAAGAAGAACAAACATGATCAATTGCCCCTGAATCAATTATCCAGGTTGACTTATCAATCTCAACTAAACATGCTTCTAAGACTAGTAAATCAGACTTACCTTTCTTTTTATTTTCTTTTAGCTCAGCAAGATACTTAGTACAGTTGCATTTCCAATGCCCATCAATACCACAATGGAAATACTTTCCCTACGGATCTTTCTTCTTTGAGCTTTTGTTTTCCTTGTTAGCTTCGTTCTCGTTGTTAGCCTTTCTAGCCCCTTGAGGTTTCCCTTTAATTTCTACTGTTCTTCTTCCTCTTATTGTTCTTCTTAGACGAGAAAGGTTCAACTTCAACAACATTTGCTTCTGACTCCTTTTCATTTGAAATGGACTCAAAAGTCTGAAGTTTATTAAGCAACTATGTGAGGTTATAATTCAGATGATTCATAAAAATAGTTGCTCTTGAACTGTAAAAATTTCGGGGATAGAGTTTCTAAAATCATCTCCACTTGAATCCTCTGATCAATCCTTGCTCCATTAACCTCAGCCTCATGGAAGAAGTTAATCATCTTAAGAAAATGTTCTCGGACTAAGACGTTTGCCTTCATTTTGGCATTCATAACTGCCTTGACAGCCTCATGATGAGATTGTTTAGAAAGATGACCAAACATGCATTGTAGACACTCCAAACTTTCATTTGCAGTCCCTAGGCTTTCATGTTTTAACCTAAGCACGTCGGACATTCCAGCTAGTAAATAGCTTTGTCATTGGCTATAATCCAACAGTCATAGGCATCTCGTACATTACGAGTAATCGTGACAGCAGGAATAGGAGGGCAAGGCTCAGCTAGAACAAACTTATAGTTTTCGCAAACAAGGACAATATTCATGTTGCTTTTCCATTTACTAAAATTCTCGCCGGTTAATTTCTCATATGAGATCATGATAATGGGATTGCTCATGATTATTGAAATAAATAAATACATATACTTTAGAATTTTGCATGTCACATCATTCATCTTTGGCATGTTGTAATATGATATATGATGCAAATGACCATTGCATAAAATTATATTAATGCCATAATTGTACTAAACTTATCAATAATATGCCGCCAAAGGGAAGGTCATATTATTATAAAATTAAACTGAGATTATCTCAATTAGTAAATAAAATGATAAATATCTCATATTATATTTATTTATTAGTAACCATTTATTTTTGGTCAAGATATAATTTAACACACTTAACTTATATCTTTATGAGTGTGACTTACTATTTCAATTTTTCAAGACTTAACTAGGTCAATTTTAAAATACATCTTTATTAAAATTATCTCTAGGAAGCCAACCTTAGTATTGATTTAAATAGACACTTTCCGTATGGGAACGTAATCAAAGCGTTGCTAGGCGCCATTTAAAACTCACAATATTGGACTAATAGTGGAGACCAAAAGATTTATTATCATAATACTCCCTCCCACTCATTATGTGTTTTATCTTATAAAATATTTTATAAAAGATTTTTCTAATTAGTTTAAACTATTTAAAATAATTAAGGAAAATCTATAAGGTCAAAACCTTTTTAATAAATAACTGATTTTCTATAAAATCTAAATTTGTTACGTATTTCAAGCTACCCATAAATTAAACTATTTAATTTACTAACTTAAATTTTAATGTAAATTTACCAAATTTTTAACTAATTAAAAACTAATCACATTATAAAATTTGATTATAGTATAGAAAACTAATCAAATTATGTTATCCAATAACTAATGCAACAACATCAAATTAGAACTAATCTTATTAGTAATAATTAAATATGATACGCATGTATGCATGTCATGTTGACAAAAACATGTTGAGTAGGCACTTCTTAAATCTATATGGCATGTTATATATGCATGAATATTATCACATAATAGGTATCCATAAAATAATTTAACTAATTTTAAAAAAAATGTGTCTTAGACCGGATTTCCTTGGATATTTAAATTACAACCCAAAATAAAAATTAATAACTAACTATTACAATTTTGTCTTCTTGGATGTCATCTCTTCATAGGGTATTTTACAAATCTAATTTGTAAAAGAAAAAGGTCTTTCTCCAAATAATTCCACAAAACTCAATCAGTATTTTTAAAAATACCAAATGGGCTAAGTAGGCCTTACAAAAGAAAATATTGTTAGGTCTACTATTTTTTAGACTACCCAATAGGCTGGGCTATTACGCTAATCTGATAGCATCATCCTTTTTTCTTTCAATTAGAGCTAGCGAAGCGTAGAAAAGAAAAGAACCTGGAACTCACGCCCAGGTGCTTGCATATATATATATCATATATATATATTCACACAGTCATTTATATATATCACTATATATATGTTTATATATGTACAGTAGCAGCGGGATGCGGGATCATGTCCGGGTGTAGATGCCTCTATATTACAAGAAAAAAAAAATCTATATCTAAAAATTTTGGGTTTACATTTTTTGATCTAATAAAATTAAAAAAAAATCCAAAGAAATCATATAATTAATTATCCAAGAACACATTGAAACATCACATCAAGAACATATTAAGCCAAAAATTTTAGTGCCTACTCCGTTAGCCCAAAATTGACTACCTAAGAAGGGGGATAAATTGAGTTTTAAAACTTTTTAATAAACTTTTCAATTATATAAAACTATAGACCACTATTTTAAAAATTTGAGGCTAAATGAATAATAATACCAAATATATATCAATAATACCAAGTCAATTAAGCACAATAAATATTAAACACACAATTAAATAGTTTGCAATAAAGTAAAGAGTGTAGGGATAGAGAATATGCAAACTCGGTTTTTACGAGGTTCAACAAACACGTCGGTTTACCTATGTCCCCGGTCCTCAGTAACTTGTTTTAAGCTTTCCACTATCGGATCAAGATTAATATGGGCTTGACCGACCCTGGTAAACGGAGTGAATTCTTCTTAGGCTCACTCAACCTTTACAATATTCTTGAATCCGGCTCTATCACGCCTTCCCACGGATTGTTTAGACTTCGGTGCCAATCTCATCTATATCGGGTTGTTTAGACAATGGTACTAACCTCACCAACTCACGGGTTATTTAGATTCCGATGACAACCTCACCTACACTCGGGTTATTTAGACTCCGGTGGCAACCTCACCTATACTCGGGTTGTTTATGATTTCGGTGGCAACCTCACTTATACACAGATTATTTATGATTATGGTGCCAACCTCACCTCACACTCAAGAATTTTTTAATAACAAGTAGTGAACATACTCACAAACTCTCTTTACAAAGTAATAAAAACAAATTTGGCTTAGGAGATTTGAGAAAAATGTACAATGGATTATCTAAGATTGGTTCAATAAGATTTGAAAGTTAATTCTATGTAAGAATAGGCTTTTGTACTTTGAAAGTAGTTGGATAACAATTTAAGTTCATGCAAAGTCTTTTTCAAGTCTTAAAATAGCTTCTATTTATAAGTTTGAGTAAAAACTAGCCGTTTATGACAATTTGACACAGTCTCTAGAGTTTTCGATAGACCGTCGGTAGACTGGTAAAGTTTCCGGTAGACTTCCGAAACTAGTCGTTGGAAGTGCGGTTGCAACGGTCAAAAATAAACTTTTCGGTCTACCGAGTGGTCTACCGGTGGGTATTTCCGATCTACCGATATGCATTTCCGGTCTACCTATAACTTTCAGTTTTTGACAACTTTTTAGCATTTTTATAAATTCTGACAACTTTTGAGATTTTTCAAAATCTGACTTCTAAACTTATTTTAAACACTTTAAAAACATTGGAAATTAATTTGAAAAGAATATTTTGACTATTGCAAACTTGTTTTAGATTCACAAAGGTATTTAACAATAATTTAGAAAGTGTTCATACCAAAACAAAGTCTAGTTTATAAATAGAACATCTCTTTTTAGCCTGTTTTAAATAATCATTATTTTAAATATATTTATAACTTATTTGAACATAAGAAATCATGTTTTAAAGAATAGTTTGCCCATTCAAAATTATTATTTTCTATGTTCAAACTTCTATAATAAAATAATCATTTTAAGATTAAGATAGTTTGAAAACTCTTTTTGAAAACATGAGCCAATGCAAAGAGACTTTATGTGCAATGAACTAAATCAAATACAAGACTAAATATGACTATACCCTATCTAAGCAAGGTCTTATATCTTGATTGTCTATCTTTAAACTTGATTCTAATAACTCCAATATGCATCCATCTTCAAGCTTGATTCTTTGATCAACTTGAGTTAGAATTTTAAAAGCTATTTCACTACACACTCAAGTTAAATCATTAGTACTAAATCAAATATTTGTTATGTTCAAAATAAGAGTGAGTAAGATTGAAACCTCAATTTTTCAACATACTCAACCAAATACATATAATTAAGATTTCATAAAATTAAAAACTAGTCAAAAATCAATATAAACTATGAACTGCTCGGATACTAATTGTTGATTTTGGAAAATAATTTTCACATATGCAGAAGTGATAGAACACCGAGATTTTTTTAAAAAAAAATACAAATTCTTTTATGATCTTCAAGGTTATATATTGATTTTTCACAAAAATAAGAGAAAGAGAAAAATATAATTACCCTTGAAAACGTAATGCTTATGCTTTTCTTTTGACACCAAAAATCTTCTTCGTCAATCACCCTACCAAGTATGCAGTGTGTGGGCACTTCTTTGATCAACAATTGAAATAACACTATCTTCACTCTTGAGTAAGTAGAGAGTTGGAATGTAAGAGACTAATTGTTTCTCTTTTACAAATAGATAGAAGTAAAAAATAGGTGAACTTCTTTCTCTATTCTCTCTATGGTTTTCACTCAAGAATAAGTTGATAGGCTCTTTTTTTTTTTTTTTTCATAATACTAGAACTAACTCATCAAAAACTAGTTCATTTTTCTACTATCATCTTTCTTATCTTATATCTCTCTTGAATAAGATGAGAATAGTAGTAACGTTAGTAGGCAAACCTAATTTCTTGCTCCCACTAAAATTATTAAATTGTCCCACTAATAAATTAAATCATATTTAATTTATTATTTATTTTTAAATTTATTTAATTAAATGATTAAAATATGAAGTGATAATAGTAATGAGAAAACATAACTTTCACTTGCATATATAAATAAAAGTAAATATTTAATTAATTAAATAATTAAAAAATGTTAATTAATTCATAATTAATTAATCATTAGTTTTTGGACAATTTAACTACTATATGTAAATAATGTAAATCATGACATAATTTAACTATTACATTATGTCACAATTTTTACCACTGTACTATATTAATTTATAATAACTATAAATTAATTCAATTATTAATCTCACATATCTTATAGTATAAAGATGACAGAGAAGGGACCTATAGACCTATAATTCAAGCTCTACCAAATTTGATCATCAATTTAACTCTTAAATTAATAAATCAAAATTATTAATTTCAGTGTTATTTCACTATAAACCTGAAATTGCACTCTTGAATTTATAGTATAATTTATTCAAATAAAAGTATTGAATCATCCATTAATTTAATCATTATATATATAGATTAATCCTCTATAAATAGTTCATAATTAGAGCTAGGTAATTTCGTTATCTCTCTAATTACATCCTAGTCCTTAAATTTCATTTGATTTTCTAATGAACAATTAATTTGTGACTATCTTACAAATTTGAGCGCTCTATTGTTTAAGTACTGAATCAATTATTTAAGAGAACTATTTCTTTGATTTTCAAAAAGAAAAAAAAATAGATTCCATACCTGTATATTAATATTTCCGACCATTTGTTTCATTGTGTTTACAAAATACAAGGATTGAATTTGACACAAGCAAACTTGTACCGAGTAAATTAAAAAACACAATGTCCCAAATAGGAGTATGTAAATAACTCAAGATTAAGACTATTCTATATATGATCATCTTAACGATGAATTTTGAACTCTCTATTTATGTCATGGAATTTATTAGTGATTTCAAAATTCATCTAATCCGGTCCTATATAATCATATTATACAAAGTACCTCCATCCTTTAATGTCTCGACATTAAATAATTTGGATAAGATTATTCCATTCTTAATGTCGACGGGCCGTACTAATAATGTTAACTTAACTCATAACTATAATTAATCATTACGGACCATTTTAGATTATTATCCATTTATTCAGTCCCCACATATAAATGCTTTATATACTGAATAATGGTTACATAAATAATCTAAAAATATTTACGATAGTGAATAATTATATCCACAATATTATTCATACATGCAAAAAATCCTTAATAAAAATGTACTTTTAAATATTTAATTCAGTAAACAAATTTTAGGGCATATTCCCTAACAATCCTTGCATGCTCATTTTTATGACCTTATTTCTCTCCATCTTAATCATCTTCTTCTTGCTTCTTTCCTCTCAAGACCATAGTTCCTTGCCCCCTTTTCCCTTCATTTCAGTCGTGATCAAGGCCTAAAATTAGTTCATCTCCATCCCAACTCAAGTTTCCAAGAGCTTTCAAGAGGATTATTCTAAGTTCAAGCCACAAGCAATAAGGTTGGATAAGTGATCTTGGTTAAAATTGGTGTTATTGGTATTAGTTGAGCTTGAATCTTTACTCATCTTGATCTCTTCCTTTATTGAGTGTAAGGGTAGAAAAAACAAGTTTGTTGAAGGGTGTTAAGAGTTCTTTTGATTGCTGACTTCAAGGAAGTTTGGAAAAGCTTTAGGCTTCGTTTGGAACTTAGATTTTTAGAGGGAAAAGAAAAAAATTCCAAAAGATTTCATTTTCCCTTGTCAAAATATAGGGAAAAAAATATTTTTCTCTCTCTTTTTCCATGGCTTTTTTCTCGCAATTTGTTTTCCTCCAAAATCCAAGTTCCAAACGGAGTCATGGTTAGGATATAAACTAAAAAAATACATAATATATTTGAACACAAAATACTTATTTAGCTTTTCGTAGGGTGTTTTGCAATTTAGAAATCTTTTCAGAGATTTTACACACTATCTAATGAATTTCCAAATTAAATGAGTAAAATTCCATTTTCTCCACTTGTGTACCCCGGTTTGTGTGGTGATATAGAAGAAAAAATTTAAAATACATTTACATTCACACATTTAATTATATACATTGTTTATATTGAAGTTTTAATCATGTGTAATTGTAAAGATTCAGGAAAATTATAGTGTAGGAGTGATACTTTTCCTCTTACTAGCATATACCTACTCACACACAATTTTTTCTTTACCCAAATCTCCTCTTCCTAACTTTGATATTTTCTTCTGTAATGAAGAACATTCCTCGAATTCCCATTTCCCCATTCACAGTGTCAGCCGCCATAGATTTTTATTCTGTTTGTAGGGACTACCACTGTTGGATGTAATTGTTTGGATATTTTCTGGAGGCTGGTGCCTATTTCGCCGTTTGGCTTTTTAATACAATGGCTTATTATCAATAAAAAAAAAAAAATCCGCCATAGATTTTCAGCTTAACTTAGAAATTACAAAACATGAAAAAAAAAAATTTAGAAAAAAAAAAAACTCGAGAAAAAATTTTATCCTTGAACTATATGCAAATTAATATTCTTGAAGTCAATTGGATTAACGGATGGAGCAACGATTTGGGAAGTGTGATTTCGGAAAGTCAAGTTGAAGAAACTAACCAAATCAATTTACCAAATCTTTCTGTAATATATGAAAAAAAAAAGGAACAAATTCAAGTGCAAACCAAGTGTTTGAGAAAAAGCCCAAGAGATTTTCCTTTTATATATATATATATATATATATATATAAATGGGGAAATGGCCATGGATCAGCAACCAAGAATCTAAAAGAAAAAAACAAATCCTCTTCTTGCTAAAATACGGCTCTGGATTCAACACCAAGAACACACCCACTCCCACTCCCCCTCTCCTTACTCCTTAACCTTCTCCTGAAATGACTCAATCCATCACCTTCTTCAAAATTAAAATTTGTATAATCTTTGATTTAATTTCTCTTGGAACTCTCATCGAACACCTATTTTTTTTTTTACTTTTTTTCTATTTTTTTCCTTCTTTGTTTTATCAACAATCATTTCGTATTCAAACTGCATTAAAAAAGATTAATCTAAGAGGAGTGTTAGCAACACTCTCTTTTGCACTCTCCTAATCTCACTGCTTGACATGTGGAATCTACTATGATATGTTGTATTATTAAAATATTAAACTGGATAGTGGAATCCACGTGTCAGATAGTGAGACTGGAGAGTGTCAAAGAGAGTGTCCTTAGTATTTCTCTTAATCTAAATGAAGAAGAAGAAGGAGAGCAGCAGAAAACCCGCAAAGAAGAGAGGAAAGAAAGTATTTATGATTTTCTTTTGGAAAATTAGTGATTTTACCCTTTCATATTTGCCATCAGTATGAATTTACCCATTCACTTTTGACTTTGTATTCAAGTGGTCCCTAGATGACAAATCTGTTATTCCTTTGCCCTCTCATTTTTGACTTTGTATTCAAGTGCCTCCTACAATGGCAAAGTTGTTCTTCTTTTGCTCCTCACTTTTAACTTAGTATTCAAATGCCCCTAAAATAGTAAAGTTGTTAATCTTTTACCACCCTCAACTCTAACATCATTAGAAAATTATTAACGGACAATAGTCAAATAATCATTTTACTTTTTATATAGCTAACAAATATCTTTTACTATTTTTTTTTTATATTAGACTTTTCCAAAGAGCTAGTTTTTGTGATTAAATAAATAAAATAAACAAAAAGATGTAAAAGAAAAATAATCTTTTTAATGGTTATATATGTATATGTTAAACAAAAAAAAAAAAAGACAAAATTGAGCAATTTTTGCATTAATTCATTAGTGTCAAAATATTTTTAGAAGTTATGTAAAAAAAATGCATATTTTCATGTCCGAAAGACTTTCTAAAAAATGAAATAACTATTTCAAGAATTTACCATCTTATTTTTCATATTTTCATGAAATAAAATGACTATTTTTCATAAAAAATAAGAGGGCAAATAGTCATTTTATTTTCTAGAAAATCTTTTGGATATGAAAAATATGCAGTTTTTTTTTAACATAACTTCTAAAAATATTTTGATACTAATAAATTAATACAAAAATTACTCTATTTTGTCTATTTTTTATTTTACATATATATATATAACCATTAAAAAAATTATTTTTTTACCTCTTTTCATTTATTTTATTTATTTAATTATAAAAACTAGCTCTTTGGAAGTGTCTAATAAAAAAAATAGTAAAAGATATTTATTAGCTATTTAAAAAATAAAATGATTATTTGGCTATTGTCTATTAATAATTTCTTAATGATGTTAGATTTGAGGGGGTAAAAAAACTTTACCATTTTAGGGGGCATTTGAATACTAAGTTAAAAGTGAAGGGACAAAGAAAAACAATTTTGTCATTGTAGGGGCACTTAAATATTAAGTCAAAAGTGAGAGAGCAAAAGAAGAATAAATTTGTCATCTAAGAGGCACTTGAATACAAAATCGAAAGTAAGGGGACAAATTCATACTGATGACAAATTTCAAGAAACAAAATGACTAATTTTCCTTTTTTTTTTCTGTCATTTTATATCCAAGTTTTTCTCCCCTGTAACACAGTGTATCCAATTTACTCTTTAGATCACCGTCCATCTTTCGTAAAAAATGCTCTTTAAACTAAGAGTAACTGTAAAAGTACTGCTGCACTTATTTTGATGCAAAAAACTCGTTTCTAATCTAACATGTATGACCGAGATTTTAGCTTTTGGTCCCCACAACTTTTCTCTCTTGTGCAGGCCCCACAAGGTGATGTCAATTTTTTCTCCCTTGTAATAGGTGGCTAGTGTAAGGACCCTATTTTTTCGATATATCCATCCAACGGAAATTGTGGAATTATATACCCCATTATGTGTACTTCTACACATTGAATCACAACCCACCTTAAGTGAGAAAATAAAATAAAACTCTCCCTTTAGTAGCGTGATCTATTGTTCATCATCACCTCCAGTTTTTTTAATCAGCAAAAGCTTCAATATCCAATATAATCACCTTCCTTTTTTTTTTTTTTTTTTTT
>JXTC01000139.1:332074-365917 GCA_002914845.1 Trema orientale | reverse complement strand
TTCAAAACTAACATTATATATCCCCTAAAAAAAAAAACTAATGTTATGTATATATTCTTAAAAAAAACAACTAACCGTTAATATAAAACTATTAACTACTAATTTTTTATCAAAATTTTTTCTTAAAAAAACATTCTTTCTTTTTTATAATTTCAAAACTAATATTCCCTTTCATTATAAAAAAAAAAAATTAACGTTACATCTCATATAAAAACAAAATTAACATTATTTATATTCTCAAAAAAATTACTTATTCATATTAGTAGCATAATATGTTCAAATTAAATGAAATTTAAAAAATTAAACTTATAAGTTAAAATCAAAAAAAGAAAAGAAATAAATAAAAAAGAAAAATAATTGAATAAAACATTAATTGATCAAAAATAAATAAAATTACTTGCTATTATAGGTCATATTCAACTTGCTATTGTAGGTCATATTCAACTTGATAATTTTACCTATCCATGGAGCAAAAATAAAAATCACCATTGAAACATCACCCATATATATATTTTCTAAACAATAATACCGTCAAAACCCTCTCCGTCGCCATTTTGCACCCTTCTGATCAGATGTTGTTATTTGGCAATTTTGATTTGTGATTGTGGAGGGATTATAGAAAAATTGGTATTGTCGTTTTGTTGAAGTTACCTTTTTCTCTCTCTCTCTTTTTTTTTCCTTTTTTAATCTATAAACTCCATACCTACAAACTACCTCCCCACCTGGCGTTGTCCTCCACTATCATCAGAATTTCTTCAAATTTTGAGAAAAATCAGAGTGCCCAGCTATAAATTTTGGTAACTTCTATGAGGAAAAGATCGTCGTTTATCAACCTACTGTTAGAGTTTATGCTTTAAATACACGTATATTTTAGATATTTATTAGATTAATAAAATAATATTTTTTTATTTGAATTTGTGTATAATTTTTATGTCTTTAAATATTAAAAAATCTCTAGTTTATTTATGTGACCATGAAATTAGTATATAAGTATTATATATATGAGGACTAAATTTATGTATAATAAACTAAATATAGTCCATAATAATTAATTAAAGTATGAGATATTTGATTAAATATTATTAGTACGGTCCATTAACATTGAAAATGTAATAGTTTTATCCAGACTATAGATGTATTGATATCACAATAGAGTCACTCTATATAATTTGATCATATAGGGCTAGACCAGACATGATTTGAATCTCATATAAATTACGTTAATTGTTGAGAGTTCAAATAATATCACTAGATGATCATATGTAAATCAATCTTAATCCTGGGTAGTTATAAACTCCTATTTATAACATTATATTTTTTAACATACTCGTTAAAGGTTTGTTTCCTAAACAGATCGAAATACTTGTATCTTGGGAGCATGAAAAGATGAGTAGCTGGGAATGTAGCTTACAGATATGGAATCCATTCCTTCTATTGGGAAGCTAGAAAGATGATTCCCTTGTGTATTGATCCAGGCTTGAACATTTTGAGTACTCAATTTATAATAGATTTATAAATTAATTATTCATTGGAGAATCAATGATACACAATGATAAAGATGCACTACTAAAAAAGTGATCTTCCACGTCACTTATACCACGTCGTTTGTACTGAAAAACGACGTGGTATTAAGAGCACATCATGTCGTACAGAAGCAATGTAATATCAGCATATACCGCGTCACTTTTAAATTAAGCGATGTGGTAGCAATTGATACTGCGTCGCTTCTGGAAAGAGTGACATGGTATGTCATTTTTACACATACCACGTCGCTCTCCACAGAAGTGACGTGGTATGCCTTCACACACCACGTCGCTCTTCCCAGAAGCGACGTGGTACCTTCCTTTATCAGTTGGTCCCCAGCTCAACCCCAGCACAGTTCTTCTTCTTCGTCTCCAAAAGACCCGAGAGCGCGAAAAACCCCCATTTGTCGCCAGCTTTCGATTTTCTGGCCAAATCACCACCATTTTAAGTGATTTTAGGTGCTTTTTCTTCCTTTTGACGAGCTCAACACTCCTATTGAGTTATTTTCTCAGATCTGTAAGTTTTTCTAGCTCTATTTCGTTCTAGAACTGTTTAAAATTTTCTCAGCTCACTGTTACAAAATCTGACCAATATGTGATTTTTCTTGTTTATCATGTGTGTTAGGTTCGTTCTTGATCAGGTTTTATAGATTCTACATTAAATTTCACTCCTAACAAACAATTTTTAGCAATTTAGGTCTTATTTTCTATTTTTTTTCCCAAATTATTTAAATTTACTTTTTTATTTAGTTTGAAAGATAATTTTAGGGTTTAAATTAGTTCATTTATACTATTAATTGTTATGTGAGAGGAGTTTGTACAATGTATGTTAAAATTTTACTATATAGATTAGGTTATAATTTAAGATAATATCTAGTATTTATAATGTTTTTGAGTATAGTTAATGTAATTTTAATAATGAATTTGATCATATTATCATAGATAATTGTCAATTTAATAATTAATACAAAATTTAGATGATTGGTTAGTAGAATATGTATTATATTTTAAGTTGCTATATATTTTATGCATGTTTAAGTTGAGACTCTTAAATATGGTTGGTGAGATTATAATATGGTTAATTGTTGTTAAATTATAGATAATTATATCAATTAGAAGCTTGGTTAGTGGATGAGTGTTTGTATGAAATATTAGTACCTCAAGTATGAATATGTTAGTATAATTATGTTAGTATATTGACATCGAAAATGATTGAGAAATAGTGGTATATGAGCTCGAATTGGTTATTGTGTTTAAATTGGTCGTATTGGTGTTTATTTTATAGAGCTTTTCAGATATTTAACTTTAAAACATCAAGAGTAGTAAAAAGAGTGGTCCTGATTGGGATTTAATAAGGGCACGAATTAGATATTACCAATTTATTAAATTATTTGACTAGATAATATTTTTTTTTTACTTGCCAATATCAATTGAAAACTTTATTAGAATTGTAATGTCCATATCAACTAAATAACGTAGAGTAGTGTGATTTCTACGTTATGCATATGATGCGGGAAATAGTCATGGACACTAGTCCATCTAAGTATATACTTTCTAACTTAACACTTCTCTTAAACGATTAAGTATAGTAATTATGAATGCATGATTCTTATCTAATTTATGTACATTTTATTTTGTAGTACCGTGGCAGAGATATGTATACTATAGATGAGATCAATGAAATCCGAGAGGAATAAGCCGATGAGCTTATAGAGTACGCCATATGATGAGGTTGACTTATACTATTACTTAGTTTTTTTATGTTTGTGACTTTGTTAGTCTAATTATGTGACTTGAACTATGATTTAAATTAGTTTAGGAGGTTTATGTAAGAGTTAGCTATGTATTATAGCGAAAAAAGTATAATTTGTATAGTGGATTGTTGGAATTTGTATGGTGGATTGCTAGTTATTGATTACAGGTTGTTTTGAGCCATTTTTGGCTAATTTTAGTTCTAGTTTGTAATGAATCCAGGGAGTTTTTACGCCATCTAGAAGTGAGTTCCACGTCGCTTCCTTAGGAAGTGACGTGGTATCATATCCTACTACGTCTCTTTTCCAGGGAGTGACGTGGTAGCCCGGCCTACCACGCCGCTTATTGAATAAGTGACGTGGTAGATTATGATACCACATCACTTATTATATAAGCGACGTAGTAGATTATGATACTACGTCATTTGTAAAGTGACATGGTATTACGGGGACCTACCACGTCACTCATTTCTATGTTGCTTATAGAGTGACGTGGTTTTTCTATTACGTCGCCTTATAAACGACGTGAAAAATAGTTCTTGTAGTACTGATGTAATTGAAGAGGTAAACGGAACATGACCTAGCTCTAATTATAAATTGTCTATAGGGGATTGAACTACATATAATGATTAAATCGATGGACTGCTCGTTGTTTTCTGAGTAAATTAATTTTGTATCTTCAAGAGTACAATTCCAGATTTTTAGTGGAGTAATACAGGAATTAATAAATTAGACAAATTAATTAAGAGTTTAATTAATTGTCATAATTTATTGGAGCTTGAATTACAGGTCTATAGATCCCCAATTCCACCTCTTACAAACACTGTACTGGATATTATATTATTTTTATTATTGCACACTTAGTCTAGATAAATTGTTTGTCTATAATAATTAATAATTGTTATTAATTAATTAATTAATTTTGAATTAATTAATTTAAATTTATAGAGGGATAAGTTTCCTAATTTGTTTATATTTTGAATTTAAAAATATCTAATTATCAGATAATTAGATAAACAGAAATTGAAAAACTAACGAAAAGTGAAGTAGTTTTTATATTTATATGTAAATTAATTAGATTAATTAATTTCTGTATATATATAAGGTTTACGTTTTGTTAAAAAAGCTTTCGGCCAGAAAGTTTCGTGTATATATATATGTTAATATGATTAATTAATTTATTTATTAAATAGTTTAATATATATATAAAGGAAACTCTAGCAGAATATACTACGTATTATTTTCTACAGAGCCTCCATAAACTAGAGAGAAAAAAGAAGAGAATTTTTCTATTCTCTGTATAACAAACTCTCGTAATCTCGTGTGTTGAGAAATTGTACGCAACCCAGTTGTGCTTGAGGCTTGGATTGGAAGATCGTGGTTTAGAAGACAGAAAAGCTAGGATCCGCTGATAAGCGACAAGAGGTATTAGATCTATTCTTTTTGTATGTTTTTATTTGCTATGAATTAACACTATGCAGTCATATAGTAAATTATTTCGAGAAACTTTTTGAATGTTCCTAGACCAATCTTCTTCTGCGAAAATTATTTTAAAACCAACACCTACACCCATTATCATCCCTAATTCGTCGATTCTTCAAATTCCAAAGCAAAGAGTGGCGAGAGTTATGAATTTTTAGATTAATTGATTCCCCAAATCTTAATCAATCTACAGTTTTGTCAAATAGCATAAAATTGAAGAATTAAATAGAAATTAATTTCCCCCAATGTTAGAGAGATCTTCTTTCCATTCTCAATCTCCACTAATTCCATTCCAATTCTATTTCTTTAGTTTTTCTTGCGTTTTTTTTTTTCTTTTTCGGTTTTTAAGTTGTTCTAAAAAATATAGAATATATATTAAAGCTTAACAATATCAAAGAGATACATGAGAGAATAAATATTTTCTTAGTGAAAAGAAAAGGATTTGAATGGGATACATAAACTCTTACAAATGTCTTTATAGACATTGATGAATGAACTACAACCATTCATTGATTTGGGTAAATCATAGCCATTTGTTTATTTAGGCAAAGTATATCTACACATTTGCTAGAGTAAATTATGATCACATATTTTACTTGGCTAAAATTGCATTAAACTATATCCATAAATTTATTTAATTAAATCTTTACCGTTCAAAGTATTCTTGAGCTTGAGTTTGGGCTTGTAAAATACCCCATAATAACGGACATCCAAATAGAAAAGATACATAATATAAGTCAATTTGTTCAAAATATTCAAACCCATTTAAATTTAAATTCTCTTCTTATCACTTATCTCTATGGTCGATCCAACCAGTTATTGGTCTATGCTACATATTCCCACTAAAATGCCTCATCAACTTCAAAAATCCAGCCAATTTTGCCCAGTAAAGGGATTAACATCAAGAAAAACTCGCAAAAAACGGTGAACAATTCTTTTTGGAGCAGCGAAATTGAAATCCATTTTCAACGCTCTCCTAGTACTTTATTTTCATTTTGCTTCTTAAACCTTCTTTTTGTTTTATTTTTTCTTCTTCAACCATTGGTTTTTTTCCCCTTCAGATTTGTTGTGCGGTTGTGCTTGCAGTATGCCATGTTCAACTCATCAGCTTCTTCGACTTACCTTTTTTTCTTTAAAAAAAAAAATCTATATATTTAATTTACGTTTGCTCCTTTTACTGGGTTTTATATAGAATAAGGTAGGACTCATGCCAAGTTATATGATACCTAGGTTTTGATCAATAAGACACCAAGAAAATAAGCCCTACCCATAAGGAGAAAAGATGAGCCCTTGCCCTAGCTGCTCCTGAAAATGTTATTATTATGAAAATTGCCAAAATCTATTGTACAACCTCATGTTTTGTCCCTACATAGGAGCTTATTTTGAACTGTATGAAAATGTTATTATTATGAAAATCGCCAAAATCTATTGCACAACCTCATGTTTTGTCCCTACCCATATGCTCATGTTTTGCATTTAGTATGAATCGGTCTTATCAATTTTCACTTTATATTTAAGTGTCCCAAAATTGTAAAATTGTTCTTATTTTGCCTCCTTACTTTTGACTCAAGTGCTCCTAAATGACAAAAGTCCCGTTTGTTTCGCCTATTTGAATGTGTGTATTTGAATGAAAATTGTGGAATGGGTTATAATTGGAATGGAAGACATTTGAATGGAAAAAATAGTGGAATGGGTTATAATTAGAATGGGAGTATTGGAATGGACCATTCAAAAACACCTCTTCCCCTCCATTCTCATCCAAGACACAAAAATCCATTCAAATAGTTGATGTGACTGATGAACCATTTGAATGGAAAAACTAAATTGTTGAAACAAACACTCATTCCAAAAGACCATTTGAATGAAAAATTTAGAGTTGTTGAAACAAACACCTATTCAAATAGATTTTCCATTCCAATGGAATGGAATGGACGAACCAAATGGCTCCAAAGTTATTATTGTTTTGCCTTCTTAACTCTAATACAGTTATAAAAGTATTAGTAGATAATGACTAAATAATCATTGCATTTTTTAAATAGTTAAATAAATGTCTTCTACCTTTTTTTCTTTTTTATTTGATATTTCCAAATAGCTAATTTTTTATGACTAAATAAGTAAAATATATGAAAAAAAGTATAAAAAAAATACTTTTTACATGATTATATATGTATATATAAAATAAAAATAGGCAAAATATTTTTAGAAGTCATGTAAAAAAAATTACATAATTTTATATCCAAAAAGATAAAATGACTATTTGGTTTTTGACTACTAAAAGCCTTCTAACAGTATTGGGGTTAGATAACAAAAGAAAAACTTTTTGTTTCCTATTTTGGGGACACTTGAATTCAAAATAGAAAATTAAAGTACAAACTCATATCGAGAGTAAAAGACAAGGGACAAGTCATAAAATATCTAATTATTCTTTTTTTTCAATGATTAAATGTCAGAAATAAATGAAAGGATGTAAAATAACATTTTTAACATGATTAAATATAACTGGAAAAAAAAACAAAAAGCTATATTTTTTTTCTTAAATGTAGATTCATATCCAAAACGAAACAACACTAAATTTGTAATAAAAAATTATATCTAATACAACAGATATATCAAGTATTTAAGTAAAAACTATTATATATACTATGCCCTTTTGTTTTGTTTTTATTTATATGTTTATATACATATATATATATATATATAGAAATATGTATATTTAACTGTGTAAAAGAATTTCATGTTTCCTCTTTTAATCAATTTCATTTGTTTAATACTCAAAAATTAGTTATTTGAAAATGCCCAACAAAATAGAAAAAGAATTAGCAAGAGCATTTATTTAGCTCTCTGAAAAGTTTTGCCTAGTGGACAAAATAAGAACAACTTTGATGCAAATCAAGGTAGGGTTACAAAGGAGCCAATTCAAGTTCCAATTGGACCAGTTACAAGAGCTCAAGCTAAATGATTCAAGGAGTCTCTAAATGGGCTGATTCAAAGCATTTGGACTGAGATAAATTCTTGGAGGCCCAAGCATGATGTTATACATGGTCCACAAGGTTGGATTTCCATTATTCAAGCTTTGGAATATTCTAGAAAAGGCTCTCCAAGGGGAACTGCTCAAGGGGTGCGTGAATTACAAACTTACAAGCTTACTTTTCAATTTTGTTACTAGTTTCCCAAAACGATTTAATTACTTGTTTTCCTTTTCTTTATTGGCATGTAATAGGCTGATTAGTGGTTTGTAAAGTCAGATTTGACTTCCTTTTAGTTAGGTACGAATTTAGCATAGTTTTTAGGGTTATTTTCTTACTTTCCTTTTCTAGTTTGGGTAAGTTCCTTTAGGTGTCTTTTTTAGGCGTTTTTAATACTTTTAGGACTGATAATTTCGTGGCTTTGGCCTATAAATTGTACACTTTTCATTCAATAAATCAGATTACAATTCATCAAAAATTGAGAGCAATTTCTCTTTGGTTCTTTGAGAACTTATTCGAACTTATCAGATTTCTTAGTGGCGTTCATCCCCTGACTTATCAATCGAGTTTTCCATCCTTGGTTGTGGCGTCTTCCCTTATACTAAGGTTCACATCTCTTTATAGGTGTTGGGTCGAGGTTTCCCATCCGAATCTGATTGTAGAACGGTCCTAGGCATCATCCTTGTTTCGGGTTTCGTCACAAGTTGGCGAGGTTCGTATCAAACTTTATCATTTTAAGGATACTTATACTAAGTCAAAAATGAGGGGTAAAAGAAAAATAATTTTGTCATTTTAAGGGCACTTGAATACTAAGTCAAAAGTGAGGGACAAAAGAAAAACAACTTTACCATTTAGGAGGTATTTAAATACAAAGTAAAAAATGAGGGGGCCAATTTATACGGAGGACAAATGTCATCGAAAAATTGACTAATTAATCTAAAATAAATGTGATAAAAAATAAGGAGGGCATGGAATTTTGATATCTTATAACACACAGGAGAAAAACTTCCCCTTCATCTGCAATTCCACTCTCTTCTCTAATGGTCTGTAGCAGTACCACTCTCTTCCTCTCATATGCAACACCGTCAAGCTTGCTCCTCTTAACATTATCTTCCTTTATCCTATATTGCCCAAAATTTTATGATGAAAACCCAGAATAAAGGAACTGAACTTTTTATTCTCAAGAAAAAAAAATGGAGAAAGGTGAAGTTTAATTAATTAATAAATTTTTATGTTCATGGATTGATTCGATTGAGATCTTAGTTGAGTTCTCTATTTTTTTTTTTTGGGGTATAAAATTAGAACCATTATGTAGAAATTAAGTTTAATAGAGATTCGAATCATTTAATGGATTAATGGCATGTGTTTCTCTTTTCAGTCTATCCCATTTTTCTTTTTTATTTTGAAAAAATTAGATGCGAATTTCTATTATTTCGCGAACTAAAATAGCTCGATCGTCTACTGTGGCCATGGAAATCGGAAAATCAAGTATATCTTAAGGACTTGCCATGGTCATCTTCTTTCCATTCTGCTTTGCTCCTCAATTAAATTCCAAGTGGGGAACAAGATCTGTGAGTTTTGTGACAAAGAAAAGAGATTGTTTCTTTTTCTTTTTTTTTTTTTCTAGAGATTTTCTATGTATACAGTCTTTTAACACCATCCATTTCAATTGTGAGGTAAAAAAAAAAAAAAAAGCTCGAGGCTTTAACTACATTGTCGAGTCATCCTTGCTGCAACCATGGTTCTCGCTATTGTGTTAGGATTTATGCCCTAAAAGTATGTATATTTTGGATATTTGTTGAATTAATAAAATGACATTTTTCTATTTGAATTTGTGCATAATTTGTATGTCTTTCAATATCAGAAAATTCCTAGTTTATTTATCTGACCACAAATTTATTATATAAGTGTTATATATATGAGGATTAAATTTATAGAGAATA
Source organism: Trema orientale (assembly GCA_002914845.1). Taxonomy (NCBI): domain Eukaryota; kingdom Viridiplantae; phylum Streptophyta; class Magnoliopsida; order Rosales; family Cannabaceae; genus Trema; species Trema orientale. Next base: position 356,252 of record JXTC01000139.1, on the reverse strand, counting down.
AACTAAACGTAGTCCGTATTAATTAATTAAAGTTTAAGATCTTTAATTAAATATTATTAGTATGGTTTATTAATATTGAGAATTTAATAGTCTTATCCAGACTATTGATGTGTTGACATCATAATGGAGGTACTTTATATAATTCGATTTTATAGGATTGGATTAGACATGATTTGAATCTCACATAAATTCCGTTAACTGTTGAGAGTTCAAATGATATCACTAAATGATCATATATAAATCAATCTTAATCCTGAGTAGTTATAGACTCCTATTTATAATATTATATTTTTTAACATACTTGTTAAAGGTTTGTTTCCTAAACAGATCGAAATACTTGTATCTTGGGAGCATGATAAGATGAGTAGTTGAGAATGTAACTTACGGATATAGAATCCATTCCTTACATTAGGAAGCTAGAAAAATGATTCCCTTGTGTATTGATTCAAGACTTGAATAGTTTGAGTACTCAATTTATAATAAATTTATAAATTAATTGTTCATTGGAGAATCAATGGTAAATGGAGCATGACTTAGCTCCAATTATGAATTATCCATGAGAAAATGAAGAAAAGATAGTATGAACAAAGGATGATGTTAATGTTAGGGAGGAAATCAAGAAATGGAGGCTTGGAGCTTGTAATCTTCTTCTTCTTCCTCTTCTTCTTCTCCTTCCATAGCTGCCTCCATCTCTCTTTCTCTTTATCCCCACATGCCTCTTTCAACCTCAAAGATAGGGTTTTAAAGAGGTGGCTCGTGCAAACCTAATTCAGGTTGAATTCGGACCCTTGGATCGTCAAAAAGTTGATCTCGACCGTCAATTATTAACTCAGGATGTAGTGGGTGGTGCTGCGGCACCATTTTGGTGCTGTGGTGCCAAAAGTTCCCGAGAGCTGGCACTATGGTATCATTTTTGGCGCCCCAGTACCACTTTTCTGCTGGCCTAGTGCCTCAGCATCCCTGGTGCGCCATTTCTTCGTTTGAGCTCCAATTTGCCTCATTTTCGTTACATTACGACTGTATCGGATTCTAATAATTTAAAAGACCCATTTGTGAGGTACAAATTCTTCTCATTTTGTATCAAATACCTTTGTTTCATTCATCTATATATACAAACAAGCAAAACATCAAAACAACAAGAAAATAATTGAAATAACTTAAAATAAACAAGAACATAGCAAAACTTAAGGTATAATAGCACTAGATAACTCTAATTTTATGGGAGTGTTTGTTATAAAAAAGCTTAGAACAGTGTAAATTATGGTACTAGTCTAGAGCGTTGCGACGCTCTGTTCATAGCGCCAGGCGCTGCAGGTTCTGGAAAAGTTCTAGAACCATTAGTGCCGTGGCGCTACACTTGAAGTGCCACAACGCTTCCCTTCCTGGAATTTCCTTCATTTTCAAAAAAAAAAATCGAAAAAAATTTGAAAAAAAAATTCGAAAAAAAAAAGATTCGAAAAAAAAAATTCGAAAAAAAATCAAGCACCATAAGGGCGCTGCAGCACCCATGTTGTTGCCTATAAATGAACACAAGCCTATTAAACCTCTATTTTCATTTTTTTTTCTTCTATGAATACCTTAGTTGTTTTAGCACCTCACTCCCATCCTTAACCCACCCTTTCAACTTATATCTCCTCACCAAATACTTCACCCTTCATAATCATTCTTCAAATATTCTTTACACTTATCATCATCAAATTGTAGAAATACTTAGAGATTGAAGTCTATTCTTGTTCTTGAAAAGTCACCATCCTTATTGTTCTAAGTACAGATGGCCCAAATGCAACGGGACATCCGAGCTCAAAACCAATGCCAAGGAAACTTTGCACATTAGTTCAATCAATTCTTAGAATGCAAGGACCAGCAATTCAACTATCAAGTGGAATTCAACAATGTTTTAGTCCAGATGTTCTCTAACTGTGTGCTTAATTCGGGACCCAGTGGCATCATCTTTCCTACTCCTCCCATTTTTCCTCCACACCAATCAGGTCCCCGCCACCAGGATGATGACAATGAGGAAGACGAATGATGTCTTCCTTCAAGTAAGTCTTTTTTCCTTCACTTTTCTTTAATTTGACATTGAGAACAATATCCATTTTAAGTTTTGGGGAGTATTTACTTTTCTTTAGTTGTTTCTTTTATTTTCTATTTGCTAAAAAAAAAAAAAAATTCTTGTGTCAGTTTGAATAGATTGCTTGGGGCCAATGATAAGAATATGATTGAATTAAATATAGTTCTTCAAAAACGATAAATATTGACTTCTTCTGTGTGCTTAACTCTATTATTAGTCTTATTCTTCTTGAGATTCAGGTACGCCTATGCACATGATCATGCTCACTTTTCTTTTGCTTTAAAACTAGAGAATGTTTATGCGAATTAAACAATTATTTAGGATTCTCAAAGATCTCTAGAACTTGTTTGAAAACTATTTGAGGCGAAATCCTAGACTATACATTGCTAAAGATATGATTTAGGCCATCTTTAGATTGATTGAGCTTTTCAAGCAAACTCGTGATGTTAGAAATTCCTAGTTAACCACATTGAGCTTAAAGACATTTTCTTTGACTCCCATACTTTGCACCTATCTTCTAAATATTTTCCAATACTTCACTTTACACCTTGAGCACATGTGAAAGTAGTTATGGCTATTGTGATGCTCATATGAAAAAAAAAAAGCTTGTTGTTGGTTATTCTGAAGAATTCTTGTGTATTTGAAAAGTGCTATACCCTCTTTGGTTCAAAAAAAAAAAAAAAATCATAACTTGAGGGCATAGCTACTTCTTGAAGGATAAATATTGTAATCTAAGTCAAGCGAAAGAAAAATAAGTTTGGGAGAAGTTAGATTGCTTAACTCAAGGGTTATAAAGAAAAAAAGGATCCTAGAATAAAATATGTGTACTCTAGGATGTTGAAACCATAAAAATGCATTTTTTATCCTACCTTTATCTTAGCCTCATATTACAAACTTTATTAAAGTCCTATTGATCTTTGTTGATGCATTAGTCTATATTAGCGGAAAGTGGTTGAAAAAACAAGCCTATGGAGATCTCAACATTTATGTGAGAGACCAATCTTCACGTCGTTTGTTTGCATAAACAAATCCGAAAATTTAGTAGTGAGGTGAAATTGGCTATTCACACACATACTAAGAAGAATTAAGAGAAGGGTAAATCTAGTGTTGGAGTTGAAATTCTAGACATTGATAATATTTTGAAGTTTTTCTTGAGCTATAAATATGATAATTTTGAGGCCCGTTTGAAATCTAAATCAAACTGATACTTGAGCTTTTAGTTTACTTTTCACTATTTTGTTTTATATTCTTCCTTCGTTTCTTTTGTTTTTTTTGCTCGAGGACTAGTAAAGCATCAAGTTTGGGGGAATTTTATGAGTGCAATTTATGCACTTAATATTCACTCTCTACGCTTAATGTTTTATTAGTTTTTGAGAGCATTTGTGTGTTTTATATTGTTTTCTTTGAAATTTTCAGGTCTATTAAATTCTTGAAAGAAATCCGAGATTTGTGACAATGGTTGATGGCAAAAAGATGCTCAAAAGTGCTTAAGGAAGATAATCAAACAGAGAGACGGGCGATGCAGCGCCACCTAATGAGCGCCGCAGCACCACTTAGCTAAAATTCCCAGCACCCACCAGTACTAGTGCAGCAACGCTACTTTCTGAGCGCTGCCATTGATGCCTAGTACCAAAAATATGGGCGCTGCAGCGCTATATTCCGAGCGATGCAGTGTTGCAGCTGATGTTTAGAACCAGAAGCATGGGCGCCTCAGTGTCCAGTATAGAGTGCTGCAACGCTTGCCCTTATATACCCCTTCCGGCTTTTGGGCTCCGCAGTGCTCTATACCCAACGCTGCGGCACTTTCACGTGCTCTGGACAACATAAGCCAAATTTGACCTAGCCGCCAAGGGAGATATAAATAGATCCTTTAGGAATCCGAGAAAGGGGGTTGGAGAATGTTTTTGGAAGCTCTTGACAGCTGCTACCTTAGGCAAAGGGAGATAAAGAACACCATGTGAAGAAATTCTCATCCAACCAAAAAGAGTTTTTCTTTCTCAACTCTTTCTTCTATGGTGTTGTTGTTATTTGTATTGTTTTTATTCTTTTCCATTATGAACTAAGTATTTTATCTAGAGGAATGATGTAACTTATACTTGAAACTATGTCTTGATTTTCAATATCAATTTTGTGGTGATTTTCCATTAGTTTATTTGTGTTACTTTGCTCTTTATGCTTCTCAATTGTTTAGCAACCATTGGGATATTTTGATTTCTAGAATCTGGTATTTGAGAGGAGGGATTTTAGAGATATGATTAGGATAACACAACTTAGGATGTAGTAGAGTTTGAGAAAATCTATGAATCCTTTGAAGCTTATTATTAAGAACTACAAAACTTAATGAACTCTTATTTTCTCAATTTTGAATAGAGATATTGAAATTGAAATTTAAGAGTAGTTTTCACTTGGCACTCGAGAGAGGGAGTATAAATAATTTTGAGTTCTTGCTTTTAAACTAGGAAAATTAATCAGGTGGTGTTATTAATTGAAAGACATAATGGATAGTTAGGTGAAGTCAAACCTCTAGAATTCATTCCTGTTGTTATTTTCCTTTACATTTACAATTGCATTGTGGCCTTTAGTTGTGTATCTTAGAATTTCCTTTAATTACTATTCCTCCACGATTAATTTGAATTGTCTAGATAAAATTAAGATTACCCAATTACAGTACTTAGTAGAATTTCAATACCAATCCTTGTGGGTACGACAACATTATTTACCACTTTACTATAAAACTTGACACCGTGCACTTACGGTATATAATTTCGTGAATAATACCATAAGAGTTCTCGGCTCATCGAGCCATTTTCTTAGGTTTCGGTTTACCGAAAGTTTCACAATTTCATTCCTTTCATTATAGTTTATAAGTTTTGTCATTCAATTCATCTAGAAAACCTAATTCTAAATATTTGAGTTTCTGAGTCTCTTAGCTAATACCGAAGTTCTCGACAATACCATAATCTAGGGAATTAACCTTCGCGAATATATGTGCGCCACATCATTCTTAGAAAATTACTCTATTTATTTATTCAAAATAAAAAGAGAGCATAAAATTCTACTGATAATCATTACATCAGATCACTAGAAAAACCAGGTCATAACTATAGGTGGCAAAATGGGCAGGCCCACGCTTTGAAGAGGAACGGGTCCAGCTAGCCCGAAAATTTCAAAACGGAGCCCAGCCTGGCCCGTACTAGCCCGTTCTTGGCTCGCTTTAAGAAAATAAAAAAAAAGATTATTATATGTATAATTAGTTAAAAATATTATAAATTTATAAAAAAATAAATAATATGTTATGTTTTTTTTCTTATTGATAAAAATTTGAAAATAATTAAATACGCTATAAGTATATAAGTTGAATAGTTAATAAAAAAAATTTAAAACAAAAACCTTAAGAAAATTATTTAGAATTAGCTTGAAATTTAAAGTGTGAAAAAAAGACTGAGGGAAAGTTTTTTATTTAAATTTATATAAAAACATTTAAAAAATTAAAAAATAATTTGGCGGGCCGGGCCTAGATATATAGGCCTAGTCTGGCCCTACATCTAGGGCTAGGTTGAGCCCAAGCCCGTTCTATTGCGTGCTGGGCCAGGCTAGCCCGCGGGCCACAATATAGAGCCATAGGCTAGCCCATTTGGCCCGACCTATTTTACCACCTTTAGTAGTAACAAAACGAGGGATAAATGCTATTTTAATTTTTTAATTACTTTTTAGTTTTCCCTTAAAAGGAAAAAAAGTTTTTAATTTATTTTAGTTTCATTTTAAATCTAAATCTACAGCGGTATTTTGGTCAATTAATGGTTAAAATTAGTCTTCGACTTAGAAAATATATGAATTTGTAATAATTTGTAAATGTAAATGTTAATATTGATAATAATCAAAATTATGGGATTAAATCGAATAAACTTCTAAAATGCATTTTAAAAATTATAATTATCTCAAGAAAAAAAAAAAACAAAAACTAAAAAAGCACTTTCCGTGTGGGTTACTGGTATTTAATTGCCGGTGTAATTCGAAGAGAGGGGCATTTACGTCATTTCAGTATTAGAGAGCTTCAAGAAATGATTAATATTTGGTTTATTTGGCACGGTGCGCCTTATTGTCAAATATAACTCAAGCGCTTAAGGAACCCCTCTCCAATATCGTTCCCCGTCGCTCGCATCAGTTCAGTTCATCACCAAAGGTCCCTCAGGTACAGATCTCTCTCTCTCTCTCTCTATTCGTTAATGGAGGAGATCTAGTCCCTTTTGTTTGGTTGATCCGGGTAAACTGTCAGGGATCTGTTCTTAAACTGCCTTGATTCCCCCTTTCGTTTCAATTTGGTAAGATCTGAACCCTGATTTCCTTCTTATTTAAATTCTCGCTCGTTCACTGCTTCTTATTGCAAATTTACGCCATTGGAGTCTGATTGTACTCTGTCATTTCGGGAAATTGTAGAGAACAATAACAATTTCGGGGGATTTTTTGAATTTCCATTATAATATATATATATACATATATATAAAATACGTTCGTATCAAATGCATAATTGAGGATACAATGAATATGTAATCGATTAACTGAGGAGCAAATTGATTTCGGAAAACATAGAATTCGATTTGTACATAGCAATGTCTAGGTGGGTTTTTCTTTGATTTAGTAGATCTGTTAGTTTCGATTTGTTTAGTCTACATTGTTTTGCTTGCTCTTAACGACCCTTTGTTGTCGTGGTGAATTTTCCTAGAAAAGTTTTGGTTTGTGTTTCTAAGATTCTGATTTCTACACTGGTTTACCAAACGTGATCCGTACTGACCGACAACTTTATGGTTCGTCTTGGATCATGGCGAAAAATTCTGTTTCAGATATTTTGAAAGGAGTTCTTGTGAATTGGATCTGGTTTCGAATTTTTGATTTAACCCAACTCTTAGCAGACCTATAATGTCTTTGTGAATTAACTCGGACATGATATACTAGGGATTGGAAATGAAACTGGATCACACGTGTGTAAAAATTGGCATGTTCTGTAGAATGGAATACAATACATATTTGAGCTTTTCATGCCGATAGTTAAGCCCCTGATTCGAAATATTTTCGCTATAATGTTCTTCGCATGCATTGGTGTGTTTATGTGTGAGTTTATGAGATGAAATTATAATTGTCAACGGTGGAATGGCGAGGTTGGACTGCATGATGATACTCCCTTATGTTCTCTAAATTTATGCTTTTTAGGTACTGGATACAAAATTGCTCGCTTCTGTTTGGTGCCTTTTGGTTTCTATTTCTCAACTTATCAAGATGGTAAGAATTTGCCCTCTCTAGTTTCTTATTTCCTTTTTGCTTTCTCGTCCTGGTTGTATTATGATGTTTGGCTTTCTATAATTAATATTGTTTTAGTTATGGTCTTTTGTTTTCAGTAACTTATATGGTATCAATTCTTCTGCACAATAAGCATCCTTTTAGTTGCCCCTTAAGCGTTTGGAAACATTCAATAAAAATAAGCGTCTTTAGCTGCATTTCTCATAGTTTTTGCAATTTTGAGTAGTTAGAATGCCTACATGCCTATAACTGTTACCAGGCATTTCACTCGGCCTTGAGAATTTTGATGCTAATAATTTTCCACATTAATCAAATCTTTCTTATCAATCATCTTCGTTTGATATGTAGGTTGTGCTTGCTGCTTCCATCGTAAGCAAGTCTGGGAAAGGTGATGTTTCTTTGTGTTCATACATTTATCTTATCAATAATGATTGATAATTAGAACAAAGTCTTTCTGCCTCTGTTGTCTTTTGTGCGCATCCATGTCCACTTTTTTAGTTTGTCAATTTCAAGAAGTCGGGTAATATATAGGGCTGAAAGTGTAAAATTGTAATTGCGAAACTCATGTCTCGTTGAGTCTGTTATAGAGCCGTATTGTTTGCTTAATAATAGTTTTGAAGTATGTCTAAAGATACCCAAGAATGTAGCTTTAAAGCTTAAGATGATGGTAATGAAACAGCCACCAACAGGTAAAACTTGGAGTTTTACTGAAGTTCTGTTTAGATTTTTGCTAGTTAATATTGCAAAACCCAGAAATTTTAATAGTGGAAAGAGTTGGTCATAGAACTACTATCAAGTTTCTTTTGATCGTATTTCATATGGAAATCAGGAGATTGATTGACAGGAATTGGGAAACCATATTGTTGACAGAGGTGTTTGGTAGCCCCAGAGGTTTGGTACTTGGTTTCCCCACTTGGGTGCAAATTTGTGACAGTTGGTCAAATGTGATAGAAATGGCAAATGGGAATGAAGCATTGAGAACAGTGGTGCACCAATTGTCATTGTCTGAACCTTTGTCTTTTTCCATACATTTAAGTTTTAACAAGTCGTTGGTGTTCTTTCTTCTTATTTCTTTCTTATCAAGTACAACTTTTTAATGTGATTACTTTGTTTTAATGAAAAAAAAGAGTATAATTAACATATTCATCATTCTCAATATGTTATTACATGGCTGTGTGAATTACTTTCATTTGTAAGTTGTTAAGTTGCATTTTATAGGTTATTTGAACTTCTATCTGACGGTTTTATTCTCTTGCTTTGGCAGTACTTGTATCCAGGCAATTTGTGGACATGTCTCGCATAAGAATAGAAGGTCTTCTTGCAGCTTTCCCGAAGTTGATAGGCACCGGAAAACAACATACATATGTTGAGACAGAAAATGTTCGCTATGTTTACCAGCCTATCGAAGCTTTGTACTTGCTACTTGTAACGAACAAGCAGAGCAACATTCTGGAAGACTTGGAGACACTGCGGCTTCTCTCTAAGCTTGTATCCTTTTTAAGGCGGTGTATGATTTTTATCACGTCACTTGTCCAAAAAAACAAATTTCATTCCTCTATACTGCCTTGATTTCTCAGATTATTATGGGCAAACTCACCCATATCCACTATATGAGATGTTTTAGCATGTGTCTGCATCGCCCTTTTTTTTTTTTTTTTATGTTCTTGTGCCTCGACTCTTGAATCCATTTGGCATATTTTCCCCCTTCTAGTCATCATTTTTTTTTGCAGCCCTTTTTCTGTTATTCGTGGCACCTAGGTTCTATTGAAAGGGCTGGGAGCTGCATTAGCAGGCTAGAGCACAAAGACTCTTTGCACTTTTTTTCGCTTTAGCCAATTAGTGTGAACTTCTGCTAATCAAGATATTATAATTTACTATTGTCATGTTAACAACTTTATAGAAATGTCGAAAGATTCATTTGCCTCGCAACTCTCTCAATTAGAAAAACTATGACGCTTGGATCTAGGTGGACCCTGGAATTCTCTAGCTGAGCCTTCTTTTTCAAGTAAACCCTAATATGGATTTTCTTTTAATTTTATTAATTATTTTCCTTAAAAATTCATTTTCTTCTTCAATCTCTCTCTCTCTCTCTCTCCCCTTCGCTTGGATTCTTTTTTTTGAAGCACTTGTACAATATCACTTTTACTATTTGAATAAGTTTTGGTTTCATCAAGTTCATTCTAAATGGTAATGATAGGAATATCTTTCATTTTCATCAGAAAGAAATTTATTCCTTAATTAACTTTAGGTACCTGAATATTCTGTGTCCCTAGATGAAGAGGGCGTAGGCAGGACAGCTTTTGAGCTGATTTTTGCTTTTGACGAGGTCATATCTCTTGGACACAAGGAAAATGTGACTGTTGCACAGGTTAAACAGTACTGTGAAATGGAGAGTCATGAAGAGAAGCTGCACAAACTGGTAATGCAGAGCAAGATCAATGAGACCAAGGATGTCATGAAACGTAAAGCTAGTGAGATCGACAAAAGCAAGGTACTTTATTAGGCTCTTCTGGTGGGCCATTCACTAATTTGTACTTTTAATAGTTTTGTTTATTTTGTTTTCCATTTTCAAAATTCAGCATCTTCATATCTTTTGCAGATTGAAAAGAACAGAGTTGATAAGGGAGGATTTATTTCTTTACAGTCAATGAACTCAGGAAGAATTGAGAGCTTTAATGACATGCCCATTCCTGGTAGTGGAAGTGGTTCTGTTTTTGGATTGAACACTGATAGCGATCCATTTTCTACCAAGTCTAAAGGTTTGTTTGTGCTTGATATTGTGGATTTTACACAATGCTTCTTATAATTATCAGTTTCTGATTACTTTGATGGGTGATGTTGGTACATGTTTCAAGTTACTGTATTTGTAACTGTATTATGTTTGAACTCTTTGTACTGGTCAATAGTCCATTTAAGATTCAATTTTTTGGCGCCTAATTTTTATGTTACCTTATGGTTGTCTTGTGATGGAGATAGATTTGTTCTCTCTCTTCCAATGCCACTTATTTAATTTGATTGTTATTTATTACATCAAAATAATGACTTTAACCATTGTTACTAATAGGCTCGGGTCGTCCACCATCAGCTGCCAATGCTCCTCCTAAGGGTCTTGGTATGCAGTTAGGGAAATCACAAAGGACTAACCAGTTTTTGGAGTCTTTGAAAGCTGAAGGGGAGGTTATCCTTGAAGATGTGCAGCCTAAAACTGGCCAATCTAGATCATCTGCCCCACCTCCAACTGATCCTATCACTTTGACTGTTGAGGAGAGACTCAATGTAACACTAAAACGTGATGGTGGTGTCAGTAACTTTGATGTGCAGGGAACCTTGTCGCTTCAGATTCTTAACCCAGAAGATGGGCACATCCAAGTTCAGGTACTGGGTCCACGTGACCTTCCAGTCATAACTCTAGTGGTAGTTTAATATTAAGATAAGATATAATGTCCTTGGTGACATTCTACCTAAGCTCAGACCCTTGTTTGTTTGTCTTAATGTGTTACCACACTAGGAAACTAGTGAAAAAGTTCTTTCTGTGAGTCAACAAGAGGCTATCTGCTTTGCCTTTGATTTAAGGAATTTCCTGCTTTAGTTTGTCTTGTTCTGATTGTTCTATGTTCTGCCTTATTTTAGATCGAAACTGGTGGGAATCCTGGCATCCTTTTCAAGACACACCCTAATATGAACAAAGAATTATTTTCCAATGAAAATATTCTAGGCCTGAAAGATCCTAATCGGCCTTTTCCTGCCGGTACTGGTGATGCTGCGGGTGTTGGTCTTTTGAAGTGGCGAATGCAGAGCACAGACGAATCAATGGTGCCTTTAACAAGTAGGTTTAAGTCTTCTTGTGATTTGGTTTACAGGATGTTCCTGTATTTTCAGGATATTTATGTGCCAATGTTTGTTGCAGTCAACTGCTGGCCCTCTGTTTCTGGTAATGAGACTTATGTCAGCATTGAATACGAAGCTTCATCAATGTTTGATCTGCAGAATGTTTTGATCTCAGTTCCTCTTCCAGCACTTCGTCAGGCTCCAAATGTCAAACAAGTTGATGGTGATTGGAGGTGAGAAATTAATTTTGTTAAAATTCTTTAGCTTGTTCTTCCAAGTCGTTGACATGAAATGAAAACAGGACACTGTAGCTGGAAGTTTTGACCTCAAATCTTAAATTTCCTTTACTCACTATCAAATTTCCTTTGCAACTTAGGCCTTCCAGTGAGGCTGAGACCGGATTGTGATTAGACAAATATTTCTGGAACTTTTAAAGTCGGGCAACGGTCGTTTGATGAAGAATTAGTGTTTCAGTAAATTAAATTTACATAAATCTTTTATAATGGATCTTGGTTTTGCTTTTTCTTTTCTAAACAAAATAAAAAGCCATGTTCTTGATTCCTTTCCTTTTTCAGAAAAATGTCTCAGTTAAGGGAATTTAGGTATATTTCAGAAAAATGTTTCAGTTAAGGGGATTTAGGTATAATACATCATCAAATATTCTTTTAAGGATGATCATTTCCATGACATAGTTCTTAGGCATATTTACTCACGTTTACCTGCAATTTATATATTGTTTGAGTTCTGTATCCATTTGCAATTTTTATGAGTTGCAGGTTTGACCCAAGGAATTCCGTCTTGGAGTGGTCCATACTATTAGTTGATAACTCGAACCGAAGGTCTGAAATTGTTGGATTGTTTTCCTTTGTGAAATTTATTTTTCATAATTCCACTCCAAATGATAGTTGTCATTTATGCTGAATTCTTTGCAGTGGATCAATGGAGTTTTGTGTTCCTCCAGCCGATTCATCTGTGTTTTTCCCAATTTCTGTGAGCTTCTCGGCTACTAATACATTTAGTGACTTGAAGGTATGCATGTTGCTTTACCATAGTCATGCTACTGGATGAATCTTCTTCTTCTTCTTCTTCCTTTTTTTTTTTTTTTTCTTTTTCTTTTCTTCAGTCTCTTGTCTACTTGCCATTTGGGTGTATCATCATGCTCGCTCATGGTGGAGTTACTTACCTTTCAGAACTCTCTATTGAAGCTAGAATATATTTGTCATAAATCTATAAAGATACTAGCTTTAGTCACGTGATTCTATTTTCAATAATTTTATTAACATAATTTTATGTAATTTTTAACAAATAGCTCATGTCCCATACTTTCCAATTTAGAAAATGGTTGATTTGTTACTTTACGGTGAATGCAACATTTCTATCCCGTTTAGTGTAGGAATAAAATCCTGCACATCTCATAAATTTGTGTAATTATGCTCTTACGTGTGTGACTATATGGATTACATATCTATACTCATAATTATATATTGTTATGTGAAGTATGACTGTTGTTGTTAGTACTTTAGTTGATTAGTTCTTTGGACTAGGAAGCTAATGCTGCCTTTCATTTCCTCCACGCGCTAATGATTTTCTCAAGTTTCGCGACAATGCCAGATTCATACCTTGATTACCCACATAACTTCTTTTTGCAGGTTGTGAACGTCTTGCCCCAGAAAGGTGGAGCTCCACCCAAGTTTGCTCAAAGAACGCAGTTAGTCACAGAGAATTACCAAGTCGTCTGAGTTCTCTCTGTTTTTGGTGTTGATTAAATACTTTCATCTATAGTTCCCGTCCTTTGATATCTTTGTTTGAGGCTTTTTTAGATTCCAATTATTTTGTTTTTGGAAATGTGAACTATCTGGATGCGTACAAGAATGCTATAGTAATCTTTTTTGAGGTGTATCGTTCACCCCTTCTTTCGGTGATAAAAAAAAGTGCTTATTTTTTGGTTTATGGTACTTCCTTGTTTATTTCCAGTTCTGGCACCATTGTTTCATACTCGGGCTTTTCAAGTGGCATTCACTACGTACTTCGTCTTTAGAGATACTTGTCCAAATTCGTTTATTGGCAGCAATGTATCGGGGTAATATCCTGTTTGGGAATTTGATTCTAGTATTGTGTTTTGGAGAAAAAGACATAAATAACCGAGGGTTGAAAATTGTTTCAAGATGGCCCTCAACCATGATAAAATGGCTTGAATAATCTATAAATAGTTATTGATGCTGTAAAAACTAGAGTGGATGTGTCTAAACCTCGTGGGGGAAATGGACCTATACTGCTTTGAGGTAAAATAAATTTTCGACGAGTACTTTACAAAAGGGAACTTTTCTAATTGCAACTTGCAGGTGGCTGATTCTAGAAAAACCATATTTCTAGCCATAAATATTGTGATAATCGATTACAGATGTTGTAAGTCGTAGAAAAGTTATTTAGAAATATTCAAAAATATTTCTGGTAAAGTCATTTTGGCCCTAATTCCCTTCTTGTTGGCGCTCTGATTGGCATGATCGTTGGTTTCAGTTTGCCAGCTTCTTCTATTTCAAAGAAGAAACCGAACACATTAACATTATATAGTACCGTGTCATTGAGAACTTTATTATGTTTTATAATATTTCTATAGTACGAAGAAATTTAAGTGGAGTCACATATAAGCAGTGAGATTGGATAGTGAAAAATAAAATGAAAAAAGTAGTCATAGAAATCCTCTTTAACTAAATTAGTAGAGACGATATCACATTTTTAAGTTTGTATTAAAAAGATAATAACGAAGAAACATTTATGATGTTCTAAGTTACCGATATTTCACTTAACTTCTCTCGTATTCTTCAACTTGAAGAAACTTTTGTATAATTACCCAACTAATTTACCAAAATCAATATCTTCTACCAAGTATATAGCTAAATTTACTACCACTACGAAATTTTGCCAATATTGTTGAAAAGATACTGCACCTCCACGTTTTTTATCGTATCGATATCCTGAAAATGACTTTTTTTTCATTAGAAAATTTACTGTAGGTTATAGAGATGGCCATCACCAACCTTTGTTTAATTTACCATATTTTAGAAAATAGCTTTAGAATTAGCAAGTACAAAATATCAGACTCCTTTCCAATGTTAAGTAAAATCCCAATTCTAATCACAGCCGAGTTTCAACCTTGAAGATCAATTCAGACCATGACCCATTTGCTTCAAGAAAGAAAGCACATGAAATGTTAAAAACATTACACATATATGAGGGGATCCAACCATTACAACAATACGTCGAGTTTCAAGATTTAGGTCAAAAATTCCCGCTACAGTATCCATTTTCATTTAATGTTGACCAATCGGAAGTACAAGCTAAAGAGTCTTGAGAATAATTTCTCACCTTCAATTACCATCAAGTCATCAACTTGTCTGACTTTTGGAGCCCGATAGAGCGGTGGAAGAGGCATTGAGATCAAAACATTGTGCAGATCAAATATTGATGAAGCTTCGTATTCAATGCTCACATAAGTCCCGTTACCAGAAATAGAGGGTTGGCTACAACAAACATTGGCATGTAAATAACCTTAACATACAAGACTTAAACCTACCTGTTAAAGGCACCATTGACTCAATGTTACTGACCCCACCATCTCGTTTTAGTGTTACATTCTTTTTCTCCTCAAACAGTCGAAGTGACAGCGTTGGACATTGGCCCTTTGACTAATTGGGCAGGCCGCCCATAGTGGTGCATGGTCCAACTTTATCAGATTAAGATTTTTCTAGTAAAAATAATCTGCGAAAAGATAATATTTCATTTTCTACGAGGATTAGGATTCTCTGTAATGTAAAATTCAAGAGACTCTTTCCTATCTCTCGTATTCTCTAGTAAGATTCCATAGAGTCAACTTCTTGAGTTGTGAAAAGTCGTTTAACTTCTGATTCCATAGATGTCAACTTCTTGAGTTGTGAAAAGTCGTTTAACTTCTCGAGTTGTGAAAACAATCATGGTTGTTCAACTTCAATTGTGTAATAACTACGCATTATTAGAGACAATTCCTAATAATAATGATTTATTATTATGAATTATCTAATTATCTATTTTAAAATACTCTTTATTTATGTAAATTATTTAGTTATCTAGTTACTTGTGATTATTTTATATTTTGTATTTTGAGTAGTTATCTTATCTCTTAGAATGTTCTAGAGAAATATTCTCTCTTGTAACTTGTATAAATACCCATACAATCAATGAGAACAATGAGCCAATTTATTATTTCAATTCTGAGCCAAAATATTTAATCTCTCTCAATTTCTACATGGTATCAAGTTTCGATACATCCCCTTGTCTTTCTCGTTTTTCTTCTCTTGTTTTCTCTCTTAAAAAAAAAAAACCGTCAGAACTGGTCGACCGCCCCTCTATTCTGGTTGACCAAAAACCTTAGATTTTACCTAGAGATCAATTTCCTTCTTTCATCACCTTGTCCTATCGAATGAAGCTAGCTCCCACTAGATTTAATCATTATTCTCATCATCTTTACTGCACCCTAGAATCCAAATTTATTTTTCTTGTCAATTCCTAGGTTAACACTATTGAATCCAAAACTAATTTTATTTTTTTTTGTCTATTCCTAGGTTAACACCCTTGAATCCAAAACTAATTTTATTTTTTATGTCTATTCATTGGGTTAACACTTTAGAATCCAATTTTTCTTTTCCTTGTTCATTCCTGCGCAAATGCCTTTGAATCCAAATATCAAAACCTCATTCTTAGATGATGGCAAAGACCTCTTTATCACTCTAAACAAAAGCCTTCTCAAAACCTAGTAATTTGTGACAGCAAATGCCTCCCTAATAAATAAAAAATTCATTTTTATGTTTATTTAGGTTTTAGGTTTTCGTCTTATATTTAAAAAAAAAAAAGAAAAAGGAAAAAAACAAGTCGTTAGTTTTTTTTTTTTTCCTTCAGTGTTTCACGTTTAGGCTTAGGTCTTAGAAAAAAAAAAAAAGAAAAAACAATCATTTACACGATTTGGTATTTTAAACAAAAAAAAGTCCTAGTTTTAACATTTAGGTTTTTTTTTTTTTTTTTTTTTTTTTTTTTTTTTTTTTTTTTAAAGTGCTTAGGCTATATTTCTTTTAATTAAGACACAAAAGGGATGCAGTTCTTCTTCCACCTTCATCTTTCACAGGTCCCGGATGAATTACTACTCCATCTTACAGGAGTATATTAGAGATAATTCCTAATAATAATTATTTATTATTATGATTTATCTAATTATCTATTTTAGAGTATTTTTTATTTATATAAATTATCGAATTACCTATAAGTATTTTATATTTTCTATTTTGAGTAGTTACCTTATCTCTTAGAATATTCTAGAGGAATATCTTCTTCTGTAATTTGTATAAATATCCATATAATCAATGAGAATAGTGGCCTAATTCATTATTTCAATTCTGAGCCAAAATATTTTCTCTCTCTCAATTTTTACACGCATATCGTGGATAATGAAGAATATAATCACGATCGACACTACTACAAAAATATCGTGTCACTTTTTTGGTGACGTCTATTACATATCACGTCACCTGCCAGAGTGAGAGACGTGTATGTGACCGCTGTAATAAGTGCTGGTTTTACACGTAACGAAAAAAGCAATGTAAAAGACATACACGTCACCAAAAAAGTGATGTCGTAGATCTACAACGTCCTAGATTAGCAACATGGTAGACCTACGACGTCGCTTTATTGGTGATATCATATGTCTAACATGTGGTTTTTTGGTGACATTGTATGTATATCACATCACTTTTTTGGTGATATCGTAGACATACTACGTCACCTTTTTGGTGACTTAAGAATTTTTTCTAGAGGGTTTTCTTAATTAAAACTCGTGCAAACCTGTTGGATTTCATTTTTTTTAACAAAATTACAAACATCATAAAAAATATCCAGGCAGCATCAGATCCACGTACATATCAGTACCAAAATGTGTGATGTAAGTCTAGTAACAAAACTACTAATAGCCTAATAGCAAAGTCTTATAATTAAATCCAATACTACATCTCCTTCAAAAAAATCTAAAACTACATCAACCTAGCTAGGTAGCAAGTCACATAATCTATAAGATATCCTCAAGCAATATGTCAAAAGCTAAAGGATAAACTTATCAAGTGAGATAATCTAAAAGCTTAGCAACTCATTCTTCACGAACTGTATTTACATTCTATATTTGATGGTTGTCCAGGACACTAATAGAAATAGAGATAGTACATATATAATACGCTAAAATGAGTAATCTATAGTCAAGAAAAATAAGATAATTGTATTATATTTATCTTGAGATGCTTATAAACCGGACTATTTGGTCAATATACTCTTGATCCTTTAGAGTCATTATACAGTTGGAATGCCCTTTTGATTGATATCCATGAAATAGAATACACATATTACTTTTAGTTTATCAAAAAAGTATTTAACAATAACTAACAATCCAAAACAGTCTTACTCTATCATTGTGAGGCCAATTTCCTCATGTACGTCTAAGTTTAAAGGATCTAGAAACCAAACGTATTCTTTTAGGGGGTAAATGAGAAGTAACTTCTAATGTTCGTAATTGTTCAATCATTAACATATGTCATAAATAAGTTATTAAGGACAATAAAAATATCAATAGATAATATATCTGCTGACATCCATTTTCTATCCATTCTAATCAATATAGGAAAAATAAAACATAAACATAAATTAAAACTGATAAATATCAAATATAAACTAAATCTAATAATATTAACAACTTGAAAAAATATTGAGTACGAGTCTCCCCTATTTATATAAGTCCTACTAAATTTTGATTTCACAATTAACAATCAAAATAACATCAATATAAAAAATTATACACAGTTATTTCATCCTTATATCACCGCAACACATAACTTCTCAAAATCTAATTTCCTCTGCATCATGTTTACCCAAAAAAAAAAAACATAAATAGAGAAACATATCTTTCTTTGGTTAAGAAAATTGGTTTGAGAATGTACCTCAAGTTATCACAAGCATCTTCAGTGAGCTTGTACTAACTGTGGCCAATAAATTTTTTTAATAAATTCTCAACACCTGCCTTAAACTAGAAAAAAATTAGGAAAATAAAAATAAATCAAATAATGAAAACAAGCCATTATTATAGTCCAGAGTAGAAAAAAGATAAAAACAATATCTACCTACTCATAGGAACTATAAAATTTAATTTTGAATAATATTAAAGGTAATAGAAAAATAAAATATAAATATAAATACCAATAAAAATAAATTTTAGAACAATTACCTTGAAAAATTGCCAAAAATTATAGAAATCACCAAATGATCAACCCAAATTTTAACTGCACCAAAGAAACGATAACATATTTTGAATTTCATATCTTTTTTTTTTTCTTTTAAGTTTGAGAAACAAAACCAACACATTACAAAAATATAAAATCCGAAATGTAAATTGTCAAAAAAAAAAAAAAGAAACCTGAAATATAAACTGAAAAAAATAACATGCAAATATATATAAGGTAAAATATTCTAAAAATCCGAAATATAAAAAACAAAAAAAAAAATCAAAAATTGTTAAATCTATAGGAAGCACTTACAAATTCAACAAATTGAAGAGAAAAAATATCAATATACAACAAGAAATTGTTCATATTATAGAGAAAAATATTCAAATATCCAAAGTCTTAAACCTAATATAAAAAATCAAAATTTTGCAAAAATAATCGGTTAATACCAAAGCCCAATGCAAGATTTTACAATCTCTAATGAAAAAATTGAAAAATAATCGGTTAATACTAAAACCCAATGCAAGATTTTACAATCTCTAATGAAAAAATTGATTTTAATTGGCTCAAAATACCTTAAATGGCTGAAAACCATGGTATAAAGGCAGAAAAAGTGCGGCAGCTACAGATGAGGGGTCTTGCATCTCGTTTCAATGAGAGGGATCTGATCTCATATCCCTAATTAAATGGGGAAAAAATTTAAAAGGCCATATGGTGTCACCAGAAAAGCGACGTCATAAGTCTACCATGTCACTTTTCTGGTGACATTATAGGTCTACTATGTCGCTTTTCTGGTAACATCATAGACATATGACGTCATCAGAAAAGTGACATCGTTTAGATACTTCCACGTCGCGTTATAAGCTGGTGAGGTTGACTGACTCCCGATGGGTCATTTAGTAGAGCATAGGAAGTTTTGCATAAGCTTAGGGTAGTTTCTCCTAAAATGACCCACTTGACCGCAGTTGTGATATCCATAAGGTATAAAATGAGAACCACCAAAAGATCCACTCTTATCATCGCTATTGCCTATGCTCCTGCTACTGGCTTTGTTTTCTCTTATTCATTTTCTTATTACCTCCTCCATATGTGGCCTTATATTTTCTTGACTGCTCTTCAGCTAATTAAGGCTCTGCTCTTTAGGCTGCAGATACAGCATCTATAAGAGAGGTAACTGGAAAAACCGTCACCTTACTCTTGATGTCACATCTCAAATGTGATGTAAATTGGACTACTTGAAATTTAGGATCAGTCTATGGTACAAAAGTGTATTGAGAGAGTTCAAGAAACCTTGTGTAATACTCATCAACATTCATATTTCCTTGATACATGGCATTGTATTGATTAAGTATCTCCCCCACATGGTCTTCGTTGCCATAATTCCTTTCGAATAATTCCTCAAATTGCTCCTATGCCATGTTTCTCGTGTCTTGAGTTTTTCCACTAGTGTTCCACCATTGATCTGTTGCATCTTAGAGTAAGTAAACAACAAAACTCACTTTATACTCTTCAGGCACATGTAATGTGTCAAACTTCTTCTGTACTTCTCGTAACCATCTCATTACAGCTGGGGGGTGGCGTGTTCCTTAAAAGTTAGAAGGGATCCAATTTACAAAATTCCTTGAAGTTTTTGGCTCGCCTAGCCTCGGGTGTTTGTTCACCAAAACTGGGTAGTCTCCAAAATACTTGTTGAATAATCACTATTGAGTCTAGAGCGGGTGGCACTTAAGGTTGTGGTAGTGATTCTTCAGGTGGGTTGTTCTTTATCTTTCGTCTAGGAGGCATCTTTCTAATCTATATTTGATATATCCAATGTGTTAGTAAAATGATGTTAATGCACGATCCTTTTAAGAAAAAAAAGAATCTAGTTTAATGGGTGACACAGTCAAAGTATTTTAAACCAAAATCTTTGATACTAATTTTTCTGTTACGACCAGAGGCTGGGTCAGTGGCAGAATGGGTATTTCACAAAATGGAAATACAAAATTTAATTTTAAAGTTTTAAAAATTTATAAATATTTGTAGTGACCTCTAAATAATATTTAAGTAAAAGTACACCCATAGTAAATATATCACTCTTTAAACGTAGATTGAAATAAAAATAATTGTTCAAAGTTGTATATCGAAACATCGATCACACATCAATGGTATACATAATTTATACAGACTATGTCTAATCTTAAAATAAAGCTTATATAACCATAAATAAAATTTTAATTCCTACTTAAGTCCAACATCCATAAGTCTAGTAGGAATTACAAAAATGAAATAAATACTAATAAGTATCAAAAGTCATTAGCTAAGCCTCCTTATCCAAGTCACACTGAATACAACCTAAAGGGAATGAATGGGGGTGAACTAATGCCCAGTAAAGACATGATCACTAGTTTTTATAATAAACAATGTATTTATTTTCACAAATTCCTGCATGATTAGTTTTTCTCATTCTAAACATTTCACAAATACCAATTTCTTAAACAGATTTAACAAAATCAATATTATTCAAAAAACTAATATCAAAACATATTTCAAAACATAGTACATACTATACAGGTCCATCACAAATGTACTAACTATTGTCTAATTCAGTAATGCCTAGGTTCTTGATATACATGAGTTCTGTATCATCTATAAGATGAACATGAGTTATCCCAGTGTTCTATAGGATACTATGATTCCGACGGCTGCATGAGACAATATACAATACAAGTATGTGATATGCTATGAATATGTACGTTTTGTGATCAAATTAATAAATCAACCATGCAGTGATTCTCATTCATTTAAAATAACAAATTTAAATCAAATCACATTTTTCATAATATTTAAATCACGACATTTAATTTAATCAAAATCAATTCAAACCAGTTATGATAAACCAATTTAAAAGCAATTAATCAAGTCTCTACCTGAATTGAGTGTAATAATCCACTATAGAAGTTTGTATAAATTTCTGTGAGTCGTTTGGAAGTCTGGTGGACAAATTAGTGACCAAAACAGCTTGCTTCAGAAAATCACTTTTCCAACGAAATCTCAAATGGGAAAACGGACGTCACCACTAATTCCTAGTATCCAAAATAACTAGGTTAGACGTATAATTCGACCGATTTGAGATCTGGCCTGAAACCTGGCCCATGGCGCGCAAAATGAGACTATTCACTAGTCTCGGTCTCGAAATTCATGCCACCTCGAAACATATCGATATTATAAGTTAAAATTCATCTCTCGACCTCATTGAATCATATTTTGAGATCAAAACTTCGTTTCGAGACTCCGAACTTTAAATAGGCCTTAAATTCCGAAAGTTACAAGAGTACCACTTTTCGAAAGTATTTAGGAAAAATATCATCTTTTCTGAATATTTATAAAAATATAATTTTTAAGAAAATATTTCATATTTTAGAATTATTTAGGAGAATATCAATTTTTCTCAACTCAGTCCGAAGCCTAATTTCTAATATACCACACTTTTGGCCCAATACTTTCTCAGATTATAAAAGTACTATTTTTCGAAAATTATTTGTACAAATATCAATATTCTTGAAATATTTATAAAAATATCACTTCTTGCCATTTTTTATCCATAAGCCCAAGCCCCAAAATGACCCAATATTTATTGTGGTTCCAAAAATTTCATTTTCATCTGAATTGGGTGGCTCAAGTGTTGGGCACGAGGACGGAGTTTTGTTCTCAGTAAATGGTCGAGTGAGGTTCGGCACCGACCTATGAGGCTAGCACTCGTTGGTGGTGGTGAGAAATGACGATGAACGGTTATGTATTCGTTAGGTACGACTATAATATAATCCTTACGTGTAGGGGCGGAGGTAGTCAAGGCACCCCTACTGGTTTTTTGAAAATTTATATTAATGTACTAAAAGTTTTCATATTTTGAGTTTTGCCCCCCATTAAATAAAGAAGATAAAATTTATGCCCTATCTTATATAGTTTATTTTGTAATAAAAATATCTTTTAAGCCCAAATGTAATGTGTGCAAAAAAATAAAAATAATTAAAAAAGTCTAATATTACAAAGATGATAAATAGAAATAAACAATATTCACCCTTATTTTTTTGCTCTCGCCCCATCTTTTTAGAAGACTCCTTATGAAAATTTTGAATTATTTCTTATATTATTATTTGAGTTCAAAATTTTTATCTTGATTATTTCCGTGAAAAAAAAATTATGTCCCTACTGAAATTAGCTTCTGGCTTCGCCTCTGCTTACATGGTTTGATGGATGATGATGGCCAAATGGTGACTTGAGGGAGAGAGCGGGGTCATGTGAGTTTGGTCCGGTGGTGCTTAGACCCGAATGAAGAAGAAGACGAAAATTGAGATGGTGAGTATTTGGGAGAGAGATGATGAAGCAAGTGACAAAGAGAAAATGAGATAAATAGAAAATAAAGAAAAGAAAATGAAGAGATTAGATAGATGTGATAAGAGTTGATGCCGAAATTGGTTATCGGGGGAGTCGGCGCCACATAGCTCTTTCTTTTAACCTCATTTTTTTCAAATAATTTATGGTAAAATACTTAAAATATCCTCTAAAATAATCGGTTTTTACATTCTATCTATATTATTTATAACATTCTTTATTAACACAGTCCAATAATTTTAGTTTATAGACATTCGTTCTTCGGGTTATATATAGAAAGCCACACTGTTCTTAGATTTGTAAATCGTTTTATACTACATGATTTGTCGTCGTCGTCGGCTTATTCTAGAACGGCCTATCCAATCTGCAGTGCTAAAATGGTCGAATAAATCTAGATAATAATTAGGCGTAAGGATGGATACTGACAATTCGTCAAACTAGATAAATAGTTTAACGTGTATAAGAAACATGTTTTAAACACGAAGTAGATGGATGGGAAGTCAATATTAATTTTGTATACATCAAACAGATCAGTCCTAGCAAAAGCATGTTTCAACCCAAAAAGAAAATCTAATGAAAAGAAAATCTAATTACTCAGTAAAAACACGTTTGTCAAAAAAATGGGCCACGCTGTATATAATAGGATCTGCAATGAAGATGCAATTGATAAAACTAAACCGACATGAGAAACGTGTAATGCATACTAAGCAATAATTGTGAAAAGATAATGCACTATTTTGATGGGATCATGTACTAGATAATTGATAGAAAACAAAAGTGATGACTAGATGTGCACATATCTTTGATCTATTGTAATTATGAAAAAAGAAGGGTAAAGACGTAATCATTCGAGTATTAAATGTAAACACTAAAATTTTTCGAGCAACTGATATGTCCCCAAATTTTCAGACAATACAAACGTCAGCACTGGCGTCCCACTTTAAAGATGTGCGGCCTCACGTTGCTAATGGCTCCAGATTTAGATTTAGTACCGTTTGGTAGAATAGGTAGACCAGAGGGATTGGTCGCGCTCACTTTTTTTTCATGGGTCCCACAAGTATTATAAAGGGCAAAGGATATTTGGGCTCACTAATATAGCAAAAATTCATAACCTTTTATATTAGGTAATGGTAAAGTGGTTTTTCAAGATTTTTTTAATTATTTTTTAGAGGGTATAATGGTAACTATAGCAATACTAGTCGTGGCAAATAAGTACTTTTACCCCATTTTATGGTATAAATTAAGATTATAACACAATTTAGTAATAAGACACCAATAAATAGTAATAAATCACATAATTTTAGTAATAAGACACATGAGT
>JXTC01000139.1:286572-328530 GCA_002914845.1 Trema orientale | reverse complement strand
AATTAAAGCAGTTAAGTATGGTTTACTTACCTTAAGTCCAAGCGAAAATAAAAAGTTAAGAAAAGTGAGAATGTCCTCCGAATGCTTACGACTTACGTGCCCCGCCTACATCATCGGTATTATAAATGCAAATTTGCTTAATTTATTTTTCTTGTTTCAATGAAATTTCTCGAAAGTTTATTTTATTTTTGATGCACTTAAGATGAATATAATTTATGTATAAAACTGAAAATATCAAATATAGAATACAATCAACATCTCATACAATAATCCCACAAACAATTTCATAGAATACGCTTGTAGTGTAGAACTCTGAAAATTTGTACAAAATAATAACTAAAACTGACAGCAACTTATATAAAAATTATATCTCATTACTCACTAATCAATTTGTCGTAAAAATTTTACAACATCATTCTTAACACAATATTTTACTATACAAAATTAAAAAAAATCATAAAATACACTTACAAATAATATTTATGTATTTTTAGAATTTAAACATAAAATCTATCAATTTCATTTGTTTTCTGACTAACAGGTACAAAACGCTTTATTTCTCCTACTACAAAAATATTTTTATATTGAAACTTTTTAGAGACATATTAGACATATAGAAATATAACTAGAAATTTTTATTGGCTCAGAAAGTGACGTTAACTAATTATTCATAATTTATAACTATTCTCTTATAAAACTGTCAGCACCACATCATAATAGTATATATAAAATTTCGAAAATCATAAACAATAATCCATTAAGAAATACTATCTATAAATTTTATAGTAATTATATAACATATCCAAAAATATACCTTATAAATATTAGGTTATGGAGATCTCTATAAAAAATAGTATAAAATCTGGAGTCTCAGAAAAGTGTTTATTGACAGATTTTCAGCACATTGATAACGTGTAATAAAAAATTTGTTATTATTTAATTAAAATACTATTGGTTCCGAAAATTTTTAGAACTAAACTAGACATCTCCAAAAAGACCAACAAAAAAGAAGAGTACAAAAATAAATTTCGAGCTCTTTATAAAAATTCATAGAACACGGAGATCAGGTTTATGAGAAAATAAAACAGTGACATATACATGCTAAGGAATATTAAATTCACAAAATAATCAATAAAATTGTATTTAATCACATAAATACAGTCAATTAAGACTTATTATCATACCTAAAGAAAATTAATAAATAAATAATTAGAAGAAATATGTATAGAGATTTTACCCGCAATTCGAATAAAACTGACAGAAATCTTGTAGTTCTTGGACTTAGACTTCTCTTGGAGATTAAAAATTTAAAGATGAAGAAATACACAAGGAATGATGCTTAGAGAATTTCTTTCTGAGTTTTTAGAGATGAGAAAGAGATGGAGGTGGCTAGGGTTTAGAAAAGAATAGAAATATAAACATTATTATCAATATATATAATTGAAATCTTAGTGGAATTAAACTTTAGGTTTCCCTTTTTTTTTTCTATTTTTCTTTTTTTATTTTATTTTATTTTATTATTATTATCTTTTTTTCCTTTTATAAGTCATATAATGACTCCCACGGCAGCCCCCTCTTTTTTATTTATTTATATATATTTAGTTTAATTAATATATATAGATAAATCTAATTTCTATTTAAATATTAATATATATATATATGTGATAGGAAATTCAAAAATAAATAATTGCATAAATGATTTCTTTTTTTTTTTTTTACACGACACTTAAATTAAAATTAAATACCACATTGTGTCAATTAAATATTAATAACATTAGTGACAACAATTACTTGGTTAATTAACTTCAAATAAATATATTAGATTATATAATTAGATTTTTTTTTTTTTTTTTTAGGAATCTACAAAATTTTAGTACGCATGTAAGACAACTAGATTCATAATGCACTCATAACAAAATATAATATGACAAATAAAAATTCTCAACGTGCAGTAAATGTAAACTTTACGTTATAATTTTAAATCAGGGCACGTATACATTGATCGAGCACTGTTGGACATTATCACTGCATAGAATCAAGTTAGGCACAAATACTATATAAATTAAATAACATTAAATGCAATTAATAATAAGTAACACTTAGCAATTCTAGGGCATTCTAATCATGGGTATTACAAAATAAGTTAATAGATTATATCAAGTTATATTGAAAATGTTAAATAGGTTAATATGTTAAACTTAATAAGTTATATCAAGTTGAACCAACTATAACATATTTAACATTAACATGTTAAATTGAGTTCAATTAACGGGTTAACAGTATACAGATTAGCAGATCGTGTTACGTTGGACACGATCTGAATACGACCTATTTAAATAACGTATTAAATGTGTCGTTCACAGGTTAACCTGTTTATTTAGCGTGTCGGGTGTGGGTTTACAAATCATGACACGAATAATAAATGTGTCGGGTTTAGGTTTGGTAATTGCTTGTTATATATATGCTTCGACATGACATGAATATGACACGAGAACACGAATTGCCACCCCTACTTATCCATCATCCCTTTTATTTGTTTTATTTCCTCCAAAACCGAGATTGTACTCCTACAATTCATTAACGTCACCACCATCATCACCTTTTTTGTTGTCTTTTCTCCTTGTTAACATATAGTCTCATCATTCCATTTTCATATTCATATAACTTTGGTCCCCATCTTTATATATATATATATATAACTTGCATTATCTTTTCTTCTTGCCCTTTCGTTCCTGAGCACTAACCCGTGGCCCAATATTACCAATTCTACTAGTTTCATCTCATCCTTCTTTTTAAGTCTTTGCCACACAAGCCCAACCTTTGTGGCATATCATTTATATGCATGTTATTTCAACTATAGTCTATTTCGGGAGCTATATAATTTCATCTTCATGCATATGTGTGTTTTATATCATTCTCTTTACTAGTGTTTCATCATACGCTTATATACATATATTTGCATGTGTAGGACTTAATCAACAAGTTTTTTATTGTTAATACTTCTCTAAATACTTCTATAGGCTTAGGTATTTTTTTTTTTTTTTTTGCATATCCATCTTTAGGTCCATATTTATTTCTTTACATATTCTAGGTCCAATAGTCACTTTATATCATTTTCTATCCACTAATTAGTTTTATACTATCTTTATAATCCTATTATTTTATATTACTTTTTCTACTAACTTGTACAACAAGTTTCTTTGCATGCAGTTTCTAACTCGTGTACTTTAGCGATCTTTGGGCACCGAGCTACTCTCCACAATCTTGTGCTCGACCTGTAGCACAAATTCGAGGTTTTGTGCTCTCTATATTATATATATATATACATATATATCTGTCTCGTATCTCTACCTTGGCGAGTAATTTGTATTGCTGCTCTAAGTGCAATCAATTACTATGCTTCCCCTTCTCCACGAAGTAATCTGTATTGCTGTCTTAAGCGCAATCGGTTATTAATTATTGTGCCCATTTATTTAGTGATCTGTGTTGTTTTTCCTTGCAACCGGTCACACTGCTTTATTTAAATTTTAGCACTTTAATTTCAACTACTTATTATTTCGTATAATATGGCTGGACTTACCGCATCGTAATTCTAACCCCTCTAATTAACTGGCATATGGACGGTATCGCCTTCGTCAGTTTAACTATTTATTTTTTTGCACTTTATTTCTGTCGCTAACTTCTAGTTGACACTATGGTCGGTTTATCCGCCTCCGTCAATTTTTAATATTATTTTATTTCTGCTTATTCTCATGCACACTAAGTGAGTCATCCTTGCAACCGTCAATCTTGTCGAGATATATAGGAAGAGTTGTTCTTATTTCGACTATCTATTCTATTTCGACACATGGAAGTATTGTGATGACCCATCTGCCGTGCATTCTAATGGTCTAATCTAATTATCCTCTGTTTTATTTTAATTAAGTACAGGTCACACTAATTAATCCAGAGCACAACTCCGACCTCGAACACAATGTTTGTAGAAAGGTCTCTATATTTCGATTTGATTTCTGTCTAGTATCTATGCAATGACAAAAAGCTTCTCAATTTCTTTTGTTCCCTCCCCTTGTGAGGAAAATGCCGAAAAGAGCAACGAAATCGCATAAATGAACGGTAATTATTTCTCACATGTTACAGGAGCTTGGATTTTAGAAGCCTCTGATATAGTGATTGAGAAACCGGTCAACATCACAAACACGGCTAATGAGTTTCTAATCAGAGCTGGTTTCGGCTTTGTCGGAGTTGTAAATTTTCAGAGATCCACGCCTTCTCTACACCTTCCAAACCCATATTTTTTTAGAACTGGTTTTCATCCGGTTACCTTCCTATTCCACAACTTACTACCCCTATAGCCTGTTGCGTCCAACTCTGAACACCCAATTTTTCCTCCAAACGATATCGGCCATTAGATTGGCATTAAAAATGCTTTGGATGGTTAAGATAATAAAACGGGACAAAAGTCTCGTTAATTTCATCCGCCCCCTGTTGCTAATAATATGTATATATATATATATATAAAACTAAAAACAAGCAAATATCTTAGTGTGAAAAATGTTGCTAACTTGCTATATTGCAGTGACTGGATCTAAGTACTGTTACTGAAATTAATAAATCATTCCATTACGCATGAAAAGTAGTGTTCGTTTGGACTCATTTGACTGACCCCACACGGAAGACAAAGATATGATATGATACGGGTAGAGATCCCTCTGATTTTTTATATTCAATATTATCGCCTTTGAGGTATATAAGTAGAACCCAAGATTATCATAAGCATATCACTGAAGAGTAATTTTTTCCTGAGAGTTATTGAAGAGTAACTGTAAGAAGAGAAAGATATAATTAGCAAAGTAAAGTACTTCTCTCTCCATGGCGCTTGAATACCGGTTAGCTTCACTCTCTATTAGCAGCAGTTCTAATAGTAAACCACGAGTACCATATTCTACCAGTCCCACAGTCTCATCGGTTGCAAGAACAAGGAGAGGATTCACTTCTTATCCAGCCCTCAAATGCGTGACCGATACTAAATTTTCCGATGGAAACAATATACCTCGAAGATCGGCGAATTATCAACCCCCAATTTGGCATTTTGACTACGTGCAATCGCTTAGAAGCCCTTTTACGGTATTTTGAATTAGAAATTAGCATTTCTAAATACAATTTCCAGTAGTTTAATTCTCCCTTAGTCCTGAATTATAATGTTGAAATTAGCATCAACATTAATTTCTATTTAATACAAGTAGTCAATTATTTAAGCCCTTTTATGCTACTCAATTAGCTTTTTGTTCATTTGTTTTATATTCAATTTGTTAGTGGATGTTTGAATTCGATTTGTGTGTTTCTTGGTTTTGTTTTTGCTTTGTTTTTTTTTTTTTTCTTTTTCCTTCAAATGAATAATTTTTTTCATTATATTTTCTCACGTGACAAATTCATGTGGCAAGACAAAATGCCATCTTGAATATAAATCATCTGCAATTGGAGAAGCCCGCAAGGATGGTGTCATGTGGCAACAGAAATGACATCTTGAATATAATTGGGTTTCTAACACTTATACCTTAAAAAACAAAAAAAAATTACAAAAATACGGAAGTTAAGTTTTTTTCCAGTTTTCATACGGTTTTAATTAGGAAAATATCACTTTTTAAAAAATATTTAGAGAAGTACCCTTTTTAAAATAGTCACTAATTATCAGTTTCTGGAAATTGGTTACTGGTTATTGGTTACTAGTTATAAATATCTTTGGTTACTAGTTACCAGTTTCCAGAAACTGGTTACCAGAAACTAGTTACTATTTTAAAAAATGGTATTTTTCTAAATATTTTTTTAGAAGTGGTATTTTTCTAATAAAAACCGTACCGCATTTTGAAAAACATAAAACCACTGTATTTTTCAAAATTTTTTTCTTAAATACCGTATTCCTTCTAATTTTTCCAATATAATTAGGGGTGTAAAAAGAGCCCGAAAGCCTAAAATCCAATCAGCTAGCCCAAAAAGAGCCTGATTCGAGCTCGGCCCGAACACGACATTGTCCGAGGCCGGTTCGAACCCGATTATCCTTAAGGCTGGGCTTGGGCCTAGTACTTTTTATATGAACCCGACCTGAAACCCGATCCGAAGTCCAGGCTTGAAACCCAAACTTAAAACCCGATTTAAAAAACCAGAAACTCAAAAAATATAATATTTTTTTAAAAAAGCCCAAATTTAATACCCAAAATTTTAAAAATGCTATATATTCCAAGTGAAAATGTGACTTACTACTTATAAATAGACGAAAAAATATTTTAATTATTTAATATTAAAAATAGTTAATTTTTTCAAAAAATACAAGACTTGATATCCGATTTAGAATACCTTATAGAAGAAGATGATTCCGATTCCAATATTTAAGGTGATAAAGATGGAGAGGACGAAGTCTTTGAAGTTTAGTTATTTTATTTTGTCATTTGTTTTTCTATCAGCTTTTCTTTTTATATTTCGAAGAAATATTCCCCAAGTTGTTGGTTCTTAAATTTATGAATTGAATAATTTTGAATGAGTTTTTCTAAATTAAAGTAAAAGTATTATTTTTTAATTGTGCTAGAAAAAAATTCTTTCACTATTTCCTTATTCCAATGTATATATATATATATATATATATATGTATATTAATTTGAGTTCTAAAAGTCTGAAGGTTAAACTCGACCTGAATATAAAGCCCGAAGCCTTTTAGGGCTGGACTTTGAGTATGACTTCTACTAATTTAAACCCAGCTCGGCCTGACCCGAAACTTTTTTAGAGCCCAAAGCCCAAACCCGAGCCCGTCCAAACCCGAAAGTTTGGATTTGGGCTGAGTTTGGGCGGCCCGATTTACACCCCTAAATATAATCATGTTTTTAAATTTGGAAAGATGAAGAGATCGTGTATTGGGCAGAGAGAAAAAAGTATTTTATAAATTAAGATATAAAAATTATAAGTAGTTGCCACATCAGCAAAATCTCTTAAGTTATCTTGCTCTTTCTAAATCTTATTTCATATTTTTCAAAAAAGAAAAAAAAACTTATACCATATCACAGTTAACAATATTAAAACATTATTTCAACCGTTCAAAGCTATAATATAGATATATGTATACATATTTAAGGACGTAGATTATTTCTTTGGCTTTTATAGCAAAACGTTAACTATTTAAGAGGACTAATATTCCAATCCCTAAAAATTGGGCCGTATAAAATCAACAGATGAAATTTAAATTTGGATTATAAAAAAATAAATAAAAAAGATATTTAATAGGATTTAGCACTCTGCGTGAGTTATCCTTACTATTAAGATAGGTTTTGATACTAAGGAAGGTTTTTGACAACATGAAAACCAGAGATGTGTTTTCGTGGACTAGCATGATTAATGGGTATGCTAAATAGGGGTGATTTAGATTTGGCAAGGAGGTTTTTCAACTGCATGCCTGAGAAAAATGAAATGCGTACCTTGCACTGCAATGAATACAGGTTCTTCTCAGATTGATCGCAAACGAAGCTCTCTGAATTTGATTCATGACATGATGAAATCATGTTCCAATAGATAATACTTTTTTGTGTTCTATCTGCTTGTTGTCCGGCTGGGTTGCCTTGATTTGGGATAGTGGATTCGTCGAATTATATCAATCCTAGAAGGCTCCAGCCAAAAAAAAATAAAAAAATAAAAAAAATCCTAAAAGGGTCCAACTAGGTGTCATATTAAGTAAAACACTCATGCATAGACATGTTTGTGGGAGTATTGCTACAACTGCAAGTCTCTTCAATGAAATGCCAGAGAGAAATTTGGTTTCTTGGAATACTATGATTGCTAGATATATTTCCCATGGTTATGAAAAGCAAGCTCTAATCCTCTTTAGCAAATGAGAAATACAGGACTTGAGCTCGACTCTCATTAATTGTATGGCCATCTTGTAAGCCTGCAGCAATGGTAGGTTAGTCATTGAAGCTACAAAGTATTTCTAAAGCATGCTAAGGGATTATAAATAGAACACGAAGAGGAACATTATGGTGGGGAATGGGCCCTTAAAGCATGAAATAGAATAATAGATTTAGAAATTGTATTTTCTTTGGGCATTCATTTTTCGTGCAATGTGTACATGAGTGTAATGCATTTTGAGTTAGAAATTAGCATGATCAAGATCATGTGACATAATTTTCTTTTTTTTTTTTTTTAAATTTTGGTACTAATAATTGTAGGGAGAACCATATGCCAGGCAAGTTGAGAAGCTAAAGGAAGAGGTAAGAGTGATGGTCAAGAAAGCGGAAGATGACCCTTTATCTCTACTTGAGCATATAGATATATTGCAGAGACTTGGTCTGTCTTACCACTTTGAGAATGAAGTAAAGAGTATATTACAAGAAATATACGATAACTATCACTCTAATGATACGTGGAAGAAGAATAATATATATGCCACCGCTCTTGAATTTAGACTCCTACGACAACATGGCTATTGGGTGCCTCAAGGTACAAATATTATAGAAATATTTTTTAAATTTTACCTTATTATATATGTATTGGTTGATCTAACCGGAAATATACTAACGAACTAAAACTAAATGAAATGAAAAAACGATAGCTAGTTACTCGAATCCCAAAAACTACAAAAAACCAACATATTATAGCTAATAGACAGCTTTTTTTTTTCTTTTTAGTTAACAAATATTATGTACATGCAATTAACTTTGATTGCAGATATCTTCAGTTCCGTCAAGGATGAGACAGGAAATTTTGGTGCGTTCATGAATGATGACATTAAAGGAATGCTATCGTTGTATGAAGCCTCATTCCATTTGGTAGAAGGTGAAAATATTTTAGAAGAAGCAAGAAATTTCACGACCAAATCCCTTGAGGAATACATCAAGAACAAATCTGATCAAAATGATAGTCTTTCTCAACTAGTGAGCCATGCATTGGAGCTTCCACTACACTGGAGAATGTTACGGTTAGAGACCAGGTGGTTCATTGATGTATACGAGAAGAGAGAAGACATGAACCCTTCTTTGCTTGAGCTTGCTAAACTTGATTTCAACATGGTTCAGTCAACACACCAAGAAGATCTTAAACATGTGTCTAGGTAAGAAGCTAGCTAGAACATAATGGATCTAAATTTGAAAATAGATGATATGAGAAGTTAAATCAAAACTAATTAATAAAATTGAACTGGTCATCCATACTCGACTTGAAATTTTTTGTGCAAAAAATAAGTACTTTATTTATGATATTGCTTTCCATATTTTTTTATGTAAAGATGGTGGAGAAGCACCGGTCTCGGGCAAAAGTTGGAGTTTGCAAGAGATAGATTGATGGAAAATTTCTTATGGACAGTAGGAGTTGCATTTGAGCCTCATTTCGAATATTGCAGAAGAATGTCTACAAAAGTGAATGCCCTAATAACAGTAATAGATGACATATATGATGTTTATGGCACACTGGATGAATTGGAGCTCTTCACAGATGCGGTTGAGAGGTTCGTGTAGTAATCATCTGAATGCTTTACATGATTTATATATATTTAATTTGAGCTTTACTTAATAACTGATGTCAATTTTTCATTTTTGTTTTTCTTTATATATTCGATTCTAGATGGGATATTAATGCTATGGATCAGCTACCTGACTACATGAAGATATGTTTCCTTGCTTTGCATAACTCCATAAATCATATGGCTTTTGACGTTCTAAAAGAACAAGGGCTCCATATAATAAAGTACCTTAAGAAAGCGGTACTAATTTTGTTTCTCATCTCTCTATACCTATATTTTTCCTTAAATTTTAAACATAAACTCATTTTTTTTTGGACTAATAATTAATTCCATTTTTGGTTTTCAGTGGGCAGATATTTGCAAATCTTATTTAAGGGAAGCGAAGTGGTACTACAATGGATACACACCAACCCTAAAAGAGTACATTGACAATGCATGGATATCAATATCAGCACCTGTTATACTAGTTCATGCTTACTTTTTTGTTGTCAATCCAATTAAGGAAGAGGCGTTGCATTGCTTGGAAGAATACCCTAGCATAATCCGACAGTCATCAATCCTTTTACGACTTGCAGATGATCTTGGAACCTCATCGGTAAGGAAATAATCTACAATATTAATTGTATAGTTTAGAAATGAAACAAAATTGTATGACTTCTGAAATTAAGCCAGAAAAATTCAATCTAAAGATATTTGTTAATAAAAAAAGTAACTTCTCAATTCATGCAAAAAATAGAGTGGAATAAAAAAATTTATACCTAACAAAATTTATACAGAATCCAATAAATTATAAGTCAACCTTCAAAAAAGAAAATTAAATATGTTTTTGCTTTATTTTTGTTTTTTATTTATTTTTTATTTGAAGAATGAATAAGATACATTCACGGCTTGGCCGATTAGAAAAGAAATTAGTAACATTAGAACTATGTTGATACCCAGATAGTCCCTATCCAAGATGTTTGACATCCAAAACTAGCTAATATATTTTCGTTTGTTACATATAATTATGAACTATATTAGGATTACAACTAGGCATGTTTTCGATTATAATGGACTGCAATATTTACACACTAAACTACCTCTTTTAACTTCCAATTAAAAGTGGAATTGAAAATTTAAAAATTGTTAATACTAGCAAATTTTCCATTGCTTTTGTGAAACCCTTATCCAACCGGCTTTGTTTATTGTTGTAATTCAGGATGAATTAAAAAGAGGTGATGTTCCCAAATCTATTCAATGCTATATGCATGAAGCTGGTGTCTCTGAAGATGAAGCCCGGCGACATATAAAGTTATTAATTGATGAAACGTGGAAGCATCTGAATGAAGACAGAGTAGCGGACTCACGATTCCCTAAGGCATTCATTGAGATTGCAACAAATCTTTCTAGAATGGCACAATGCATGTACCAATATGGAGATGGACATGGCATTCAAGACCGTGAAACAAAGGATCGTGTCTTGTCGTTACTTGTTAACCCCATTCCTGTTAGTCAAAGAAAAACAAGATCTTGATAGTTTAATTAAGGCCTCTTTAAAATCCCCAGCTTCATCCATTATACCTTTATTTAATTCTTATGTAAAATAGAATATGTGGCCAAGTACAAGTTCATAAAAGTGAATTTTTATAAAACGTTTACTTATTTGTCTAAAAGATTAAATTAATTTCTTTATGCACGTCTTAATTAGAAGAAAAGAAAAACCTCTATGTTTATAAATTTAGCACAATGTTAAACATTATTGTGGACGAAATGTGAGTATGAATGTCAACTGAGTACTGAATATGAGAATTTTTATTCCCCCAAAACGAACCTCATATAAATGTTGTTACTTCTTGTATTTTTATCAAATATAATTAATTGTCCAATTAATTATGTAAGGTGGTTATGCGAAAATTTGTAATATGGATGTTGTAACAATAAAAAGTAAAAATTGACACACAATATTTTTACTTGGTTCAACTATCTCCCGATAGTCTATATCTAAGGGGCTACGTCCAGAGAAATAAAAAGATCAAATACATACAAGCACTAATCAAATTTAAAAGATTCTCTTTTATACATTGTAATATGCAAGTACTCCTTTACTAATCCGTCTAGCGACTTTCTCTCGACTTGATGCGATTCCTTCCGTCTGAATTCTCTTCAGATTTTATGAAACCTGGCTTCTCCCAAAGACTTGTTGCACTTCTCCTGAAGCACTTTTACGACTAAGAATCCCTCCTAGTCTCACAAGATAAAGCATAGACAGATTTTACAAAGTATTGCACTAATAACAATCACACACACGCATAACACCCATAGGACTCTAACCTAGACTCTTATTTTTAGTGTTTGAAGTTTTCTTTACTTGTCAATATTCACGTTCAATTATAATAAATGATGATTTGGAAGACAAAATAACCAGTTAAAAATAATATTTTCGTAATCAAGACTGATTTGAAATTGAATGCTAATTCTGCAGTAACGTCACAACATTGGCTCTGTCTAAAACAGCCAGGTTGTAACTTTCTAGAAGAAAAGGCTAATTTGTTATCTGAAATAGTAATTTTAGATTCTACACAATCAAACAACAAATCAACATATTAAAAGTATTTACGTACAATAAGAATCAGCTAGGAATATAGATAGAAACTCCAATCTTGAAATATCACAAGAATTAAATAATAAGACATTCACACTACAAGATTGTTTCCATAAATAATTCACATGAGCTATCAAAGAGATTAGGTAAAGTAAACTCCAAATATTCCCTTGAAAAAGATTATAATCTGATTTGAATAATTTGAAATTGATTGATACAATAATTTAAAATGAGCTACAAATATCAAAATGAGATGATTCTTAAAGCACTAGATTCGTTAGAGGCAGAGCAGTAATCGGTCTGATGGCAACTTTGTCAAATTCTTACACTATCAAGGCGTTATTGGCATTGTAATACTCGGATTCGGGAAAATTTGTTCACACACATTACTGACTTTCTTGAAGGTTGCATTGTTGATTTCTTTTAGGACTTCACATGAATTGCTCATTGTTTTGGGCTTTGGACAACTATTTTTGCTTTGGTAGCTGTAAACACAAGAAAATAATACAAGTATCAAAATTGACATCTGCAAAATAATCACACTAAAATGCCAACAGAAGTATTGAAATATTGATAATTGTCATTAATCATCTCATATTCAAAATATATTTTCATGTACTAATTACTTGCCCTATTGATAGTTGTCTTAAAAAGTTAGGAGAAGGTAGTTGAGGAAGATCTAAGCCTAACGTGTGCGATTATGCATGTAGTTCTTTTATTTTGTAGAATCATTTAAGACTTCTCGTTGTGCTAATCTTATCTCATGAATTTATGATGTATTTATCTTCTAATTCCGTAATTTGTGTTTTATATTGATATGTGATCGAATTAAGACAAATTATCTTACATGTGGTATCAAAAGTCAGCACATAATCTTATAGGACCTTAGTTTTACTTGATAAATTCTCTTTAATTCAGAGATGTTTCTCGGGTTGCATATAATTTTTCAAATCACTAAATTCAGATCATTTACAGTGATTTAAAGTACTCCGTACTCCATAAATTTGGTGTACACATTTAGATGGGCTGAAGGTTTTCATACACCAATATTAATTGTTGTGACTGCAGTTCTATCGACTGGATACACATATATGTTATTTGCAATTATTGTTCTGTGAACTAATAAAGACTTTTATTTTCTTAAAATCTTTTGAGAAGTTTTCTTAAAGTCTGCTTTAAAGTTAATTGGCTGAATGCGATGCGGAATATTGTAATATACATGCAAAATCAAATAATCAAACGTGTATATATATTTTGGGTTATAATTTATTGCGGCAGTTTCCGCGTTTGTTTCTGGTTCTTCGACCGCTAATATGACATTACATATTACAAAGTTTTGGAGAAAATTTTATGTCCTTGCGTTTCCAATTGGTGTGCATATATAATTCATGGATAATACTAGATATATATCCTAAATAGTTTACTAAATTTTTAATACTAATACATGTGGTAAGTGATTTGTCAATATTTAATCGGTGAATGATATTAAATTTATTTGTGGTAAGTTTCAATACACCAATTGAATGGTGACAACTCACTTACCAAATATATTGGTACAAAAATTTTACTAAACTAGTTGGGATACTTAGTACCTAAGAAATAAACTACCATTTCTTTTACACTTGAACAATGTAAATTTTTATCATTTGATTTTTGTTGTAATTTCTTATTTATTAGTTCTTTTACCCGAATTTTTCTTTCCATTATATAAGTAATTGATTTAATTTTTCTTATGGTAGAGCAAAATACGAAAAGATGAACTTATTTGGCATGGTCTATAATATATTATATGATCAAGCATAGATCTTTTAACCTATCATAAAAATCCTATACACTAGGTTATAATAGTAAAAAATAATTAAATAAGAATATCTGGCATACTTTAGTATTCATCATTACGGTTAGATATATTAAGTAAATATATATGAAGTAAATTACTTCTTACAATTAATACGTAACATTCAAATTTATAATTAATTAATACGTAACACTTTATCGTTCTAATATGCCGAAGAGTCCCAGAGTAGGTTTGAATAATATTTTTCATTTACTAGTTACTAGTGGGCTATAAATGTATCAAAATATATGCCAATTAAATTAATTGTTTTGGCTACCCTAATCTCGGCTTGTATTATATGTAGAAGGATTTATGCTAATTAAATTAATTGTTTTGGCTACCCCAGTCTCGTCTTGTATTATATATAGAAGGATTTTATTTGTCAAATATAGTAGACTAGTAGTCGAACATTTTGTTGTAATGGGTAACAATTATAAGACTATTATTTAGCTTCTGAAATTTATTTTGATGTTCTTCGTCTGCTTTGGCGCTTTATTTCCAGGTATATTTAAGGGCAAAAGATTTGTTTTCCAATTTTCTAGGGAAAAGATTATATTATTTGATCAGTGCACATTTTCACATAGCTTTTGCTACTAATTATATGTCCTGAATTCTAGCATACCTTGCATATATCGTACTAAAACTAGATTTTATGTTTTTTTCACTCAGATGTTAAAACAAATGAACGAAAAAAATGAATAAATATTAGGCTTCTTATGCAATATGAATTGGTACAAAAAATTGATAAGTATTGGTAACTAAAATTTCTTTAACCCAAAACTTGATAATAAAGAAATAGCAATCAAATTATACTCGTTCGTTTAAGGATGCCTGTTCAATTTCAACTTGTCTTGTCACCACCTAAATCCGGGCCAGTAGCAGAAGAGTAATTTTATAAATTGCAAATTAATAAATTTATTTCGACAAAATAGTGAATGAGTTTATTTTTTTTATATGTTCTTGAAAATAAGAATTAATAGAAGAAAATGACAGTCTTAGAAAAACTCATAGAATCATTCACAAGTTAAATAATACACTTTTAAAATCACTCATTAAGTATGATGCTACAAAAGTCGAAAATTTAAAAGTTTAATTGTCCTTTGACAGTTTTTGAAAACATCCTCGAAACCACAAGATTATCAATAATTGATAAAATCCCCTCATACATCCACTTATAAGTATATTTGAACATGGCTAAATAATCATTGAAGAATAGAAGAGAGACTATAAGTAGATACAAATCCAAGGAGATGGACATAACTGTGAAGAACAACTTTAGTATTGTAACTAACCAACCAAAAGTATATCTTGCCCCTGGAGTCCTAGAAGGGGAAAAATAAGAGGGGATGAACATTTGAATGCTCAATAAGAAATCAATGACCCTTTTTAGGAAACCATTTATACTTTTAAAAACCATGCATTGTTAGTTGTTCATAAACAAGCGTATAAGTCATATATATATATATATTCCAAATTCGGTATTATAAACCACATACATATGTAAGGATCAAAAATCATACAGCACATGATATAAATCACTAAGACTCATGAGCTATCATCCCCCGTCATGAACCAAAGTAATCCTAACACGGTGTGAACAGATATTCTGCCTTGAACTATATGATCATGTATCCTAAGGACTAGTTCCTTGCGAAGGTTTACTGGTTTTCACTGAAGGTGAGGTTGTAGCCACCTAATAGGGTCCCTTTGCAGGTTACGGACTTGCACCCATAGTGGGTTCGTAGCCACCTATACTCATCCGTGATGCTAAGCTAGTGCTCATGTGTGATCCTATGACACGTCGTATATATAAAAGTATAAAATCTTAATGCAGACATTTTTATCTAAAATATCCCAATTTTCCAAAACAACTGTCAAATTGAATAAATAGTATTTAATTGGTGAAATTTTAATAATAAATAAATAATCCAAATAAAATTAAATTTTTAAATAAAAATTGGTAATCAATCTCCTACCTTGAAGTGGCAGTTATACCAAGGTATAGACGCTCGTAAAATTTCTTATCGGTCTATTTGGTGCTTGAGGGGCATTTTCATCATTCTTGTTTGCTCACTTTAATGGTTGACTTTTCCAACAGAGACTCAATTGGTAAAACGGATTTTACTATTATGATCCTAGCACCCAAAATAGTTAGTTTAGTTATATAAATCGAGTAATTTGGATTCGGGCTGAAACCGACCTGTGGCATGCAATACGAGACCATTCACGAGCCTTGTGTTTTGAAATTCATGCTACTTCAAAATATATTCATGGTATGTATCAAAACTCATCTCTCAACCTCACTAAATCCAAATTTGAAGTTGAAACTTCGTTTTGAGGTCTCGAGCCTTAATCGGGCCTTAATATACAAAAGTTGTAAAAATATCACTTTTCCAAACATACTAGAAAAATACCAACATTTCTGGTTATTTATAAGTATAACTACTTCGTAGAAATATTTAGGAAACTACCATTTTTCTCTTCACGGCCTGAGGCCCATTGTCAATATCAACAAACTTTCAGCCCAATACTTATCAGAATAGAAAAATACCACTTTTGGGGCCAAATTAGAAAAATACTAACTTTTTCAATTTAATAATTCTCCTGATCCAGAATTCAATTCCAAACAACTCAAACACTTAGTTTCATGAGTCAATAAGCTCAGTCTCCTCATATAATTTTCACGATCATAAGAAATACTTCCCAAAATTAATTTTAAAAATACCACAACTAGAATTTCAAAAATGACAAAATTCTTACTGGAGTTGAC
Organism: Trema orientale; assembly: GCA_002914845.1. NCBI lineage: Eukaryota > Viridiplantae > Streptophyta > Magnoliopsida > Rosales > Cannabaceae > Trema > Trema orientale. The sequence goes on along the minus strand of JXTC01000139.1, from coordinate 311,846 downwards.
TCGGGTTAAATCAACGATAACCAACATATGGAGTCGATAGGCGATGTCGAGTGGAGGATGTAGGTGCTGGTTATGGGCTGAAATGATGATCGACGACATACTTTTGGCTAGAAAACAGCTCGATGGGCATTGATTTTGGAAGCTCGTAGCTCTGTCTACTAGTAGCACAAGGCGACGGACCAACGAGAGCAACTTCATTAGTGACCAGTGGAGGACGTGGGTTGGTGCATAAGCATGCTGGTGTGGCAGTCCCAGAGCTTGGTTGTTGGTAGAGAAGGCTCGAAAATGAAGAAAAAGGAAGAAAAGAAAAGAAAAAAAGAAAAACAAAGAGACAGATGTGCTATCGGGGAGAGTGATAGGGAAAAGAAGGAGGTAGTGTGCTTTTAAAACAAAATTTTGAGTCCCACCACTTATACAAAATTATATTTTACTAAAATTATCTTTGGATTTTTACATTCTTTCCTTCTTAAGAGAACTTTGTCTCGAAATTCGAGCGTAAAGCAGAAATCAAAGCACGACTTCAATTCAAACAGACAAGGTTACTTCTCCTACATTTCAGTCTCAAGCTTCCAAGTAGCTTCGTTTGTTTTGTAGAGTTTCTAAAGAACCTTGACAAATGGTATCTCCCTGCTATGAAGTACTTTGAGCTTTCTTCCCAGTCTGACTAGTTATTCCTTATAAGTCACATCTTCTTGTATAGGCATTCTCATGCATTAAATGGCATGTGATGGGTTAGGTATGTACTTCCTGAGTATCGAAACGTGGACAATGTTGTGTACTCGACCCAATTATGGTGGTAAATCCAAGCGATAAGCTACATGCCAATTTTAGTAGTAATCTCGAGAGAACCAATATATCATGTAGTTAACTTTCTCTTAACTCCAAATCTAATGACTCCACGCCTTGGCATATCTATGCTACACAAAAGCCGATAATAAACCATATAATGAAAAAGATGAATGATCCCGAGATGCCTCAATCATGGGTACGAAGTTCTCATCACCAGGGAAGCTAAACATACACCCCAACACAAAGGGTTGAAAACAATGACTCCAAGTAGACAAGTAAAATATCGTCGCCCTGGTCATACAAGATCTAAATATCCTGGGACCATCCTATTTGCTTGTAGCTAGTATACAGTCCTAAATAATTATTGAGTTTAGGACTCTAACAAGTTTCCCTTCCAACAAGAAATCGCACCTAAAAGTTTTCGATTAGGAAACAGATATCCTTGTATTACACCACAAAAGATAATCGAGTTTAGAGACCGAAGATGACAAAGGGATTCAATATCTCATAGCCATTCGCTGTTCTTTAATTAGAGTGAGGAATAATGTTGAATACAAACAAATCTTAGTCAAATACAAGACTAGACAACCCAGGCAAGAATCACCAAAGCAAAGACATTAATACAACTTCAAGGTCAAAATGCAAGTTTACAAATCCACATCGAAGCAACCCAAATTAAATATAGATCCATAGATCCTCCAAATCTTTAATATAAAGAAAAACTTCTTGGACACAATTCAATGTCCAGAGAGCCTATATAACCAAAAACAAGAAATAATGTTCCAACAGGATAGGCTTTTTGATATACCACCTTCGAGTGACGCTTGTTTCCCATGTAACCTCATATCATTAAGACAATGTGAAAAAACTTTCTGAAACACGCAATATAAAAATATTAGGGCATAGGAATACTACACTAGTTTATAGTATGGTTCTACCTTGGCCAGAAGTGAATCAAACCTGAACTCCGAGAACCCCTCAAAAATATATTAGTATAGTTCAACAACACTCATAAATACATGAGTAATTTCATTCTAAATTATCCTTAGTTCCAATTATCCTCAGTTATATAGCGATAACATGCTTAGATATATATTAAATCAAATCAGGAATTTAGATTTAAAGCAGTATCAACACTTTAGTAAAGGTTTCAGCCTATACAACATATCATAGGATTTCCAAGAAATTACTCTAAAGCTAAGTTATACGTGATACTTTTTTTTTTTTTAGTATTTATAATTACTAAGTTAAGGACTTATAATACACTTGAAAATTACACTTCATGAAAATATTTTAATCAAATGAATTTGTCAAAGTCAATATAACTACCTAAAAATAGGATTATTGAAAATGTGGAGCGTTCCCATTCAACCAATAACAATGTTTAAAATGTCTACACATCCCTTGAAAATGAACCTACGTACATTGTCAACACAAGGTTGACATGGTTCAAAATTTTAATAATCGGTTTATAATTTTTCAAGGTCACTAAGATTGTGTAATAGATTCTATATGCAATCTTACTGTCCATAATTCATTAATTTCTCACTCAAAGAATCACAAAAGATATATTTGCAAAACTAAGAAAAGAAAAATCTATATTATAACCAAATCAATGATACAAAATCAATGTTCAGATCATAGAAGTCTACAAATCCCAAAATTTCTTGCATTGGAAAAATTTTATTAACAAATTAAATAATGTAAATAAACTACCAAGTATGCAAACCAAGGTATCACAAACAAACAACCTGCATAAAAGTACAATCACAATCAAAGAAACTCAAATAACTTTAAACAGTTTGAATGACATACAATCGCTATATTGGAACTTATGAGATTCATTTAGCTTAACGTGTATATCAAAATACTAAAGTCATGGACATCTCAAACTATGAAAGTTTTGAAGCGGTATATTGTACTAGTCTTGTGTCAGACCGACACTCCTAAAACTAAGGATTTCGAGGAATTTACCATCCCCATGGAATACTAGATTTTACTCTAGGAAGAATATTGAGAAACTTAGAATGATTAGGAACATCAACTTTAGGCATATACTAAGTGATGTATGAGGTATTTGTATAACAACATTTTCTCAAAAAATTTTCAAACACTAAAATTATTATATGAATTAGATCTAAACCCTTGCTCTGATACCATTAATTCTGTCAAGACCCAAACCCGGGCTAGCGACATAAGAGCAATTTTATAAATTGTGAATAAATAAATTTATTTTTGTAAAATAGTGAATGAGTTCAATTTTTTTTAAAAAATTCTTGAAAACGACAATGACTAGAAGAAAAGGCCAATCTTAGAAAAAACTCATAGAATCATTTACAAGTTAAATGATACACTTTTAAAATCACTCATTAAGTATGATGTTACAAAGATCGAATATTGAAAAGTTTAATTATCCTTTAATAGTTTTTGAAAACATTCTCAAAACCACAAGATTATTAATAATTGAAAAAATTTCCTCATATATCCAGTTAGAAGTATATTTGAACATGGCTAAATAATCATTGAAGAATAGAAGAGAGACTATAAGTAGATATAAACCCAAGGTGATAGAAATAACTGTGAAGAACAACTTTAGTATCGCAACTAGATAACCAAAAGCATATCTCACCCCTGTAGTCCTGGAAGGGGAAAAATAAAAAAGGAGTGAACATTCACATACTAAGTTGGAAATCAATTACCCCTTTTGGAAAACCATTTGTAGTTTTGAAAATCTTACATGGCCAGTTGTTCATAAACATGCGTGTAAACCACATATATATATATATCTATGAAAGGGCAGTTTGTTGTCTTTTTAAATATTGCAACATCACTGTCTATGTTGACTGACAATGATTCTGGGTTGATGTTGCAACATTACTGGAATATTTGACTTGACATTTTTGAACGTATTTTGTCTAAATTTTACAACTGTCATATGATTGAAAATCTATTCAATTAGTTGTGTTTTGATCAGAAATATCAATGATTAATGTTTGCATTGTAGGAAAATTATATTTACATATTTCTTTCTTATTTAGGTATATCTTAATGAAGATTGATTATTGTGTGATTGCTAATATTAATTGGTTAATATTTTTAAAAATAATAAATCTTGATTCTAATTAGTCAGATTTTACTTATTTGGTTAATTCTATCTGATTGTTTTTGACAGTTTGCATTTTATTGAAACTATCTTATTGTATGAATATTAATTTCTATCTCTTGAGGTGTTGTTTCCTTATTAATTTTAAGCTGATTCTTTTTGTGTGTGAACACCTTTTATTTGATTGATTTGTACAAAAAATAGAATTTTTATTTCAGGTAACAAATCAACATTTCGTCTAGAAAGGTTACAAATCTGGCTGTTTAGACAGGGCCGATGTTGTAACATCACTGCGCAGAATCAGCAATTATTTCAGATCAGCCTTGATTGCGAAAATCTTATCCTTGACTGATCTAATTGATTTCCAATCAGCATTTATGTTGAAGAAAACGTGTCCTGCAGATTGCCAAAGATTGGAAGACCTCAAGCACTATAAATAGGAGTCTAAATTAGAGTCCTAAATATGCCATGTATGTTTGAGATTGCCATTAGAGAAATACTTAGTCAAATCCGTCTATAATTTATTTTGTGAGACTAAGAGGGATTCTTAGCTGTGAGAGTGCTTCGGGAGAAGTACGAGCACTTCGAGAGAAGTGTAACAAGTCTTCGAGAGAAGGCAGGTTCTATGAAATCTAAAGAGATTTCAGACGAAAGGAATCATATCAAGTCGAGGGGAGCTCGCTAGAAAGATTAGTAAAGGTGTGTTGGCATGTTGCAACATTTAAAAGAGGGAGTCTTTTAAATTTGATTGGTGTTTGTACTCACGTTATTCTTTACTAATAAATTTATTTCTCTAGGTATGGCCCCTTAGATGTAGACTATTGGGAGATAGTTGAACCAAGTAAAAATATTGTGTGTCAAATTTTCACTTTTCAGTGTTACACCATCCGTATTATAATTTTCTGCATATTCATCTTACATAATTAATTAGACAATTAATTATATTCGGTAAGAGTACAAGAAACGGTCGTAACAATTGGTATCAGAGTTGGTCACTAACAGTTTGTTTTGTGAGATCTTGTGGATTTTTTACCGTAATTTTCAGGTATGTCGTTTCTTGCTGAAGGAGGGTCTATTACACGCCCCCCACTGCTTGATGGTACAAACTATTCATATTGGAAGGCACGTATGAAGGCTTTCATCAAATCTATTGATGAAAAGTTATGGAGATCAGTTCTTGCCGGATGGTCACCACCAACCACAAAGGATGAGAATGGGAATGGTATTCCTAAACATGAACTCAATTGAACTTCTGAAGATGATAAACTGGTAAATTACAACTCCAGAGTATTACATGCTATTCTCAATGGTGTTGATAGTCGAAGAAAAATGATAACAAATTGTGATTCTACCAAAGAGGCATGGGAAATTTTACAAACACATTTTGAAGGTTCTGGTGATAAGAAAAGAACCAAAATAGTTATTTTAGCATCTCAATTTGAAGAGTTAAAAATAAAAAGAAGATGAAACTTTATCTGAATATTTTACTAAACTATATGATATTTCTAATGAAGCTTTTACTCTTGGTAAACGCTTTTTGGATACTAAAATGGTTAGAAAAATATTTAGATCTTTGCCTGATAGGTTTCAACCAAGGCTCACAATTATTGAAGAAAGCAAGAATCTCGAAACCATGAAGGTGGAGGAACTTATGGGATCTTTGCAGACCTATGAGATGAATATCATGCATAGGAAGAAGAATAAGTCAATTGCTCTTAAAGCTACCCCTGAACCAGGTGTGAGTGATAATGGAAACCTTGATAATGAACTTGCTCTATTGTCTAAAAACTTAATAAATTTTTAAAGAAAATGGGCAGACAATCAAAAGGGAGCAATACGAGTAAAGGTAAGTCCATATCTCTTAAATTTGATATTTCTAAAAACAAAAAGAAAGGTATTCAGGGTAGAGAGTGTGAAGGTTATGGTCGCATACAAGCTGAATGTGCCAACACCCTAAAGAAAAAGTCTAAGGCTATGATTACCTCGTGGAGTGATAAGGAGTTAGAAGGCAGCCAAAAAGAAGACGAAATTTATGTAAGTAATTACGTTGCTTTTGGAGTTTCATTAGTTTCAGATAACATGTGTTCTATGCAGAGTGCTACAGATAATGTTACAACACATCCTGCATCTGGCAGTAATGTTGTAACATCGGACAGATTATATGATTCTGACAGTGATGATTCTGAATTAGATGAAGAATCAATTAGAAGATCCTATGAGAATATGTATTCTCAATGGGTTAAAGTTGTAGATCAAAATAGATCTCTCGAAGGAAGAATTTCTACACTCATCTAATACAAGGAGAATTCTGAAATAAAGACCCAAGAATTGAAAACTTTACTGGCTGAAAAAGATGCAAAGTTAAAAGATGTTTCAGCAGAGCTTGATAGGACCCAAAAGTCCTTAAAAATGATAAATTCTGGAATTGTCAAATTAGATCATACTCTGACAGTTGGTAGATCTGGGTCAGATCATCATGGACTCAGATTTAAAGGTGAGAGCTCGAATTCAAAAACTATTTTTGTTAAGAGTTCTATTCCTAACCCAGTTGCAGGAACTAGCAGTGATGTTATAACACAGAAGAAATCTCATGTTGTAACTGCACCAATATATGTTTTTGGAAAACACGCTAATGTTGCAATACGAAAATCTCCTGTTGCAATACATAGCAAACCTACTGGATTTAATTCCATGAGAAATTATGGTAAGTTCATTCCAGTTTGTCATTTTTGTGGTATAAAATGTTACATCAGACCAAGGTGTTTTACTATGAGAAACTTTTTGGAAAATAATTATTATTCTCATGAAATTCCATTTCAAAGAAAAACACCAAAGAAAAAGATTGATTTATTAAGAAAAACCAAAAAAATTTGGGTTAAAAAATTTGAATTAAATTATTTTGAATCTTTTACTTGTTTTAGATTATGTGCTACTAACGATTGGTATTTCGATAGTGGTTGTTCTAGGCACATAACATGTGATAAATGTGTTGTTGTTGATGAATGTGGTAAATCAGTTTTAGAAGGTTTTAGATCAAAGGATAATTGCTATACTTTGATAAAATCACATTCATATAATAAGACATCATTAAATGAATCTGATCTTTGGCATAAAAAGTTAGGACATTTAAATTTTAAAATGTTATACAAACTTGCCAATTCAGATGCAGTCCATGGTTTACCAAAGTTGGGTAAGAAATCACAAGGTGTTTGTGGTACTTGGAAGATGAGTAAACATGTAAGGTCAACACATAAAGTGATACAACATGTTACAGCATCAAGAGTGTTGGAACTATTTCATATGGATCTTATGGGTCCCACGGAAGTAGAAAGTATTGCAGGTAAAAGGTATATTTTTGTTTGTGTAGATGACTTTTCTAGATATATTTGGGTAGATTTTTTAAGAAAAAAGTCAGATACTTTTGATACTTTTAAGAAACTAGTTTTTAAACTTAAAACGGATAAAGGTTGTAACATTGGTAAAATAATCAGAATACGAAGTGATCATGGTAAGGAATTTGAAAATTCTTTGTATGCTGATTTTTGCGATTCAAACGGTATTACTCATGAATTTTCAGCTCCTAAGACACCACAACAAAATGGTGTTATGGAAAGGAAGAATAGAACATTACAGGAGATGGCTCGGGTGATGCTAAATAGGAAAAAACTTACAAAACGGTTGTGGATTGAAGCTATAAACATAGCATGTTACAATGTAAACTGTATATATTTTCGACCAAGTACAAACAAAACTCCATACAAAATTTGGAGAGGTAAAAAAACCTAACTTGGGTTATTTTCATATTTTTGGAAGTACTTGTTACATTCTCAATGATAGAGAATAATTAGGTAAGTTTGATGCAAAAAATAATGTAGGAGTTTTTCTTAGATATTCTAATAATAGTCGTGCTTATCGTATTTAGAATACGAGAACTCAGACTATTATGGAATCTGCTAATGTTGTTGTAGATGATTTTTTAGACTTTGTAGAATATTCAAAAGAAGATGAAATTCAAAGTCTTATGGAAGATACTGTTTCAGATAAAAATGTTACAACACAACCAGAAGTTGCAACACAGCCTGAAGGTACTACAGGATCAGATAATCATGCCTCGACATCAGAATCTGATGTTACAACATCATCTGAATAGACATCTTCTGATAAACCAATAGTAAATATTCAAGATCCAGTTCAGAGAGAACCCTCTTCAAGGGTCAAAAAGAATCATCTCGCTGACCTAATCATAGGTAATCTTGAAGATGGAATGGTGACCAGAAGAAGAAATATTAATCTGGTACAGTTTCTTTGCTTTACTTCTTTAATTGAGTCTAAAAATATTAAAGAAGATTTACAGGATAACTTTTGGATTAAAGCCATGCAAGAAGAACTGGAATAGTTTTATAGGAACAATGTTTGGACATTAGTACCTAGACCCAATGATTCTAATGTTATCGGAACCAATAGATTTTTAAAAATAAATCTGATGAATTTGGTAACATTATTAGAAACAAGGCTAGGTTGGATCCCCAAGGATACACTCAAGTAGAGGTTATAGACTTTGATGAAACTTTTGCCCCTGTGGCAAAGACTTGAATCTATTCGTTTATTGTTTGCTATTGCATGTCATATTGGTTTTACCTTACATCAAATGGATGTAAATAGTACTTTTTTAAATGGCTTTTTGAATGAGGAGGCATATGTTGAACAATCCAAGGGTTTTGAGGATCCTTACAAGCCCAACCATGTCTTCACACTTAAAAAAGCATTGTATAGTTTAAAACAAGCACTTCGGACTTGGTATGAATGTTTGACAACATTCTTGGTACAAAAGGGCTACACAAGAGGGAGAGTAGACAAAACTCTATTCATCAAACACTTTAATTCTGATATTATACAGCATAAATTTATGTTGATGATATAGTTTTTGGTTCTACCTCTAATGATAAAGTGCAAGAGTTTGTAAAATAAATGTAAGAAGAGTTTGAGATGAGCATAGTAGGTGAATTAACCTACTTTCTAGGTTTACAGGTGAAGTAGCTGAAAGACGGGATTTTTGTTTCCCAAAGTAAGTATGCCAGACACCTTGTTAAAAAATTTGGATTAGAGTCAGCAAAACATATGAATACTCCTATGAGTACAAATTTAAAGCTGACTAAAGATGAAAATGGGGTCGATATAGATCCAACTCTATATAGAAGTATGATAGGTAGCTTGCTGTATCTCACAGCTAGCCGACCTGATATTGCCTATAGTGTTGATATATGTGCTAGATATCAATCCTGTCCAAAGGAATCCCATGTTGCTTCTGTAAAAAGAATAATCAAGTATATTAGTGGTACAGTTGATTTTGGTCTTTGGTATTCCAAATACACTAACATTAATCTTGCAGGTTATAGTGAGGTAGATTGGGCTGGTAACATTGATGATAGAAAAAGTACAACAGGGGGTTGTTTCTTTCTTGGAAATAATCTGATTTCTTGGCATAGTAAAAAGCAAAATTCAATCTCTTTTGTCTACTGCAGAGGCCGAGTATATTGCTACAGGAAGTTGTTGCATTCAGTTACTTTGGATGAAACAAATACTCATGGACTACGGTATAGTATTTTATACATTAGTTCTTTATTGTGACGACATTACTGCTATAAATATATTCAAGAATCTAGTACAACACTCTAGGACTAAGCATATTGATACCTGTCATCATTTTATCAGAGAACTTGTTGAGAGCAAAATTATAATATTGGAATATGCAGAGACAGATAATCAGTTGGCAGATATTTTTATAAAAGCTCTCGATTTTCCACGTTTTAATTCTTTAAGAAAAGCCCTAGAAATTTGTTCCGTATGAAATCATGTTGTAACATCAGCCACAACAGAATCAATATATTATTTAAGGTTACCACAAGACATAAAGAAAAAGAGATCTATCATGTGAAAAATGCTACCTCAATGATAGTGTAAAAGCTATTGGTTATGGAAAGATCATTGCTTAAAAATATTATCAATGTTAAAACATTAATATATATATATACAAAAAATTGAGATCAATCAATCAGTCAATTTTCAATCTTAAATGATCAATCAATCTGATGAATATTTCAAAGTAATTTTCGTGAATAAAGATGGTAAGGATTGTATATTTTAAAATCTTTTTACAATAGGAATGATTTCGTCAATTTCTTTTATTTAAAGGTTACCATTTATAATATATTGACTCTGTAGGCTACACTGATATTACAACATGAAATATACTGGGCTCATTTAATTGGAATTTCGGATAAAATCAATTAACTGTTGATTGACAGTTTTTTCCTTGTTCCCGAGATTTGCTCTCATTACAGTTTCTTTTTTGGCTCCAGAATTGATTTTATTTCCTTTTTCAAATTTGGGAAACTGAATGGTCTCTAGGTTATTTAAATTCCTATTGTTATTTGAAATCTCACTCTCTCACAAATCCTTCTCTATAGATTGCACTTTTGTTCTTTGAAAATTTTCTGTGTGTTGAAATAGGTTCGAAAATGCTGCCGCCAAAGGAAAACTTTCTTCCTCATCAACTCCAACGAAGAAGAAATCCGCTTCTTCCTCATCTGCGACGAAATTGCAGAAGACTGGTTCCATGGCTGAACCTTCGACTCAGCCTCCACCAGCAAGTGAACAGAATGTCTCTATTCAAGCCGAATTCGTCGTGCGTATTTCGATTGCTCCACTATCAGCACCGGTAGTTCCTGTTTATGCTGTCGAAATCCCCAATCTACCACCGATAATATCAAAAGAAGGAAGCTCGATTCAAATTTTTTTTTCTGTTAAAGAATCGATGCAGACTGATGTTCCAACATCCGCTTCACTGAAAATTATGATTTCAAAGGAGGGTCTAGACGAGAAAGTACCACCTGCAACTTCCAATGTTCCAACATCATCTGTTGATGATGCTGCCAAAGACGCAATGGATACTAGCCCTCTTCTTAAAAATGATTTTTCTCCTGGGTATACTCCAGAAGATACCCTGAGAAAAATATTGATGATACAGCCTAAACTACATCTGCAATTCCTTCAAATGTTCTAACATCTATTGCAGATCCAAAAATATCAACATCACCATCGGTTGAAATGGGTGATGTGCCAACATCTCCCAATCCTTCAGTTCCAGTGGTGAATATCGAGCCAACTCTTTTGAAATCTGCTGATATGCCTAATGTTTCAACACAAGCATATCCGCCTGCAGCCTATGTACCAGTCTCAAAACAACAACCTGAGGCTGATGTCCTAACATCTCCTCAAGATCAGACACCACCAGTTGTACCAGACCCAGTTACAATATCAAAGACAAAGAAGAAGTCTGGCATCCAAAACGTTTCTGGTCAATCTTCAAAGCCATCACAATCGAAGAAGAAAGCTACTACTGCTGAGAAAGGAAAAAAGGGTTTCTTCTTCTAAAATACCAGGTTTTATCCCTGAAAACTCTTTTTCACTATGGTATTATACAAAAGATGCTGCTCAATCTATGAAGATCTATAAACAATGTCAATTTATACCTGAGAGAAACATAAACTTGAAGTCATTTTAGAAAATAGGGGCTTTAAAATGTATTGAAGATCAAAAGTAGTTGAATACTGTTTTTGAAATCAAAGGCTTTGTTCCTAGGATAGTCCAGGAATTTTATTCCAACTTGACTGAAGATCTAGACAAACCAGGTTCTTCAGGGTATAGGAAAGTTTTTGTTAGGGGTCATATTTATGATTTTTTCCCCCCTGTCATAGCCGATTTCCTAAACATACCTATTTGGCCATTTGATGACTCTGAGAAAGAATTTTCTCTCAACAAGGTAGCTAGTGAAATTCTTGGTACACAAACCAAATGGCTGAAGAATAGCATCAGACCATTGATCTGACACTCAAGTACAAAGGGTTGCATCACATTACCATTGATAATTGGATTCTGACCACGCATTCCAATACACTGCATGGAGATTGTGCTTATTTTCTCTTTGATGTTGGAACAGGTGGCCAAGTGAATTTGGCACAATTGATTTTCAACCACATCTATGACCTGCGATACAACACCACCCCAACCAAAAGATTAATCTTTCAAGCACTTATCTATGGAGTTCTAACTAAGCAGAGACCTCCTCGTTATAGTTTTGAATATCTCACTCCTCTTGTGTCTAAGCTAGTATTCAGAATGAAGGAGAGAGATTCTATTGAGGGGGAGGATGAGCCTGCAGCAGATCCTAATGTTACAACATCTGGTGCTGCAGATACAAGTGCCACAAATTCAGTCGTGCTTACTCGTTTGGACAAGATAGAGCGAATGTTATCTGTAATTTGCATGATGATAGACATTGATATGGGAGATACTTCTCCAGCTCCTCCTCATGCTTGAAGAACTTTTTAAAGTTTCTGTTTTTCTATTTATCAATAATAAGTGATGTAAATCTCTGGTTATTTAGTTCTGTTTTCTGTTCTCTACAGGAATTGAGCTCATGTTACAACATTGAGCAACTTATGAAATTAGTTTCTTATATGTGATTTCTGGTTTTCATTTAAGTTATGAATTCTGCAGTGATTTGTAACTACCTTAGGCTATTTTTTCCAAAAAAAGGGAGTAGTTGCAAAAAATTACAAAAAATTCTGGCCAAACACTAATTGTTTTTGCAGGGACTAACTAGTTTTTGCAGGTACAAATATTTTGCAAAAAAATGCCAAAGAGGGAGATTGAAAGAGAAGTCTATTATCATTTGAGATGTTGCAACATCACTGTCTGTATTGATTGACAGTGATTTTGGGTTGATGTTGCAATATTACTGGAATATTTGACCTGATATTTTTGAATGAGTTTTGTCCGAATTTTACAGCTGTCATATGATTGAAAATTTGTTCAATTAGTTGTGTTTTGATCAGAAATATCAATGATTAATGTTTCCCTTGTAGGAAAATTATATTCACATATTTCTTTCTTATGTAGGCATGTTTTAATGAAGATTGATTATTGTGTGATTGCTAATATTAATTGGTTAATATTTCTAGAAATAATCAATCTTGATTCTAATTAATCAGATTTTATTTATTTGGTTAATTCTATCTGATTGTTTTTGATAGCTTGCATTTTATGGAAACTACCTTATTGTATGAGTATTAATTTTTATCTCTTGAGATGTCATTTCCTTATTAATTTTTAGCTGATTCTTTTTGTATGTGAACACCTTTTATTTGATTGATTTGTACAAAAAACAGAATTTTTATTTCAGGTAACAAATCAACATTTCTTCTAGAATGGTTACAAATTTTGCTGTTTAGACATGGCCGATATTGTAATATCACTGCACAGAATCATCAATTATTTCAGATCAGTCTTGATTGCGAAAATCTTACCCTTGACTGATCTAATTGATTTCTAATCAGCATTTATGTTGAAAAAAACGTGCTTTGCAGATTGCCAAAGATTGGAAGACCTCAAGCACTATGAATAGGAGTTTAAATTAGAGTCCTAAGTGTGCCATGTATGGTTGAGATTGCATTTAGAGCAATACTTAGTCAAATCTATCTATACTTCATTTTGTGAGACTAAGAGGGATTCTTAGTCGTGAGAGTGCTTTGAGAGAAGTACAAGCACTTCAGAAGAAGTGCAACAAGTCTTCAGGAGAAGGCAGATTCCGTGAAATCTGAAAGGAATTCAGACGGAAGGAATTACATCAAGTCGAGGGGAGCTCACTAGACAGATTAGTAAAAGAGTACTGGCATATTGCAACATTTAAAAGAGGGAGTCTTTTAAATTTGATTATTATTTTTACTCACATTATTCTTTACTAATAAATTTATTTCTCTAGGCGTGGCCCCTTGGATGTAGACTATCGGGAGATAGTTGAACCATAAAAATATTATGTGTCAAATTTGTACTTTTCAGTGTTACAACATCTGTATCATAATTTTCCGCATATTTATCTAATATAATTAATTGAACAATTAATTATATTTGGTAAGAATACAAGAAACGGTCGTAACAATATGTTCCAAATCGAGTATTATAAACCATACATATATGTAAGCAAAAGTCGTACATCAAAAACTATACAGCACATGCTAGACTCATGAGCTATCATCCCGCGTCATGTACTAGAGTATTCCTTATGCCGTGTGAATAGATACTCTGCCTTGAACTATATGATCATGTGTCCTAGGGACTAGTTCCCTTTGAAGGTTTATAGATTTTCAACGAAGGTGGGGTCGTAGCCACCTAATAAGGTCCCCTCGTAGGTTTACAGACTTGCACTGACTGTAGGGTCTGAGCTACCTTTGTCCGTGATGCTAATCGAATGCTCATTTGTGATTCTATGATACGTGCATTACGTACTAGTCCGAAATCCCATGCAGTCATTTTATCTAAAATATCACAATTTTCCAAAATAATTATCTAAATCGAATGAATAGTATTTAATTCACTAAATTTTCATAATATATCAATAATCCAAATAAAATTCAATTTTTAAATAAAAATTGGTAATTGATCCCCTACCTCGAAGTGGTAGTAATACTAAGGTATATATGCTCGTAAAATTTCTTGTTGATCGATTTGGTGCTTGAGGGGATTTTCATTAATCTCGTTTGCTCACTTTAACGGTTGACTTTTCCAATAGTGACTCAAATGGTAAAATGGACTTCACCAATCAGCGACGTCGAATGGAGGCTTATGTGCCAGAGGTGGGCTGAAATGATGATCGACAACGGACTTTTGGCTTGAAATGGCTCGGTAGGCGTTGATTTCAGAAGCTCCTAGCTCTTGTCTACAAGTGGCGTGAGGCGACAGGATCGGCGATAGCAACTTAATCGGTGACTAGTGGAGGACGTGGACTGGCTCGTCGGCATGCTAGAGCAGTGGTGCCAGAGCTTGGTTGTCGGTAGAGAAGGCTCAGACCCAAAGAAGAAGGAAGCAGAAAAAGGAAGAAAAGAAAAAGAAAAAGAAAACTAGAAAAGAGAAAAGAAAAAGAAAGAGACAGATGGGGAAAAGGAGGTATTGTGCTTTTAAAATAAAATTGTGGGTATACAAAATTATATTTTGTTAAAAATATATTTGGGTTTTTACATGTCTTATGCTTCTTTCTGGTTATAATTTGTCTTTTTTCTTTTTAAGAGTACAAATTATTTTTCTATCTTTTTGTTGTACTTTTTTCCTAATAAATGAGATATTTTTCTATTTTTTACTATGCCTTTTTCTTAGGAAAAGACTATTTACCCTCAAACCTTTAGAACATGATTTTTTTTTTTTGTAAATTTTTTTCTCTTTTGCTAGATTATAAAAATTTAGTTTATTCTGTTTAAATTTTTTTTTTTGTTTTCAATATTTAATAGGGTAACTCAATAGCTTACCCAGTTACATAGTAAGTGGCATATTACTTATCTGAGTAAATTTGTTAGATATGTAATCCACTAAGTTACAACATAACTTGGTAACAGAGTGACTATAGATAATTAGTAACGTGCTGAGAAACATATGTTAATTTTCAAGGAGTAACATTGTTGGAGTACTTTCTTTCTTTATTTCTTTCTTCTTTTTTTTTTTTTTTGNTTTCTTTATTTCTTTCTTCTTTTTTTTTTTTTTTTTTTTTCTTTTTTTTTTTTTTTTTTTTTTTTTTTTTTTTTTTTTTTTTTTTTTTTTTTTTTTTTTTTTTTTTTTTTTTTTTGGTTTACTTGATTTTTTTACTTTTTGTTTCCGTAAGATGCTTTTCTTTTTTTCCCTAATGTTTTTTCATATGTAACACAATGCCAAGTGGTGTACTTATCTTAGACTTTATGTTTTTTTTTTCCTATTTTTTTTTTGGGGAAATTCGATTTTTTATGGTAATTTTTCAAAAAACAAAGTGAAAAATCCCGGAATTTGAAATTGTTTTAAAAAATCCCTGATTTAATTATAAAAATACGAATTTTAAAAATATTTAGAAAAATACAACTTTTTATTATTTGATGAGATACTTAAGGTAGCTAGTCAAGTTATCTGAGGTAACTTGAACAGTTTCTTCAAGTAACTAGATTGGTTACTCTAAATAGCCTAACTAGTTATCTCGAGTATCATTGAAAAATACCAAATTTAAAGAAGAAAATGGTATGTTTCTGAATATTTTCAAAAGTGTTATTTTTCTAATAATATTTTAAAAAAGTGTTATTTTTCTAAGTTAAAAAATCAGTCCATTCAAAATTTTTTAATTTTTGGTACTTTGGACCTGAAATTTTGTAAGAAGCCCTTTCTTTTTTTAATCAAGTAAACATTACAAGATCAATCTTTTGCTAGAAGTCTATTTTTTCTTTTAGGAGTAAAAATAGTAACTTGGTAACGTAGTAATATACTTAATTATAATCACCCAGAAAGTCATACCTATGTTAAAAATTCATAGAACAAAGAATAACGTACATACATAATCTGGGTCACTAAGTGATTATAGATAATTATATTACATTAATAGGATAAAAGCAATAATTTGTTAATTTAAGAGAATACATGTAGTGACACCTATACTAGCTTGTAATACATACGGCGAAATAAGGAATTAAGATACTTTTAGGTATTTAAGTTACGAAAATTAATTATCTTACATCAATAGGATACAAAAAATTGTATTCGCCTAACCTAATAGATATCTAAATTGACCGATGTTCGATATACACACATACATATGCATATGATAATGTAAAGAACTAGGATACCTAAGGTTACTAGGTAAATTATATTACATTTATAGTAACCTTCTAGTTTCTTTTAATCCCGTACATCTATTTTTCATAATTATAAGAAAGCAAAAAATAGAAAATAGAATAATGAAGTATGCTCAAAGAGGTATATACATTTTTTTCCTTTAAACTTTTAGAACAAAACCTACGATAACTTGCAGGGTTAATCATAGTAGTAATAAAGTTCTCTCCTACCCTGTGATAACCATGGAGGTTATCCGGTAACATTCTAGGTTTTTCTTTTTTTTTTCTTTCTTTAAAATGTGTATTATAAAAAAATAATATAAATTTAATAAATGATGATAAAAATTGATTTCCACAATGCCGGAATACGCTTTTCTCCTTGTTTCATCCTTCAACTTTTTATAAGAAGACAATTAAAAAAAAAAGGTAACTCTTTTTTGTTCTTCGACGTTTTAGAGATTATGTCAATTACTACTAAGATACTCTTGACCACTAATTCAATCTAGTTACCTTACATAATTAAGAATTAAAAAAAAATAATAAGGAAAACAAAAGTAACCTACAGTTAACCTTAATGGATACCTAAAATCACTTGTTCAAAATATAAATTACCAAGTAACACACTAATTATTTTAAGTCACTAAGTAGGTAAAACTAATTATGTTAAGTAAGTAAAACTAATTATGTTACACCAATAGAAATTTGACAAAGTAGGTAGTAGTGAAATATAAATATAAATTTGACAAACTAATCATGCTAGGGTGCTATGGAAAGCGTTTGACATCGTTTGGCGGTTGTTCGGAGGGTCGGAGGTCATTTTCGAACCCTCAATCGCTTGGTTCGAAAATTTAATTTTCCAATACCACTGAATTCATATCATCCAAAATAGCTAGGTTAGATATATAATTTGATAAATTTGAGTTTCGGACTTAGGTTCGGCCTTTGGCACGCAAAACGAGGTAAATTCTGAACATCATGTTTCGAAATTTGTGCCACTTCGAAACATAATGATATTTTATATAAAAGTTCACCTCTCGACCTCACTAAATCAAAATTTGAAGTCAGAACTTCGTTTCGAGGTCCCAAACCCTAAATGGGCCTCAAATCCAAAAGTTACAAAAATATCACTTTTTGAGATATAATGTCCTGTTTTTCAATTCGATAATTAACATATCTCCGGATATCACTTCAAAATCACAAAGTCATAATTGTTCATGTCTCAATATCCTCTTTCACATCAAATAATTTTTACGGTTTAAATAATTATTTACAAAAATAATTATAAAGGTGCCATATTTAATTTTGTAAAATGGCCGAAACTGAAAATTACTCACTGGCGACAAATGAACTACCGTTACTTGGTGGAGTTGATCGGTGAATTCGGGCGGAAGCAGCA
Source organism: Trema orientale (assembly GCA_002914845.1). NCBI lineage: Eukaryota > Viridiplantae > Streptophyta > Magnoliopsida > Rosales > Cannabaceae > Trema > Trema orientale. The sequence goes on along the minus strand of JXTC01000139.1, from coordinate 293,878 downwards.
CGTGCCGGCAGTGAGGGAGTTGGTGGCCAGATGGCTAGTTTTGGCCGGTAAAACCATTTGGTGGGCGTTGTCATCGGATGCTCCTAACTCTGGTGGTGGGCGGCATCGAGCGGCGAGGCTGGGCGGGTTTTCTTCTTCAGAGTTCGGCGACCAAGGTGGGCCAGTGCGTCGGGCCTGGGAACCGGCCGTGTGTGGCTGTGGGTTGGACGGCCCAGCTTCAGTGAGTTTGGGGCATGCGAGAGCTTCGAGGAAAAAGAAGGAAGTGTAGGAGGATTTAAAAGAAATTAATTAAACTGTAGCATACGTGTCAGAAGCTCGTCTTGCGGGCACTATTTTGAAAATTACACTCTCGCTCAATTTTTGAAATTTCATTTCATTTACACCCTCATTTAATTACAATTTAACCCCTGATCCGAAAATCTTTACACTTTGACCCAAATTTGAATTTTAATATAATTTTTTAATTTCGGGTCAAAAGACCAATATGCCCTTAAAATTTTCAGAGGTTTTACACATGTGGTAAGTATATTGTTACTATTCAATTGGTTAATGGTATTAAATTCATTTGTAGTAAGTTTCAATACACTAATTAAATGGTGACAACTCACTTGACATATGTGTTGGTATAAAAATTTTGATTGACTAGTTAGGATACCTAGTATTATCCATTATACATAATGTTCAATGATTATTCGTACAATGAAATATATTACTCTATCTCTCTACTACTAGTATATCGCAAGCAAAATCTGGAAACAAATGCACAGAATACTCAACTTCAGTCACACACATTACTGTACAAAAAAAACAAAATAAGTAGAAAACAAATAGGGTTATTGGCACATTTGGTCCCTTAACTATGCTTGTTGTCACGATTTGGTCCATATACTTTCAATTTTGGCAATTAAACCACTTACTGAATTGTAGCAATCAAGTCCAAATTAGAAATGGCTGTTAGATGTGTAACGAACGAAACATGTGCTCTGCACATAATGATTATAAAATAGCTAAAATGACAAAAAAAAAAGAAAAAAAAAAGGAATATGTGGGAAGAAAAAAAAAATAACAGAAATAAAATAATACATGTTCTTATCTTATAAGAACCAAGGAATAAAAAGGAAGCTAAGAACCCCAAACCCGAAAGATTCAATTCAACAATTGAAACCCAAAATTCTCACATTCAATTTCTAGTTTTACAGGTACCCAAGGTCATGATTTTCTGTCTGGGTATCTTGGATTTGATCTCTAGAAAATTACCTAATTTCTGTTTTGGAGTTTCGAATTGGGTTTTCCAATTTTGATACTACAGGACATACTCTATATGTGCAAAGTATGGGTTTTTGTTTGAAACTTAATTTCAATCTAGAGCTTCTTCTCAAAATATTAATTAAAGATACATGTGTTGTAGAAGAAGAAGACTGGGTTGTTTTCAGAAACGAAATGGAGAAAATAAATGCCAAAGAAACCAAAGAGTTAAATAAGATTCTTATTCAAATGAAAGAAGAGAGATTAATGGATTTGGAGAGCAATTCTCTTACACGGATTTGAAAGATAAAGGGCACCTATTTTAGTTCAAGAACAAGGCATTAAGATAAGAGTTTAACGTATTTGATCAGTTACAGGTAGAAATTAAGGACTAGTTTTATAAAAGTCAAATGTTGATTACTTATATAATAGTTGTAGTTTTAAAATATTATTTTGCAGGGCTGTAAGAGATTGTTCAACTACTTGTGCTCCTCCTCTATCTATACTTCAAAGATTAGGTCCATGAATATTCTTATGGCATGTGTAAGATTTTTATGTTGGAATTGTTCAATTGGTTTTAGGGATTTGGGACCATTTTTCCTCTATTTTCTGGGTCTTTGTAAGAGCAAGAAGAAGTTCTCTCTTTTTTTTTTTGTCATTATTTTTGTTCATTTTAGCTACTTTTAATCATCATTTGCAGAGCACATGTTTGTTCTGTTACACATCTAACAGCCATTTCTAACTTGGACTTAATTGCTACAATTTAGTAAGTCTAGGGATTTAATTGTCAAAATTGATAGTCAAGAGACCAAATCGTAACAACAAGCGTAGTCAAGGGACCAAATGTGCCAATAACCCAAACAAATAAATGGTGTTGGGTTTACGATCTCCTAACACTGTGGTAGCACATTCGCTTCATGTATTGTAATGAAACTAGAATAAATTGGAGGAAAATAGATTACAATAAAAATATGAGAAAGAGAATTATTATTTTTATTGACTTCCTTGCTTAATTATTATGAATTAGAATAAGACTCATTAAGAACTGATGTGTATATACACTAAAACTACGAATACCAATAGAAATAAAATATTTGGACATAAAACAGTTTTGTCGGGAAAGAAAATATTTTGTTAATTAAAAATAAAAATATTGGTGAGAATAAGAGATGGACCGTATTGTTTCATTTACTTGAGAGTAGTCCAATTTTCTTTTCAAGAAAACAAATAATATACAAGAATTGATTTCACTGAAATTCGTTAATATTCTTCTATAGGTTCTTACATGAAACTTCTATGAGCTCAATTAATAAGGGCGAAATAGATATTTGACCAATTTAAAGCTCAGAACTCAGTTCATGACTACAGCCCGTTTATTATAGCTATATGTCCAAAACTAAAGCCCGTTAGAATTTGTAATACCGAATCTACCCTTGACAAGCCCAAAACGAAGAAGCCCAATTCCTCCCGTTTTCCCCAATATCTATTTCGCCCAACCCACTTTCCCTCTACACTGCAACCAGTTTCCCTCTTCTCAAAATTTCTCGCCATTTCCACTAAAATCTGAACCATTTTCTCCCATTTTCTCGCTCATTTTCTCATCAAAGTTTGAAGCTCCGTTACTGACTATCGCCCACTTATCTCTGACGCTAACATCGTCGATTACCTGGCCAAGACGCTCTTCTCCAACTCCGGTATCATCCGGGAAGACCTCACGAACTCGATCTTCAACCTCTCGGACTCGATCTTCAACCTCTCAGTTGCTTTCGACATTCCCTCATATTTGTTTGGTAATAACCTTGGAACTATTGTTTCTGTTTTTGTTCCCGTGCTATTCCCTTAACTGCGCCATTCTTTCATGTTTTGATGTACATGCATATTCGATTCAAATTCCCTTACCTGTGAAATTTTGTTAATCATATATTTATATATAATCCTCCAATGCATTATATATATCAGGATTCTTTGATTTATGACCGGTATATGAATTTGAAAAAATGGTTCATATATTTTGGGTTTCATAATTTGAGTATGTTGTTTTATTTGATGGATTTTAGGGTTTATGTACTTTTTGTAATTTTTTGAAATCTGTTTGCTAAAATAACTCGGCTATCTGGTTCATAGATTGCTGTTTGAATATATGGACTCTAGTGATATTCATGAATATCAAATGTTTGATAGAATGCTAAAAAGGAATATTGTACCAATCAGAGAGTTTATTAGGGGAATATAGTTCATAGAGTTTAAACTTTATACATGATTTAGTACATAATTCATGTTGGTAATTTGTTTCAGAGTGATTCATTATGTTTTCAGAGTGGTTCATAATTTGTTTCAAAGTGGTTCATGACCTTTACATAATGGTTCATGAATTTTGCATAATGGTTCATGAATTTTGCATAATGGTTCATGACTTTTTTCATGAACCCAACGTTAATAAGGATAAAAACTGGTTCATGACTTTTTCTGTTTGATTCATAGAATATTTTACTTGGTATATGTGTAAGTATATGATCATGGAAGTAGTGGTATTTCTCTAGCTTATATGAATTAATTTACAAAAAATATTTGCTTTGATCCTTGTAAAAATTTTAGAGTAAAAATATTTCTATGTATCTGAAATTATATCAGGTCTTTATCACAATGTTTCTAAAAATTATATTAACCTGTATGGTAATGGTGTAAATTGTAAACATGATTATTTACTTGGTTAATTACATAGTGGTTTATGAAAATTTTTACAGTAGTTTATGATGTTTTTCTAAGAGTTCATGCAATTTTCATACTGGTTCATAACCATGTACCAGTTAATGATGTTTTCCTAAGGGTTCATGATATTTTTATAATGATTCATTATGTTTTCAGAGTGGCTCATAATTTGTTTCAGAGTAGTTCATGACTTTTGGATAATGGTTCATGACTTTTGCATAATAGTTCATGACTTTTTAATGAACCTAACGTAAATAAGGATAAAAACTGGTTCGTGACTTTTTCTATTTAGTTCATAGAATATTAACTTGGTATATGTGTGAGTTTTATCTTTGTTTTGAACCGGATTTGAGTAAAAAGCATTTAAAGTCATAAGAATCTATGATATTGTGTGCATTCATTGAAAGTATTTGATTTTATGAGGTCTGCTACTACACCGGATTGGAGCTAATTTGATTGACTTTTTCTAATATGTGTTGAATGTACAAATTATATAATGTGTCTACCATTCATTATGTTTATCAATATTATTTGGTTATGAATGACAACTTGTTATAATATTATTTGGTTCATAACTTTATATCTTTAGTTCATAGTTTTGTGAGTGCTGTTTTTGAATAATGACCTGGATTGATAAATTTGTACAGCACATCAATGTCATTTTCTATTATTTGCGGAAGAAGATTCGGTACAATGCCAACTTGTTCACAAAAAGAACAACCACTCTAGATGTCATTTGTGACAACTACATTAAGAGGGCTTGGACAGAATATATCGATGATGAAAGGAAAGAAGTATTTACCTGGGACAAGAAGCCTCAATCCTTTCTAGTAAAATGTGTCAATGGAAAGGGTATGGCAGTGGGTAAAAAGTGATCCGAAGTGGATTATGTCTACATACCCGTCTTCATAAAAGAACTTAAACACTGGGTGCTTGCTGAAATAGACTTGACGGAACAAAAAATTAATATCTATGACAGTATGGCATCACGAGCTCATCAAAACAAGGTGAGGGAAGTACTTACTATCTACACAATTATGATCCCATTTCTCTTGGAAGCCACCACATTTTATCAGGAGAGAAAGGAGATCAAGAAGGGAGACTTCGCCTTGAACTTTAAAGAAGATATCGAAGTACAACAAAATGGGTAAGACAACTCTACAAAATCAATACTGGTATATAGAAAATTAGCTATGGTACATTGTAATTTAATACGTAGTATATAACTTATATACTTAGTTTGACAACTTAGTCTGGTACATTGTAATTTGAACGTGGTATATAGTTTATAATGCCTGGTACATGACTTGTAAAAATTGACAATTTCTCTGATGAAAACAGGAGTGACTGCGGCATGTTTGTAATCAAGAGAGCAGAGGCGTTGATGATGGATGTTGATGTAAAGGAAATCACACAAGATAAAATGGCATTTTTTCGGCAAAAAATGGCAGTTGAACTTTATCATTGGGCGGATAATAAGACAAAAACAGGATATACAAGTGATACGGAAATAGAAATATGACCTGGGTTATTGTACTAAACAAAAGTATAAAAATGATATGGAAAATATGGTCTTCTTTTGGTTTAGGAAAAATTTTATGATATTTTGGTTTTTTGATTTGACAAGGATTATTGTACTAAATACTTTTAGTTCTGAATATATTGAATACTAGAAAATTTCCTACTTGCTTCTAAATTCACTCTTTCTTGGTTCTAGTTATTTACTTTGTGATGTACACTTGGGTAATTTAAAATGTTTAGGAATGATAATATTTTTTCTTCATAGATCTTACGAATTGAAACTCAGTATATACGCTCAAATATCATAATATATATATAAGTTAGTCATTATTGTTCATATAATTTTAAACAAAAGTATGTATGTAACATGGTATATAGCTTAATATACCATGACAAAAATTTAATATACCAAGAATAAAAATTCATGTACCTGGAAATGAGAATAGATAGAAACAAAATAATAAAATATCGAATATCTAAGGGAACCTGGTATATAAATTTATATATACATATAATGATAAAAATTTCATATACAAAGACCAAGAATTCATGTACCTGAAAGTTTAGGAACAAGAACTAGAAACAAAATAACAATATCTTATACTTAAAGTAATGAATCTAGAATATAGCTCCATATACCATGACAAAAATTTCATTGTGTAAGAACACATGGAAAAGAAAATAAAAATATCCAACATCTCAATGTAATGAATCTGAATCAGGTACATAACTTCATATACCATAAAAAAATATCTATATACCACGACCAAAATTTCATGTACCAACATATGGAAGAAAAAGAAAAACCCTCCGTTTGATAATAAAACAAACAAATTACAAACTACAAAAATCAATAAAAAGAGACTACTGATCCCCACGGCTTTTCTTCCTCTTTGGAACACAGATTTCAGCAGTAATTGGATTTCGGCTAGTTTTTCGATTATGTCCAACTTGCTTGCATCGACCACACTTGACTTGATTCTTTTTCTTAAACTCACCGGCTGAAAGAATCTTTTTCTTTTTTGGCCTACCAGCACTGGCTTTTTCAGTATTTGGTGGAAGAACAACTTGCTCTTTAATGAAGTCTGGCAAATCCCAATCAGCTTGGCTTCCGAGGGGGCAAACAATCCCGTCATAAGTATTCTGATAAACCTTCTTCTTGAAAAAGTGAGACGTGTAGTTGTAGTAGCTCAAATTGAACCTACTCACTACAGCACATACATGTGAACATGGAATGCCTTCAAAATCCCACCTCTTACAACTACATGTACGTTGTGCCAAATGTACAATGAACTCCAAATTCTTGTAACGACTTGATATATATGTAAACAAACGGTATGAACCTAATTATAAAAACCAAATAGAGAGAAAATAAAAGACGGTACTAAATCTAATGAAATTAATGAATAAGATATATTAATCAACTTGATATATATAATCATGTACCACGTTCAAAAGTATATATACCAAGATAAACAACCAATATACCAGATGCAGAAAAAAGAACACAAAAAAAAAAAAAATCTAACTTACAGTCATTATCCGTGCAAACTCAATTTGCTTTCGCACTTCTTCTTCTGCCCAAGGAGTAAGCACTGATTTCAAGTATGAAGCTGCAAGAGAACGACAAGAAAACCAATCTTGCACCTTCTGCCTTATTGCCTCCAACAAAGGAATAACTGATAAACACATCCATCAACAAAAGAAAATATAAACATATCAATAAATCAATATACAATATACCATAAACAAATATATAGTACATAACTTTTTTTTCCTGGTTCATATTTGTATGAACCAAATATATATATTCATATACCATAAACAAAAA
>JXTC01000139.1:246631-270268 GCA_002914845.1 Trema orientale | reverse complement strand
GTTAGTATGAGCAGATACAAACACCGTAGTCAACTATTATCCATTAGATGAAAAATGGCAACTCAAAGGTAAATATGTACTAGAGGGGTAATACGATAATTTCACCCTACTAGTACGGCATTGCATCAGGGGTATGTCTGCAGGTATAGTATATGCTAAATTAATCAAGCTAATTAATTATTAATAAGCTTCACAGAAAAATAAATGACATTTAGTCCAAGAGTTCAATATTGGGCTTATAGTGGTGTGACCCAATATTAATGGACAAGGCCCAATCATAATTAAGAGTTAATTATGATAGTGGGTACATGGTCCATTGGAGCTTGGGCATTATGGATCCATCTGGTCCTCTTCCTAGCTCAAATTAAAGCCCAATAGTTATTTGATGATCAGTTGAGCCCAACAAGCCCAATAAGCCCATTAAGGTTTACTAATCTCTCTATAGTAAAGAGAAAAGTTCTCTAACTACATATAACATGAACTACACGTGAAACGCCCCCTAGAGGAGAGAGTGTCACATGCATAGTATTGAAAAAAGAGAGAGCAAAATCGGCCAACACTAGGGTTCACTATCCTTGGTGTTTTTCGGCCATCCTAGAGAAATCGGTTCAAGGAGATTGTCTTCTTGTTCTTCTGCAGATCTCTTTGTTGGAAATCAAGAAGGTGACCACCTACCGGATCAATCAAACGACTTTCGAGAATAGACGGGAAGACGAGAAGGTTGTGGAGCGAATCCGGGTATTGTTCTTGTCTAGATCTAGAGTTAATCTATGTTAGATCACGATCCGAAACGTTTTGTAAAAGGAAAAATTTTAAACGACGAATTCCGCTGTGTCTCTTGATTTTACAAAACTATGGTGTTCTTGGAAATGATTTTATAAAAATATTTTCCGGAAATTTATTCCAGTAAACACTAGCAGGGATTAGGGTTTACCTCTTGTAGCGTACTCTTCCTTGATCTTCTTGTTGATGGTGATCAAATCTCTAACCCTAGATCTTATTGTCTACGTACTTGCTCATGGTTGATAAGGTTGGTGGGCTCCAAGTTAAATCCTTCATTGGAGAACGATCAAAAATACCTTCTTGATCCTTTCGAATACCGGGATGTGAGATGAGACCGTGAGATTGTAGAAAACTTTTTCCCTCTCTCTTTCTCACTATAGTTGGCGCAGAGCACCTCTTTTTCTCCCTCTATTATGCACGTGACATACTACTATTACTGTGCAGTTTTTTCTCTCATATATCGTATATATATGGGGCCCAAAACTGCTAATGCCAGTCCAACTAGGATTGGACTTGTTCTCTAATTTGGGCTATAAGTGTATTTTTATAAATATGTCCAACTCATGTAACTTATTAATAAAAATATCAATTTTTAAGTAGAATCATTATTTTACACAGTTTTATGAAACTAGTTTCATAAATATCACCAACTAATTAATGAGCTTTGTTGAGCTAGACAAGATACCTAATGGATCCAAATAATCTAAGCTCCAACAGTATGTTAAATACATAATACCTCTTATTATGGTATTTATATAAATACTATTAGACAATGGGATACTCCACTAAAGGCCGAAAACTGCACTCTTAGATTAAAGAGAAATTTAGGTGGATGACCAAAATTTTAAATTTGATTAAGTAGATGTCCACTTTTAAAATTTTATAGCTAAATGTCCATGTATATATATTTTTACACTTGGTAGATACACATATCTACCAATTTTAGTTACTGTACTGAAATGCACTGGGTATATAATTTTTTATATTTGGAATATAAAATTTTACACTTGGTATATATGCATATGTACCGGATATTTTGCTATAACATTTGACAAAGGGACATTTACTGAAATTGGGCCCAAAATTTGGTCGTATTTCTATAAGCCCCTAGATTAAATGTCATGCCTTTTATAGAAATTTAATCAACTAGCCTTGATTAACCGATCCATCTAGCATATTCTATATCACATGCAATGCCGTAGTTGGATAAGTAAAATTACCGTGATACCCCTCTAACACATATTTACCTTTAAGTTACCATCTTTCTATCAAGGAATAATGTTGTGATAATTTTGTTCTCAATGGCCATTTAGATAAAATTATCAGCCAATTCATAAAGTGAATACTAAGATCTTAGATTTAATTATTCCATGAATCTTAAAAGACCCTAAAGTGGCATTAATGTGGAGTATCCTTAACTATTTAGTGTTTTCGTTAATTCATAAGCTATAACGTCCAATATGCCAGAGTTCACCTCTAATTTCACAGAGGCTAGTCTTTTAACAAATCAAAAGGCTACAACCTATGGCAGCAAGTGCTGCGCGTAGGCCACCTGCAGGCACAGCACGGGCTGCACGCTAGTGTAGTAGTGGCCGCGTCATAGGTGTGCTCTAGTCCCGTATGTTGGGTGGGCATGGTGCGCTGGCCATATGCTGTGCACATCAGCCATGCACGCAGGCCACTCGAGGCAGTCCGCACGTAGGCTGCGCGTGCATACGGCCAGTATGGCCGCACCTAGCACCTGCGCAGGTGGGCCGCACGCAGGCAGCCGTGCGCACAGAGCTAGGGCAGGCCGAAAATTATTATTTTTATTTTTTTTAAAAAGCTGAAAAAATTAAAACAACATCAAAAAATTCTGAAAAAAATTCAAATTTCCAAACTCATAGAAAACATGCACATGAATCTATCAACCATAAAATTCAAAAACACCCAAACCTAATTTTGCTAGAATCATAATCCACAAGTATTCTCACTGTGCAAAAATCAATAGCATACGTAATTAAATATCATTCATCATCTTGAATTATTAAACTATCATAATCACAAATTGCTCAAACTCAATCACATAACCTAGATCATATAATTCTAGATCAATATTACGCTATACATATGAAGCTGGGCTCTTGATACCAATTACTGGTACATAGACTAAATACATAGGAAAAATCATACATGTATAGAAACTATAGAAAACACATGATTACATCATAAACGCAGTGGTAGAAGATTTCTACCGATGAGCAAAAAAATATATGCATACAGAAAATATGCAAGAAACAGTCAGCTCGTCAAAATCCGACGGACATTTGAAGAAAAAAGATAAATAAAAGCAAAAAGGAGAGGGCGATCAAACCCTATCTTCTAAACGAGATCAAAAAAGATCTCGAGAAGAGGACAAGAAGCCTCCTCAAACTCCGAAGTTCACCTACTATTCAGAGCTCAACGAAAGTAGAGAGAATGTGCTCATTGCCACGGAGGACTGAGTTCTTTACCGATGACCTCCACCGATGCCAAAAGGGTGAGGGATGAGGAGAGACCAGAATAAATACTATCATTTACATTGAGATCATAGATATGACACTAATGATTATTACTGTTGGTAAATAGATCTAACACTTAGGAAAAATCATACAAGCATAGAAACTATAGAAACCACATGATCACATCATGAACGCAGCGGAATAGTTAGCGGATTTAGGTTTTAAAATTTTGTCATGAAAATAATTTTCATAACCATAGAACATGCATATATTAAACAGGATCATATATAACATAAATAAAATCTGGATGCACAAACCCTAGAGATGGGCTTAGGGTTTATTTCTTGTAGCGTGCTCCTCCTTGATCTCTTTGTTGATGGTGATCAAATCTCCACCCCTAGATCTTATTGTCTATGCTCTTGCTCTTAGTTGGGAAGATCAGTGGGTACCAAGTTGAATCTTTCGTTGGAGAACGATCAAGAATATTTTCTTGATCCTTTGGAACACCAGGATGTGAGATGAGACCGTGAGATTGCAGGAAACTTTCCCTCTCTCTTTCTCACTATAGTTGGCGAAGAGCACCTCTTTTTCTCCCTCTATTATACATTGACACACTGGTGTTACTGTGCAGTTTTTTCTCTTATATATCTTGTATAAAAGGAGCCCAAAACTGCTAGTGCCAGTCCAACTAGGATTGGGCTTGTTCTCCAATTTGGGATATAGGTGTATTTTTATAAATATATCCAACTCATGTAACTTATTTGTAAAAATACCAATTTCTGTGTAGAATCATTATTTTACACAGTTTCATAAAGCTAGTTTCACAAATACCACCAACTAATTAATGAGCTTTATTGAGCTAGACAAAAGACCTAATGGATCCAAATAATCTAAACTCCAACAGTATGATAAATACATAATAACTCTTATTATTGTACTTATATAAATACTATTAGTAAAAGGGATACTCGACTAAAGGCCTAATACTACACTCTTAGATTAAATGTCATACCTTTTATAGAGATTTAATCAAATAGTCTTGATTAACCGATCCATCTAGCATATTCTATACCATATGTAAAATCTCTATGCAATGCCGTAGTTGGATAGGTGAAATTATCGTAATACTCCTCCAGTACATATTTACCTTTAAGTTACCATATTTCTATGAAGGAACAATATTGTCGATAATTTTGTTCTTAATAGCCATTTAGACAAAATTATCAACCAATTCACAAACTGAATACTAAGATCTTAGATTTAATTATTCTATGAATCTTGAAAGACCCTAAAGTGGCATTAATGAATAGTATCCTTAACTATTCAGTGTTCTCGTCAATTCATAAGCCATAACCTCCAATATGCCAGAGTTCACCTCTAATTTCACAAAGGCTAGACTTTTAACAAATCAAAAAGCTATAACCCATGAAAGCAAGTCCAGTCAAACATCAAGGGTAAAGATCTGCATGCTAAGAGCTAGTTTGTAGTAATATTAAAAATTGAGTTACGACATTCCAATTCTTTATATTGCCTGCTCCAGTTTAGTACACATAACTTATTTATGTTGTACTAGTGTTTCTATCAGAAGTTAGACACTTCAGTGATTTGAGATATATCATTCCTGTTGAGTTAGACAAACACTATAACCTATAGTAAATAAAGTATTCCATCTTTATTTACAGATTGTGAACTAATTAATTTAGACTTAGATAAAGAAACAAGTCTCTCCATATTTAATACTTAATCATGTTTGTTTCTTTATGCACAAATAAAGTTATGGAATCTTTTTCAGATTAATAAACTATTCAACAAACACTATTTAATCTAGCAAATATCATAATTATATATTAGAGAAAGTTGTTTACGCTAAAAAATTAAAATTGGAAATATGCTTTTTAGGGCAAATATCTCAACAATTACGACCTGAACTATGAAATTGAAGAACTGATTCAGTAGGGTTACCTTAGCAGATATCAAAAAAAGATAGATTATGTTCGGAGAGAAGAAAGAAAGATAGGCGAATTCACCTGTTCGAGGTGATCTCACTGAAAATGTGCAAGGAGAACTTCACACAATTTTTTGAGGACCACACATAGAGGGAATGTCGAGGACGTGTCAGAAAAAGTATGTTCGTGATGCTCGAGAAGCTCTTCAAATTGATGTTCTCCATGTCTAAGAGCAACCAAAAAAAAGCTAGCAAATAGAGACCGAGCCTATAATCTTCACTGAAGAAGATGGTCAAAGAGTCCGCCAGCTACATAAGGGCCCTTTAGTTGTAGCTGATCAAATTAGAAACATGTGAGTCCATAGAACCTTGGTCGACAATGGGAGTTCTATCGATATTTTGTACATTGACGCTTTACAAATAATGGGACTAGACTTACAGTACCTGAAGCTGACTATAGCTAAGCTCCATGGCTTCACAGCCGATAGTTTATTGCCACTTTGAATGATAAAGGCTCGCCCTAACGGTTAGATCTCAACCACGCTAATCCATAATCATGGAAGAGTTTCTCGTCGTGAATTGCCCATCAACCTTCAATACTATGTTAGGAAGACCTTCACTAAGAGATCTAAGGGCAGTAACTTTGATCCACTATTTAGCTATGAAATTCCCAATGCTTTCAGGAATTGGAGTTCTACAAGGCGAGCAGAGAAAAGCTCATGAGTGTTATATTCAGTCAATCTAGACAGCTGAGAAGAATAAGAAACTCAAAATTCACGAGCAGAGATATATAAGCTTGGGTCCTCTCAATAAAAACTTAGATCCACGAGTAATCGAGGAAGAAACTACAATTGAACCATTTGAGGAGCTCGTTGAATTTATTGTTGATGAGCAAGAACCTTCTAAAAACCTCACAGTTGGGAAAAATCTAGTGGAGAAACTCCAAGAAGAGCTTCAAGGCTTTCTTAAAGCAAATTTGGACGTATTCGCCTGGAATCATGCGGACATAAAGGGGATCGACCCGAATGTGATGTGCTATAGATTATACATTAATCCTGATTCTAAGCTAGATAGTCAAAAGAGAAGGGTGCTTGACCTGGAAAGATATATCACCTTCAAAGAAGAAGTTGATAAGCTCGAAAAAGTAGGTTTCATCTGTGAATCCTTATATCCGAGCTAGCTCTCTAATCTGGTTTTAGTCAAGAAACAAAAGGGTAAGTATAGGACCTATATAGACTTTACAAACTTAAATAAAGCTTGTCCGAAAGATAGCTTTCCCCTACCACGAATTGATTAGCTCGTTGATGCAACTGTGGGGCACGAGTTGTTGAGCTTCCTGAATGCCTACTCGGGGTACAATCAAATCCCAATGTATAAACCGGATGAAGAACTCACATCCTTCATTACTAATCGAGGACTATATTATTACAAAGTCTTGCCCTTTGGCTTGAAGAGCACTGGAGCAACATACCAGTGACTTGCCAACAAAATGTTCGTCGATCAAATCGCGACTACTATGGAGGTTTACATGGATGACATGCTTGTTAAGTCCAAATGAGTAGTTAGCCATATCGAGCACCTCAAAGAGATATTCCACATATTAAGAAAATACCAGATGAAGCTAAACCCACTCAAGTGCGCCTTTCGCATAACTTCTAGTAAATTCTTAGGATTTATGGTAAACGAGCGAGTTATAGAAGCTAATCTAGAAAAGATCTAAACCTTGCTTAACATGAAGTCTTCTCACAATCTGAAGGAGGTGCAAAGCTGAGCAGGAACGATAGCTATTCTAAATCGATTTGTCTCTAGGGCCACCGACAAGTGCTTACCATTCTTTGATGGCTTAAGTGGAGCCAAAAGGTTCAAGTAGACAGAAAAATGTGAGCAAGAATTCCAAAAGCTGAAAGCTCGCAAGGCTAAACATCCTTTTCCTTCTAAGTCAGTAGACAATGAAGTTCTATAACTGTATTTAGTTGTATCAGAACATGCAATAAGCTCAGCCTTAGTTCGAAAAGAAACTGGGATCCAATATCCAATTTACTACATGAGTAAATGGCTAATTGAAGTAGAACTTTGTTATCCAGAGATGGAAAAATTAGCATATGCTCTGGTTGCTAGCTCGAGAAAACTAAGGCCCTACTTCCACGCTCACTCTATCCAGGTGCTAACAAATTACTCATTGAAGTAGGTTTTGCAAAAATGTGAGGCATTGGGATGACTACTAAAATGTGTAATCGAGTTGAGTCAATTTGAGATTTCATTCACACCTCGAACCACAATTATAGGACAAGCAATAGCTAACTTCGTTACTGAGTTTACTTATCGACCAGAAGTAGCTGAAGAAAAATCTGATAACCTTCTCGAATATAAACTTTATATGGATATCGCATAAAACGAGCAAGGGTTTGGAGCTGGACTAATGTTGGTCAGCCCAGAAGAACATAAAATACATTATGCATTACGCTTTGGCTTTTGAGCCTGAATAACGAAGTTGAGTATAAAGCTCTGCTCTCTGGTCTGAGATTGGCAAGAGAAATAAAAGTCAAATCGATCATAATTTACAGCGATCCTCAAATGGTTATAAGGCAGATCAACGAAGAATATCAAGCTTGAGGTACGAAAATGGTAACCTACCTGGCAAAAGCCAAGGAACTCCTCACTGAGTTAAAAAAAGTAAAGGTGTACCAGATACACAGAGCTCAAAACTCGACTGTAGATACCCTATTGAAACTAGCTTCGACCAAAGATGCCAATTCGCTCGATGCTATACCAATCGAGTACCCTAAAAAACCAAGCATTAAAGTACAAGAGTCAATCTTCAGAGTCAACGACAATAAACTGTCATCTTGGATGGATCCAATTTTGTCCTATTTAACAGATGGCCGGTTTCCCGGAGGAAAAGAAGAAGCTCGCAAAATAAAGTATCGAGCCACTCACTATATCCTACTCGATAATATACTTTATCGAGGAGGCTTCTTAATACCACTGCTTTGTTGTGTAGATAATGAAGAAGAAACAACTATTTTCAGAGAAATACCCGAAAGGATATGTGGTAACCATTCTGGGGGGGGGGGGGTAGACATTGGCTAGTAAAGCAGCACCTCAAGGATATTATTAGATAACGATGAAGAAAGATGCTATGAATTACGTACAAAAATTAGACAAATGCTAACGCTTCTACCACTATCATACACCCCTAGTCGAGCTCACAACAATGACTTCGCCATGGCCCTTTGTGGTCTGGGGTATCGACTTGATTAAGTCTATACCAACAGGTCACAGAGAGGTAAGATATGTTGCGGTCTCTATAGATTACTTCATAAAGTGGATCAAAGTAGAGCCATTAACATCCATAAGCTCGAGTAAGATCATTGGATTCATTACAAAATCTATAATTTATAGATTTTGGTGTACCCAAGAAGATTTTCTCAGATAACAGAACGTAGTTTGAAAGTGAAGAAATGAGAATGTTCTACAAAGCATATGAAATAACGAAAAGTTTCTCGGCTATAACTCATTCCCAAATGAATAGCCAGGTTGAAGCAGTCAACAAAATACTGAAGCATAACTTAAAAACAAAGCTCAAAAAGCTCAAGGGGGCTTGGGTCGACGAGCTCCCTAAGGTTTTATGGGCTTATAGAATGACTACTTAAATTATGACCAATGAGACACCCTTCTCGATGACTTATGGTAGAGAAGTAGTAATACCAGTAGCAATTGAAGCACAAACACGGAGTAGAAACCTTACAATCAGGAGGCTAACCATAAGCTCCTAGGAATCTCAACCTCATTGAGGAAAAATGAGAATAAGCACAAATGCGAGTACGACAAAGGCTGTTTAAAAAAAGTGAGCTCATTTTATTATGAATCACTCCCAATACACAAGAGCAAGGAGTCGGTGTCCTCGACCCAAATTGGGAAGGCCCACACTGAATATCTAGAGAAATTTGACCAGGGTCATACAAGCTCGCTAGAATGAACGGCCACGAGCTACCAAGAGCATTGAATGTGGAACATTTTAGGAAGTGTTATCAATAAGCTCGCACAAATTCCTTGTAAAATTCTGCTCGCCCTAAGGACGAACTTTAATAAGGTTTGTCTTTGTATAAAACCTTTCAAACTTTAATAGTTTTAAGATTACTTGTAAACTCTAAACTAGGGGGCACCATGTATACATAAAGTAGATTACTAAGTAATTTACAATCAAATTTTGGTGATATTTTGCAAAATTTGAGTAGATAAAATTTTGAAATCATCAAGCTCGAGATAATTGATACTTGAGTGCCGCTCGAAGGTAAAAAGTAAAATCTAAAGTGCTACACTCTTAACTAAATTGAAGGTCTTAGCCTTAAATTAAGCAATTTGATTAAAAGAATTATGGCTAAACTAAGAATAGTTCATTTTATATTATTAGAAATTTTTAATATTTTTCTAAAGTATAAGTAAACTAGAACTGCTGACAATGTGAAAAGAAATTAAAATTTCTTAAGTAAAATGCGAGTAAGTAAGTAAATTCACAACTGCATCGTCGCCTGACTGATCTACAACCACCTCCTCATTGGCCCTATTCTCTTCTTCCTCGGGAGGAATGAATTTTGCAACGAGCTGAGGAGCCTCATTGCCGAAAATGGTGAAGTCAAAATCATTGTGCTTGCACCAAAATGTTTACATTAGTGCAGTGGGTCGATCTTCAATGCATTGCACCTAGAAGGCTTTGTATTCATCAGACTTTGGAATCAAGGCTCTTTGAAACTCCTTCCTTATCTTGACAAGCTCCGTGTTGTTCGTTTGAAGCTTCGATTTGAACTCCACAACTTACACCTTCTTAACTAGTAGCTCATTAAGACTCTCCTCTTCTACTCGGCTGCTTCTGATCATTTCTTGGCTTCCTCTACTGCCTTCTTAGCTTGTTTTAATTCCTCGAGCTGGAAAATGGCATTGTTCAACTTCACTTTGAAGTCGTCATGCTAGATCTCAAGCTTAGTGATGGTCGTCTCCTTCTCGGTGAGCTTTACAGCAGCCTCGTCAGTCTTTTTTTGATTATCTAGAGCAAATGTCAGCTTAGGAGCATTGTCAATCACTTGTTTCAGGGAGTAGAGGAGAGATTGCAAGGAGTTCGAAGAAATAAGTACACGAAAAAAAAAATTTGGAAGCAAGAGATATTTACCAAGGTCAAGTGCTTGCCTAGTGTTGACTCCATAAAATTGGAGTTATCTAGTGCTAATTTGCCTTAATTTTGCTATATTTTTGTTTATATTAAGTTGTTTCAATTGCTTTTTTTGTTGTTTTGATGTTTTGTTTGTTTATGTTGATAAGAGAATAAAACAAAGGTATTTGATGCAAAATGAGGTGAATTTGTGCCTTACAAATAGATCTTATAAACATTAGAATTGAAATTGAATCCGATACGGTCGTAACGCAATGAAAATGAGGCAAATTGGTGCTCAAATGAAGAAATAGCGCACCCGGGAAGCTAAGGTGCTAAACCAGTAGAAAAGTGGCACTGCAACGCCAAAAAGTGGCGCCGCAATGCCAACTCTCGGGAAGTTTTGACGCCGCGGCACCACCTCTTATGTCCTGGGTCAATAATTGATAGCTGAGATCAATATTTTGATGATCCAATGGTCCAGATTCGGCCTGCCTTAGGTTTGCACGAACCATCTCTTTACAACCCTATCTTTAGGGTTGAAAGAGGCATGTCGAGATTGAGAGAAAGAGAGAAAGGCAACTATGGAAGGAGAAGAAGAAGAAGAAGAAAATATACTCTAAGCCTCTATTTCTTGATTTTCTCCACAATATCAACACCATTATTTGTTTATACCATCTTTTCTTCATTTTCTTATGAGTTTTTCCGTGTATTTTTCATATTTAGAGAGTAGTATAGTTGAGAACAAATTCTAGAGAGAGGATTCAAGAGGGTAAGAAAAACCTTGGAGAAGGAGCTTGACAATTTCCATGAACACCTTTAAGCTTTTCTAAGGAGGAATTCTTTAACTTTTCTCTCTTTGATTTTGTATTTCTTGAATTCATTGGATTATAATGTTATTGTTCTCAATTTATATTGTGAACTGCATCTTTCTTTGTCTAGTTTTACTATATGAACCAATCTAGTATCTTTTGTTTGTTTATTTCTCTCTTCTTTCATTAATCTAATCTATTGTCGAGTTATTTATTTTACCTTATACTTATTGCTTCTATTTAATTGATCACTAAATAGATTATTGAGTGAAACCTTTATGAACTTGGGAAGGGGAATTTAGGTTTAGACTTAGGTAGAATAATATAAGATCACCTAATGTGGAGTGAGTTTGCATAGGATAGGAATATACCTATATGACTTATGCAACTTTTGTGTGAGAATAACTAAACTTAATGGATCTAATCAATTTACTTTAGGAATAATATATTAGCTTGTTTAGGTATTTTCACTTATATCTTGGAAAAGAGTTTGTGAATACATTTGAATTGTCAGTTGACAACTCTAGTGGATTAATTAATGTAAGAGGGAAATTGGGATATTGTGTGTTTAAAGGATGGTTGGGGAATTAGTAAACCGAGATATTTTTCTTATTGTTTACTTTCATTTATTTTGCATGACAGTATAGTTTCCTTTGTTTTATTTCTTTAAAATCTATATTTCATTTGTTTGGCTAAAGTTAGGGTTGATAATTTTGATACTTAGCATTGAATTAGAAATCAATCCTCGTAGGTTTGACACTCTACTCCTATAATACATGTGACTGTATGCACTTGCACGGGGTGTGTGAAATAGTCGTCTCCTTCTCGGTGAGCTTTGTAGTAGCCTTATAAGTCTTCTTTTAATTATCTAGAGTAGATGCCAGTGTAGAAGCATTGTCAATCACTTGTTTCAGGGAGTAGAGGAGAGACTGTAAGAAGTTCAAAATAAGTATGCGAAAAAAAAAATTTAGAAGCAAGATATTTTTACCAAGGTCAGGTGCTTGGCCAGCGAATAAGAAACCTAGGTGTCGTGTGTCTCGTATAAGTCCTGCCAATCCCTTAGAGAGACCACTTCCTCGAGGCTTGAGCCGATGGCCTGCTTGTACCTTAGTGGCTAGCTCTCATCCCTTTTCTTCTTTGAGGACTTGCGAGCGTCTTTCATGAAGCCCTCGACCAGCTCAACTTTTCTTTTCTAGGATTCTGGGTCAACATTGGCTTGTTTTCCCTTCCTCCTTACCTCGAGCTCTACTTCAGAAGCTGTCATTGTCTTGCTCAGCCTACTTGCCAAAACTTTGGCAGGAACCTTGACTTGGGCTTTGCTCGACTCACCAAGCTTATTCAAAGCCCTAGATTTGCTCACAATGGCTGCCTGGGACTTGCCCTGACGAGGTGTTTTTAGCTTGAGAGATATGTCAACCTTTGTATAGAGATACCTAAGCATGAACTTTCTCTTTAGGTTCTCTGGGCAGAGTGGAATCTCCTCTCTTCGCTTCCACAAGCCCCTTGCAATAAGGTTCTCGTCGGTAATGAGAAGCTTGGCTTGTCCCTAGTAAGTAGATTTTCTCGACTCTAGCAAGTGCCTCCTCACTAAGATTTGGTCGACCTCGTCGCTCTAAAAAAGTAAGCAAAACAGGTTAGAAACTTGAACTTGAAAAATAAATTCAAGAAGCAAGAACAACACCTATTATATTTGTGATATTCCCTAAACTTGACGGAAAGTATTTTAGATAGAAGAACATATCTCAAGAATCAGCATTCTGCCACTTCCCAATGTAATAATATCTAATCGAGCCAGATGTCAGCTTCAGGTTGTAGAAGTAGTTGCCCTCTTTATGGGTTGAACCATACATACCCAACTTGTGGTAAAGAATTCTGAGGTTCGTGAGAATCGACCATCCATTAGGAGAGAGCTAACTTAGAGCAATCATGAAGTAGTTGGGAATGTCGATAAAATACTATTGCAAAGGTACATGACCTCCCGCCTTGAGAATCTGCTCGATGAACGCATACAAGCATGGGGAGGGAAGTCTATTCAGCATCCGTGACGAAGAACAACTACTCGGGATGCATCCACTTGATATATCTGTCGCACGAATGTGAGCTTATCCCTACCTATTTCAATTGTGTACAGGCGAGCAGAAAAAAGCATGACTGTTCCATCTTTGAAATCCATAATTTCTGCTTGGTCATTGCGAATTTCTCGTCTGTGTTCATTTTGGTTTCATCATTTCGACTAGAAGAGCTGATCTCTTCGTCAGGAAACTCATCTATTTGCCTAAGTTCAGTATCAAGTTCTATATCCATACTATCAGATTAGGTAGTCTCTACCATCTTCGCAAGTTTTGTTATTCTCTCTTCGTGATCTCTAAACGAGCCTAAGGTAAAAGACGGAAGAAGAAGAGGTGGTTTCAGAAGACAAATTTGGGTTATCTCCTTGCATCAGAGTCCACAGCTAGACCTAGGGCACGTGCAGGGGGACCACCGTACTCGTGAGAGGTGTCTTAGGATGAGTTGGCCTACCATAAAAGAGGAACTTGAAAACTAATATATATATGTATATAACAAAATAATCACAAAAAAAAAAATAGGCTAGAAATTACCGTAGTTTGAAGTTATGGTAAAAGTGTTCGCGACGGGCTCCTCTCAATAAAGTGGTGAGCTTTTCCTTTAAAAACTCTGGTGAGGTCCTATAGAGTCATAGTCACGACAAGGAGTGGGTTTGAGAGTCCTCACCGAATATATAAACGAAATTAATCAAGAAATATTAAGGCTTGTAGATGAAATAACTTAAAAATAGAGGGTAGAACTTTCGGATTTTGAGAGAAATAAGCAGTTTGGAGCTTTCAGTTTATGAAAATGTAAAAGAAGAATTGAACTATTGAAACCGATTATAAGTGAAGAAGAGAGAGAAAAGGGGAAAACTGAAGAGACTTGGTGATCAAAACAGTCCAAATAATAATGATTGTCTCGAGATAAATAGTTTAGATTTGAATTATACACACTTTCTGAAAAACTGACAGCCGAAGATCTTGAGAACTGCAAAAGACATCTCGAAAGTATTCAAAAACAAAAGCTCAATAGAAACCTTAAGAATTTGAGTAGAACCGAAGCAAGTCTCAGCTACTTGAAGCGAGCACCAAAGAATTATTGGAATAATATCCTATAAAACAGTTTATTATTTAGACATTATAAATAATATTTATTGGATTATTTGTTATCTATTTGTTATTAATAAATTCTATGTTATGAATTTCTATTATGTCCCATTGATATACATGTGATGTTTATGTTTATCTTATGCAGGCATCTAAATGATTCTAAGACATGTAATGAGTAATAAAGAATTATTCGTATGATAAGTTCATATGTGGGAGACATTATATTCTTTATTTCATTATGTCTAAATTAAATTATTCACATTCTGCATATTGAAGATGGAATACTTTACTATGCTATAGAATGCAGTATTGTCTATTTAATTAATAAAGTCTCTAATTATCGAAGTGATTCTTTGGATAGAAATACTAGTGTGTTATAAGAAAGTTATAACAGCATCGAACAGGGCCTTGTGAATTAGAATTTGAGGTTAGGTGCCGTAACTCAAGTATCTAATTTTATTAATCTAGTAATATTGTAGAAGACCTTAATCCTAGTGATTATCGAACTTACTTTCATGTGTTTTGTCTTGTCAGTTACTAAAGGAGTAGTTCTGATTTATGATTCGAACTTCGGTATCTTGGAAGAAAAGGTATATAAAATGTGTAGAATGTTTTTCATAATAGACACTATGTATATGATGTCACTTCGAGTTTTTTCAAGTACATGGATATTTTATCTAGGGCTCTGGTATTCACTATGTGAATTTGACTGTGTTGGTATAAGCAGATACAAACACCGTAGTCAACTATTATCTATTAGATAAAAAATGGTAACTTAAAGGTAAATATGTACTAGAGAGGTAATACAGTAATTTCATCCTGCTAGCATGGCATTGCATAGGAGGTATGTCTACAGGTATAGTATATGCTAAATGGATCGAGCTAATTATTTGATAATAAGCTTCACAGAAAATAAATGACATTTAGTCCAAGAGTTCAATGTTGGGCCTATATTGGTGTGCCCCAATATTAATGGACAAGGCCCAATCATAATTAAGAGTTAATTATGATAATAGGTATCTGGTCTATTGGAGCTTGGGCTTTATGGATCCATCTGGTCCCCTATTTAGCTCAAATTAAAGCCCAATAGTTATTTGATGATCAGTTGATCCCAACAAGTCCAATAAGCCCATTAGGATTTACTAATCTCTCTATAGTTAAGAGAAAAGTTCTCTAGCTACCAGACACAAGTATTACACGTGAAACACCCCTTGAGAAGAGAGTGTCACACGAAAAACAGAGAGAGAGAGAGCAGAGGAAAATCGGCCACCACTAGGGATTCACTGTCCTTGGTGTTTCGGCTGTCTTGAAGAAATCAGTTCGAGGAGATTGTCTTCTTGCTCGTCTGTGGATCTCTTTGTTAGAAATCAAGAAGGTGACCATCCACCGGATCAATCAAACAGGTTTCGATAATAGACAGGAAGATGAGAAGATTGTAGAGCGAATCCGGGCATTGTTCTTGTCTACCTCAAGAGTAAAATTTTTGTTAGATCACAATCCGAAAGATTTTGTAAATAGAAAATTTTAAATAACCAAATCCGCTGCGTTTCTAGATTTTACAAAACTATGGTGTTCTTGAAAATGATTTTCTGAAAATATTTTCCAGAATTTTATTCCAGTAAACACCAGCAAGACTTGGGCACAATTGTTATGCATGTTTCTTGGGCTACTTAAATAGTTTGCTCGAATAGTTTGCTCGTGTTTAACTACATCAGCCTCCATGACCAATGCGAGAAGACCTAGTTGAATTAGTGATGAACAGAAATAATAATTGCTCGCGAGGAGGCCCATTACACAACAGTATCTTTAATTATTGAGAAAATTATTATAGCATGTTGAATGAGACAGTGGGAAACACAAACTTAACCACTTCTGACAATCCCATATCATTTCCAATTGCTCTTAACTACTCATTATAGTAACGCCATAATGAATTTCAAACATTATATATAGATCCCAAAACAAAAGAAAAGGGATCGGATCCGAAACCCTCACAAGATTTTTGTAAAATTACTATTATCAATTCTCTCAATAAAATCAATGAAAAAGTGGATGCAGGTCATTTCAATTCCAGCTGAATCACTATAAAACTGTATTGTTTTCTCTACTTTACTGTTTTTTTACCAACTAGAATTACAATCCCATTGTTACACCAATTTAGGTGTCGTTTAACCAATTTTTGATGTCAACACTAGCCAATGTGCTAGCCTACTATACTGCCGACAAGACCTCAACATTGAGAGCAGTCGCTTTAAGAGCTAAAAAGGCTCGGATCAGTCTCAAAGAACTTTACATTTTTCATGGAGATTTTCACCCACAATGTTGTCGGTAGGTGTGGTCTCCCTAGACCGTTGCCAATCAACTCAAACCCTTGGCTATACCTAAAACTCCTTTAGTAAGAAAATGTCAAATTTTGACTATTAAAATTTAGGAGTGGTTATTGACTTCTTAATTAGGTCTTCTAAACGATATTTAGTTGTCATTGTTGGAATGTACCCATCAAATAGATTCTGATGACATATAACATCACCGTCGAGTCATGTCGTATTTGGGTACTGCTTCACGAGGCTCAGGATTCTCCTCGATTTGCACGGTGAGGTTTTGATTTCGGCCTAAATTAGAATTAGACATGTTATATACCTCCGGTAGTTAAATTTGACATTTTGGATGCAGTGGTGACATAAGTTTTGATATTTTAAGCTGTGTTAGAAAAGTCATTATCCAAAGTTAGCATACGAGAATCTCAAATGCCCAACCGACTATCTAACTAATTAAGAAGGAATATCATGAGCACTAATAGCTAGGCCTCGATATTCCTGTGAGGCAAGGTTTTAGTTATTTGGTCTTTATTTGTGTTTTAATTTAAATGTAGAGAAGCTATAGAGAAAATGTGATTTTGATGGATCTGAATTGATTTGACTGATTTGAATTGTTAAATTAAGAAACACTGGACACAGTGGGTTGATAAAAAAAAAGGAGAAAAGGAAGAAACAGGAAGAAGAAATGCTGAAGATGGCTCTATTGTGTACTCCCAGCCTCCAAGCTCTCCTTCTCCTCTTATATATATCTCTCTCTCTCTAGCCTTAAGATATTTTTATGTGTCTAGGAATTGATTTTTTTAAGTTTGAGAGATCTTTCTATAGTGAAGGAGGTCTTAAAGTTGTGCCTGAATGGTTTTCCAAAGTTAGAGTAACATCCTATGCCACTAAAGGACTGAAATTGCACTCTAACTATCCATGCTACATATTAGAGTAACGTCCCATGTCGTAATGATTCTTCACTAATACCCCTTCGTATAATATTATTAAAAATATAAGCATATGTTTCTTGGTTCTTACTGATTTTTCTAATGATCATCAGTTAATATCATTCTAACTAAATTAGTGTTGACACATTTAGGCCTAAGACTTATGATCAAGTACCAAAATCCACCAAGAGAGGTTATTTCACAAAATTCTGTATTGTAAATTGTAATATATTATTTAATAAATATGTTTTACCAAACAGCAGAGAATATTGATCTCGATTGATCTCACTCATTTGCAATTCAAATAAAGCCATATTTATAAATATACAATCACAGCTAACTCAAGATTTAGAGTAAAGCTAATCACTGCCTATGAAATTCTTTCCTATTAATATTGTCAATATAATTTTATTTATGATCCAGTTCAGTGTAAATCCGATTACACCAGTTGACTTAAGTTGACTAAGAAAAGTCAATCTATTCTAAAGTTAGCTACAGTACAAAAAAAATTGCCGAAGCTTATTTATATAGTTGCGAAATACTATTAATTAATTGTAAATAACTTGTATCTATGTCTTCTGTGAATCTACATTGTAATCACTGCTGGAATTGCCTAACACTTAGGACAGAAACATACATGCATGCAAACTATGGAAAACACATGATCGTATCATGAATGCAGTGGAAAAATAGCGGATTTAGGTTTTAAAATTTTATATGAAAACAATTTTCATAACCACATAACATATATGCATCTAATACAGGATCATTTATAACATAAATCAAATTTAGATGTATAAACCCTAGAGATGAGATTAGGATTTACCCCTTGTAGCGTGCTCCTTTTTGATCTCCTTATAGATGGTAATCAAACCTCCAACCTTAGATCTTTTTGTCTATGCTCTTGCTCTTGGTTGATGAGGTGAGTGGGCACTAAGTTGAATCATTCGTTAGAGAATAATCAAGAACACCTTCTTGATCGTATAGAACACCGGGACGTGAGATGAGACCGTGAGACGGCAGGAAACTTTTTCTCTCTCACTTAGCCTAGGGTGGCCGATTTTCTCTCTCTCTCCCTTTGTATTTTGTGTAACATACTAAGTGTTACTGTGCAGTTTTTTCTCTCATATATCTTATATATATGTGACCCAAAACTACTAACCCTAGTCCAACTAGGATTGGGCTTGTTCTTCAATTTGGGCTTTGGGTGTAACTTTATAAATATGTCCAACTCATATAACTTATTTATAAAAATACTAACTTCTGTCTAAAATCATTATTTTACACAGTTTCATGAAACTAATTTTATAAATACCACCAACCAATTAATGAGCTTTGTTGAGTTAGACAAGGGACCTAATGGATCCAAATAATCTAAGCTCCAATAATACGATAAAAACATAATAACTCTTATTATAGTATTTATAAAAATATTATTAGTAAAGGGGACACTCCACTAAAGGCTCAATACTGTACTCTTCAATTAGGTGTTGCGCTTTTTATAGAGATTCAATCAACTAACCTGGATTAACTAATCCATCTAGCGTATTCTATATCACACATAGAATCCCTATACAATGCCGTAGTTGAAAAGGTGAAATTACCGTAATACCCCTCCAACACCTATTTACCTTTAAGTTATCATCTTTCTATCAAGGAATAATGTTATCGATAATTTTGTTCTCAATGGCCATTTAGACAAAATTATCAACCAAATCATAGAGTGAATACTAAGATCTTAGATTTAATTATTCCATGAATCTTGAAAAAACCTAAAGTGGCATTAATGTATAGTGTCCTTAACTATTTGGTGTTCCCATCAATCCATAAGCCATAACCTCCAATATGCCAGAGTTCACCTCTAATATCATAGAGGTTAGTCTTTTAACAAATCAAAATGCTACAACCCATGAAAGCAAGTTCAATCAAATATCAAGGATTAAGATCTATATGCTAAGAGCTAGTTTGTGGTAATATAAAAATTGAGTTATGGCACTCCAATTCTTTATATTATCCGGTCCAGTTCAATACACATAACTTATTTATGTTGTACTAGTGTTTCTATCAGAAGTCTGACACTTCAATGATTTGGGACACATCATTCCCGTTGAGATTGACAAACACTATAATCTTGAGTAAATAAAGTATTCCATCTTTATTTACAGATTGTGAACTAATTCATTTAGACTTAGATAAAGAAACAAGTCTCCCAGTAATTAACACTTAATCATGTTTATTTCTTTATACACTAATAAAGTCATGGAATCTTTTTCAGATAAATAAACTATTCAACTAAGATAGTTTAATCTAGCAAATATCATAATTGCATATAAGAGAAAGTTATTTATACTCAAAAGGGTAAAATTGGAAATCTACTTTTTAGGGCAAAAATCCCAACAATCTCCCATTTGTCCAAAAAGCAGTTACTCAAAATAACATACTAAAAGCCCAAAATTGTTCCAAATGACCAAGAGTAATAAAAACATAAATTAAGTGTTCAACTAACAATTTAAATGACTAAGAAAAGTAATAAAAATCATAAGCCCTCTCTTCATCATCTTCTTGATTGGCTTCTCTCTCATCCTCTAGAAAGTATCTACTCCTGCTGATGAAGGTAGTATTGGTAGATTGTCTATAGAGAATATAGCCCTTCTCTTCTTTTGGATAGCCAAGCAGAAAACACTTTTTTGAATTCCTGTCAACTTCATCTCTGTCTTTCTTGCACGGGTGTACTTCGCAACCCCATACCTTCAAATGATCTAAGCTCTCTGCATAGCTCATCCACATCTGAAAAGGTGTCGAAGCAACTTTATCTGATGGAGTAAAGTTGAGGATGTACGAAGCTGTCTTCAAAGCATAATCCCAGTATCTTTAGACAACAGTGACTCCTTGTACATCAGCTCTATGGTATGCTTGAGTCTGATGTTGCATCTCTCAGTAGCTCCTATACGACTATGCTCATAGATAGTCGTATATTCATAAAGAATAGCAATATTGATTAGTGTTGGCCTCAACAGGTCTCATAGAGAATCCATATCTCCAAGTTCAACTTCAATCTTGAACTTCTTGACCTTGGTATCGTGTTGTATCTGCACCTTTCTGTCAAACTGATGGAAAGCATCTAGGACTTCATCGTATTTCTTCAAAAGATACACTTGGCCGAAGTATGAATATTCGTCAATAAATGTGACAAATAATGTATGCTTTCTGTAGGAAACTACCTCCATAAGTTTGCAGATATGCATATGTACGCACTCTAAACATGCCTGAGCTTTCTCTTGATGAGCAGCAAGATGACGCTTGTACTTTACAGGCTTCTTGCAGTCTTCGCAGTCTATGTCGTTGCTGATATCTACTTCAGGTAAGTGACTCAGCTCCATAAGTCTGCGAATTTCTGAACATGGCATGTGTCCGAGTCGCTTGTGCCAGTCGATGGTGTTGTGCTCCTTTCTAATGTCCTTCACCATCTCTTGGAGTGTAGTAATACTCATGATCAAAGATAATGTACTTTGTGGCTTCGGTGTTAGAATATAAAGATCATTCTGCATCTCTCCCACATAACACAATTGATTGCTATAGAAGATATGCACCTTCTTGTTAAACATGAAGCGGTAGCCTTCTTTATACATCTTCGATACCGAAAGAATATTTATACTAAATCCTGGTGCATAGAAGCAATCCTTCACGATCATGGAGCTATCATTAACCTTCAGATAAGCATCACCTATACTTTCAACTCGAACTCTTTGATGTCTCCAACTACTAGATGATGACTAGCATCAGTTAATTGATTTGGTTCAATGAACCATTCCTTGTCGTTGCAGACACTGACATTAGATCCTGAGTCCACTAGCCAGAGATCTCGCATATCCTTAGTTGAAAGTGATTTTCTTGGCCTTCCAGACGATCTAACTACGGAAGAAGATCCTAACCACTTTTCAGTAGAGGTATCCTCAGATTGATTATCGTTCAAACTCTTTGAGCCCTAAGATGCCTCCATAAATGTCCTCGTTTTACTCTGTGTACTGTATTCCCTTGTCTCTTTCCTCTTTCTGGAAACTTTGTCCATCTCATGAAACTGAATTTCCCAAAACTGCAAAAAATAACAAGATTCCCAATTAGACAAAAGTCATAATATAAATTCAATACATAATCAAATTTAATGAATTCAATTCATAATTAAATTCAGTAAGTTTAATTCTCAATTAAACACATGGGAAAAATAATCGAATTTAAACATCTTTGTTTCGATTGAATTTTGCAGTCAGATAATAAAACGCCTCAACAAGGGTGTTCATTATCTTAAATTAGATAATAAATACCTCAACAAGGGTATTAATTATCAGGAATGAATTTTGACAAAATCACCAACTCTTGTGATTTTCAAATCAAAATAACGGATTTCAAATCAGCAGACAATTCGTGCAAGATATTGTAGTAAACATATAGTAAAATAAGAAACATAAATGAAATGACATATAATCAAGCAAGAAGATTATGTGTTATGCTTTTATTGGTCATTTGGAAACTAAGGATAAACTATGGATAAGTATGCAAATTATGATCCTTCTAGTACTCAACTAAGTTTGCTAGTTTATCTGAATATAAAAGAATTTAGAATACTTAACATTAAATCTATCAAGATTAAATGCTTGTGTAAGAATCCCTAAGAGTGTCACAAATATTCAAGATATTTTAACCTACCACAGATCACAAGTTACCTATGGGTAATCATATGAATCTACAAGTTAAATGTGAACAATTCACTTTAGACAAAAAGACAAATATCTCATATTTCAGTTTGCTAATTACCCTGTTTATCGGTCTACAGAATTACTAACATAGCTCTTACGGGAGGTTAATAGTATTCTATGTTGAGTGTTAACCATCATTTCAATTTACAAGTTTTCTTATATAATACAGCCTCCTACTGGAGATCAGTACGTAAAGTCCACTTGCAAATTTATCCTAAGAGATTCAATACCAATAATACCTAGACGAAAACCTTCCTACGGGAGCTCAGCAAGATTCCGAGGCGAGGCACATCTTTAGAACTATTGAACCAATGATGGAGACCATGGATATCTCATACTCGCTTCCACTCAATCTTTTAAAATTTAGGGATCCTGATTTTACCCAGTTATCTAACTTACTTAGTAACCATAAAATCAATAATGTATATCTAATTATGCGACTTAAAGAGAATGCGTTAATTTAAGACATTATGACATACTATACTAGACATGGTACTATGATCGAATAATTATTGTTTAAAGCTAAAGTGCTAACACTATAATATTATACATCTCATGTATATATATATAAGTAGACAATAAAAGCATACAGGATGTAACGATCAAGTAAGAAGGTCTGTGGATTGTAAATCATTCAAGCAAAACTTTTCCACAAGAAAATTTAATTATTTAATCAATAATCTTTCAATCAAAGATAAATAATTGAAAAGACGGTATTTAAACAAAGTCCTGTATAAAACATTAGTTTTGAAAAAAATTAAACTAAGAAACTTTGACCGCTAAATTATTCACCCAATAATTTTAAAGATTTTTAGTAATAGAATTTAATCAAATTAAATTCCAAGTGCATTTATAAAAATAAGTAAACAATTATAAAAAATCTTTTTGTATAAAAATTTTACAAATAATTATAAATGCAAATAATGAATATAAACAACTTTATAAACATTCATTAATTTTCTCAAAATAAGTCATTTCAAAACTAAAAAATGATTTAAATAATTTTGGATTAAAAATAACAAAATTTAAAATCCTCCCACTCAATATGACAATCATATTGAATGTATTTTACAAAAATATAATTATCTCATAATTATCAAAATAATTTTTATCATATAAAATATTACCACAATTATCTCATAATTAACAATACCTTATGTGAAATGCCACCGCACAAAATATTATCTTAATTATCACATAATTGAAACATTTTAAATCATTTTAATCTCATTAAAATCAAGCTCCAATTTCCTTGTAAATCATGAAAACAAATAATTATCCTTATACTATTATTATCTTTTTAATTAATATA
>JXTC01000139.1:196986-243933 GCA_002914845.1 Trema orientale | reverse complement strand
ATGCCCTGCCACGCCATAGTCGCACACCAGCCGCGCATGAGCGATGTGCAGGCATAGTGCGAGCCACGCACGGGAGTCGCGCGGGCCGCGCGCAGGCAGTGCGCAGGTGTGCTGTGCACTGGTGCGCTGCGCATGCAACCATGCACGCAGGCCGCGCGAGGCAGCCCTCACGTAGGCTGTGTGTGCATGCAGCCTGCATGGCCGCACTAGTGCCCAGCTCCCACGCGTAGGCCGGCCACGCATAGTAAGCCGTGCGCGCAGGGCTAGGACTGGCCGTAAAAATTTTTTTTTTTGTTTAATGCTGAAAAATTAAAAACAACATCAAAAATTCTAGGAAAAATTCTGATTTTCAAACTTTTTGAAATATGTTCATGAATCTTTCAGCCACAAAAATTCAAGAACACCCAAACCCAATTTTGCTAGAATCACAAACCACATGTTTTCTCACCATGCAAAAATCAATAGTATACGTAATTTAATATCATTCATCATCATGAATCATTTAACTATCATAAACAAAAATTGCTCAAACTCAATCACATAACATAGATTTTACATCTCTAGATCAATATTATGCTACACATATGAATCTATGCTCTTGATGCTAATTACTGGAACTGCCTAATACTTAGGACAGAAATATACATGCATGCAAACTATGGAAAACACATGATCACATCATGAACGTAGTGGAAAAATAGCGAATTTAGGTTTTAAAATTTTACATGAAAATAATTTTCATAACCATAGAACATACATGCATCTAATATAGGACCATGTATAACATAAATCAAATCTAGATGTACAGACCCTAGAGATGGGATTAGGATTTACCTCTTGTAGCGTGCTCCTTCTTGATCTCCTTGTAGAAGGTGATCAAACCTCCAAACCCAGATCTTTTTGTCTATACTCTTGCTCTTGGTTGACGAGGTGAGTGGGCACCAAGTTGAATCCTTCGTTGGAGAACGATCAAGAACACCTTCTTGATCCTATGGAACACCGGGACGTGAGATGAGACCGTGAGACGGCAGGAAACTTTTTTGCTCTCACTTAGCCTAGGGTGGCTGATTTTCTCTCTCTCTCTCTCCCTCTATATTTTGTGTAACACAATAAGTGTTACTGTGCAGTTTTTTCTCTCATATATCTTATATATATGGGACCCAAAACTGCTAACCCTAGTCCAACTAGGATTGGACTTGTTCTCCAATTTGGGCTTTGGGTGTATCTTTATAAATATATCCAACTCATGTAACTTATTTATAAAAATACCAACTTCTGTGTAGAATCATTATTTTATACAGTTTCATGAAACTAATTTCACAAATACCACCAACCAATTAATGAGCTTTGTTGAGTTAGACAAGGGACCTAATGGATCCAAATAATCTAAGCTCCAATAATATGATAAATATATAATAACTCTTATTATGGTATTTATATAAGTATTATTAGTAAAGAGGACACTCCACTGAAGGCCCAATACTGTACTCTTAGATTTAGATGTCATGCCTTTTATAGAGATTCAATCAACTAACCTTGATTAACCGATCCATCTAGCATATTCTATACCACACACAGAATCCCTATACAATGCCATAGTTGAATAGGTGAAATTATCGTAATACCCCTCTAATACCTATTTAGCTTTAAGTTACCATCTTTCTATTACGGAATAATGTTATTGATAATTTTGTTCTCAATGGCCATTTAGACAAAATTATCAACCAATTCACAAAGTGAATACTAAGATCTTAGATTTAATTATTCCATGAATCTTGAAAAAACCTAAAGTGGCATTAATGTATAGTGTCTTTAACTATTTGGTGTTCCCATCAATTCATAAGCCATAACCTTCAATATGCCAGAGCTCACCTCTAATATCATAGAAGTTAGTCTTTTAACAAAACAAAAGGCTACAACACATGAAAGCAAGTTCAATCAAATATCAAGGATTAAGATCTACATGCTAAGAGCTAGTTTGTTGTAATATAAGAATTAAGTTATGGCACTCCAATTCTTTATATTGTCCAGTCCAGTTCAATACACATAACTTATTTACGTTGTACTAGTGTTTCTATCAGAAGTCAGACACATCATTCCCGTTGAGATAGACAAACACTACAATCTTGAGTAAATAAAGTATTCTATTTTTATTTACAGATTGTGAGCTAATTCATTTAGACTTAGATAAAGAAACAAGTCTCTCCATAATTAACACTTAATCATGTTTGTTTCTTTACGCACTAATAAAGTCATGGAATCTTTTTCAGATAAATAAACTATTCAACTAAGATAGTTTAATCTAGCAAATATCATAATTACATATAAGAGAAAGTTGTTTATAATTAAAATGGTAAAATTAGAAATCTGCTTTTTAGGGAAAAAATCCCAACAATCACATAGATACATATTGATATAATTAAATGGGCATTTATTCAAATAATATTATGCACAAATTATTAATTGAATAGTACTTTTATTTCATTAATATGAAAATATTTGCATAAAAATAATTTTACGAGCTTCTCGTACTAATTCCAACACTGCAATATTTTGTAATGAGTAATCTCTATCAGACCATTGGAACCTCTAAACGATGGTGCGGTTGGGCTCAATTGGTCATTCTCAATGTTGTACATCTATTCACCGGAGTTGAAACTCTTTTGAAATTCAGTGGTGGCGTCCATTTTTCTATTTGAGACTCCGTTGGAAAAATGATTTTCTAAAGCACACTATTTTGGTTGCAGTGGTTTTTATTATAAATTTACTTACCTGATCGAATATGAAACATTTTTAAATAAGTTGTGAAAATGAGTTTAGGAACTATTTTGAAAAATGTGTTTATGATAAAATACCAGTAAAGTTGATGAGTGATTAATTTACTCATAAATCAAGTATCATTCAACTTAAATAATTGTTCTCAAGCATTTATGTTGGTTTGATGTGCTTTTAATTTGTTTTTATAGTTCTTGTGAATAAATGAGAATCGAAATAAATTTGTGTCAAATATGGGTACTTCAAATTTTTTAATGAAAGTTGAATTTGATACTAACGTAACGCAATGAAAATCAGGCAAAACGGAGCTAAAATGAAGAAACGGTGCCCCCGGGAAGAAAAGCTGTCGTGCTGAATTCCAAAATTGAGAGCGCCGTGGCGCTAGAATAGTAGCATCACAGTGCTGCCTGGAATTCAGACTTCCAAAGGCTACAGTACTGTGATGCTTGTCAGGGAACATTCTGAAGCGTATTTTTAACGAGGTTTTAGAGCCAATTTGAACCCATGATGTCATATGATCGAGTGGTTAATATTTTACCTGGCCTAGGTCACCTTGGAGCCACTTAAATGTATCCTTA
Organism: Trema orientale; assembly: GCA_002914845.1. Taxonomy (NCBI): domain Eukaryota; kingdom Viridiplantae; phylum Streptophyta; class Magnoliopsida; order Rosales; family Cannabaceae; genus Trema; species Trema orientale. Next base: position 240,580 of record JXTC01000139.1, on the reverse strand, counting down.
AACCTCCATTTCAAGTTTGGAGAGTTGGAGAGAAGATATACACTTGAGAGCTTAAAATTCATAGAGAGAGGAGAGCTTTAAAGCTAAAATTTTGAGAGGAAGCTTGAGAGACTCGCTTGAAGAATTAAAGCTTGAAGTTCTACCTCCACAAGGGAGTTTTTCTCATCCTCTTTATTACCCTAGTCTCATTTGAATTTTGTATTATGCTTGATTATTTAATATTTTTGGATATATTAAATTCTTGTTGAGATTAGTGTTAGATTCTCCTATGTTGAATTAATTGTTATCTGCTTGGGGTTTGATATAACTTAAACTTTGATTCTATGTCTTGATTTTCAATATATTCTTTAATATTGTTCTTGAATTTATTTATGCTATTCCATCATAATGCTTCTCAACTAATTAGCTACTAGTTGGATGATTTGGTTTCTAGAATTTGGAACTTGAGTGAGAGAATTTTAGAAACATCCTTAGGATAGTATAACCTAGGATTTTGTAGAGTTTAAGAGAACCTATAATTTCTTTTAAGCCATGATCAAAGAACCATTGAACATAATGAATTCTTAAGTTTTAGGTTTGGAATAGAGACATTGGAAGCTGAATTTAGGAATGATTTCACTCGATACTTGAGAGAAGGAGTAGAAATATCTTTTGATTTTTAGCTTATAAACTAGGAATAATTGATTAGAATGCAATTGGTGATCAAAAGACATAGTTGATGATTAGGTGAATTCAATCCCCTAGAATATTTGTGCATAGAAGTCTCCATATTTTATTTTTGTAGTTATATTTATATTTGTTTTTATTTAATTATAAATTCATTTAATTTGGTTACTTAGATAGAGTTAGTTTATGATAATTCTGGTACTTAGTAGTAATTTAACATCCAATTCCTTGTAGGATCGACAACTCTATACTTATCACTTTATTACTTGTTTACGACCCGTGCACTTGCAGTTATTTTACGTATATACATTTAGCATAACAAAAGTATGTCACACTGCTTGACAAGCCATATTATCCTATTTTATACTGTTTTATGCATGAATTGGATTTTGTGTGTTTCAGTGAAAAGTTAGTTGTGAAAAAACTAATGAGTTTGGAAAATTGGTATTTAGAAGTGAATATGGTTTGATTAAGGACTACTATATGGTTATTTGTGATTTTATGGAAAATAGTATATTACGTCATTCATATCATTCATATAGCATGGTATTGCATATTCATCTCACACCGCCGATAGAATCACGGTATTCCAATAGAACACTGGAATCAGGGTGTTCCAGAAGAACACTAGAAAATATAAAAAGAAAAAGAAAAATAAAGGATAGAACACTCATGGTCATCAATTAGATGGTTGGAGCTCACACATGTCACAAATATTGAAATAACAGAATTAGATGGTATTCAGTGTACTTGTGAATTATCACGACCGAAAATCCAAGGCCTTGATTTTTAGTAAATTTATGTTGAAACAGTTGTAAACAGTGATTTTCCAAATTTTCAAAAAAATCGAGTACTTAAAATTTAAATATTCAGTCCTCAAGGTAAGTAAATTTCAAAATTAAGGAATCCTTTCATTAATATAGAGTTCTCGAGAAAATATTTTACTTAATATTTAAAGAAAATTCTAATTTAATAGTTTAGAAGTATTTGTAAATTCATAGACTTTAGTACAATGAGTCAATTTAAAACCTTAAGACCATAGTTCAAATAATTTTTCATAAAATCATTTGTATTTCTATGTACTCAGTTTAACAACAAAATCTTCTGCATACATCCACATAGTAAATATACTCTAATTGGCTAAATAAAATTGACATAGAAAAGAAAGAGGATATGGAATAAGAACCAACCAGTGAAGAGGGTTCAAACTGCAAGCATATGCCAAGCATGCTTGTCAAGCTATCAGGATAATTACCACAGAATAAGTCAATACCTGAAAGTGGGAGAAGAAGAGGGGGGTGAGCATTCACATGCTCAGCAGAAACTCAATTACCTTTTTGGATGTAATTTTCCCAAACCTGCATAGTTAATACCTTTTCCAAAATCCATTTGCAAACCAGGTATATAAAACAATTGGTATCCAGAATAATCACATATTCAAAACCAAATCCAAAATCTCATCATCGTACATATCATAAATCAACCCATCCCATGAGCTCACATCCTCTCATCACGAACTAGAGTAACTGGTACTATATGTACTGAGAACTCTCTGCCCGAAACGTAATCCCAGAAAATCGGAGGGACGGACATCGGTGTGTCTATGCCTACCGAACCGGAGGGGCAACTGAATACCTACAACTGCCGCGTGGGGGAATCAGAAACTCCGCGCGGATTTACGAGCTCTCACCGAGGGCGGGCCAAAGGCCGCCTACTAAACACCGCGATGCCTAAGATGTATCTCATATATGATCCTATGGTATTTACAATATTTAAAAGTTAACAATTAACCGTGCATCAAGGAATAATCAAATCATGCCTTAAAATTCCACTTGACATTACTCTCGAATTTACTGTTTTATGGGTAACAAATCCGCTAAAACGCCCCATGATCTCAAGTCTATAAATACGTTTAAAAGTCACACAGTCTAATTCCAGAATAGTCCAAGATTTTTCAACAGTTTATCAAAATATCGTTTTATTCACGATTTTTCACAAAATAGTCATAATGCATAATTTAAATCAAAGTATGTATAAAACAAGGTAATTGAATCCCTACCTCAATCGAGTGTCCAAATAGCATTACAAGGCTATGGAGAAAGTTTGGCATCAATTAGGTATCGTTTGGAAGGTCGAGCGTCGTTTTCGGATTCCGTCACGTTCACTTGAAAAGTTGACTTTTAAAACGGAGCCTTAGATTGAAAAACAGAGATCACCACTGAATTCAGAACACCCAAAAACATAGGGTTAGACACTAAGTTTGTCGAAAACGGGTACCGATGCGGGACCGGCTCGTGGCACGCAAAACGGTGTAATTACGAGCTATTTTCTTGATTTTCGTGCCATATCCAAAAATAGTGATATTTTATATCAAAATTTATGTCCCGATCTCACTGAGTCCAAATTTGAAATCAGAACTCAGTTTCGAGGTCCCTAGTTCTAAATAGGCTCAAAAATCTGAAGATTATAAAAATACCACTTTTTGAATGTATTTGGAAAAACGCCATCTTTTTCTATTTAAAAGTTACCATACTTTCGGATACTTTTTTTTTTTACTTTTACCTACCATAATTATTCATAATTTTTAACCCTCTTTTACCTCATATATTTACCTAGAGTAAATAAATTACTTAACCAAAATAATTACGTAGTTATTAGTTTTCTCAAAGGTAATTAGAAAAATACCAATTTTATCTAGTTAAACTATTTTCTAAGGGATATCAGTTTACTATCCTCTGCCCAAGGCCCAGATTCAAACTTTTGGCCCAAAATTCATAAGTTTATAAAAATACCATATTTTTTTGAAAATAACTAGAAAAATACCACATTTTTTTGTTTCGAAAATTAATGCTCTTCCGGTTATTGTTTTTACACTTCAAGACTGAAAGTTTTCTTGTTTCAACCTCCTCTATCACGTGGTATAATTTTCTCAGAAAAATAAGCTAGATTTCAAATAATTACGAAAATGTCACTACATTAAAAAATAATAAAATGCTACAATAACCAACTTCTCACCGGAGCTGAGTTAGATGACGGGAGTGGTCGGAAATGAAAGCTGGAGTCAAGACGAATCCAATGGCGACGGAATCGGGTTGATTGGACGTCGGACGACGATTCTACGGGTGAAAAACCGAAAAGATGGGGCGGTGGTTTTTCGCCATTTTCTGACGATCTGGAGCTCCGGCGAGGTCGGCTCCGGCGGCGGTAGCTTCATCCAGTAGTGGAGAGTCGATGCTGGCAGGTGGCGCTGGGCAACGGCACCGTGAGGTGGTTCAACGGAGCTTCGCCGGATTTCGCCATGTGTTTTGAGCTCCGTGGACTTTGTGTGAATAAGATGAAAGAATTGGGGGATTAAATAGCAATTTCTGAAAATTGTAGATCTGAATTTAATATTCCAGATTTTTTAATTTTTTAATCCAAAGAATTGTATTTACCAAAATGCCATTATGCTAGAAAATGACTCTTTTACCCTTTTAAAAATCTGGTTTTTACATCCTCCCCTCCTTAAAAGATTTTCGTCCCAAAATTCAAATGCAAGGCAGAGGTACAAGTAAAACAACGATGAGTAATAGTCAAAAGAGAGGGTGACCACTGATCACATAGTGTAGGAGTAGCAAATAAATTACTGATTTAATCAAGAAGTGTGAAACATACACTCCTCACTTAGTGCTAGGGATCCGCCAAAATACCAATGTCACACAAAAGTATGTGATAAAGATGTATACAAATAGACATGGAATCATGAGAGGACTCATCGATAGGCATAAGGCCTTAACACAAGAATTAGGAATCGATGTCCCAAATTTGGTAATTATCCTCAGAAGCAGTAGTGTTAATCAGGACTAGAAGTCGAAAATACGAGAATTTTTTAATCAACACAGTGATTGTTAGGCACCAATACAGTGTAGCAGACCAAATGTCAGGTATATACAATACCGCCCCTAGATCACACCAGATCAATAACACACTGGGACAACTCCATTTGTTTATAGCTAAACTTGGTCCTAAACAATCACTGAGTCTAAAGACTCTAGTAAGATTCATTATTAATACATGATAATGTTTGACATGGTCTTGAGTAAGGAACAACTATACTTGTGTTACATGACACAAGATATACGAGTTTAGAAGTCAAAACGATAACAAGAGTACAATGACATAAGTCATTTACTTTTCCTCATAACGAGTGAGTAACGATCATATACATAAGACATTCCTAGTCAAAGACAAGACTAGAATCACCATGAATGGAAATCTCTAACACAGAAGCAATTAGCAAAACAATGTCAGTAAGACCACAATAATCCAAGCATATAAAATGCAAGTATTCACATGATAAATATAGCCCAAAGACTCCCAAGTCTTTTATCCAAGTTAATATCATAGGGTATTAACTCATACCATAATTACACCCAGAGACTCTTTAAGTCTCTTTGCCCAATTTAGGATTATAATAATAATCCTAAATCATCAATCACCTCCAAAGACTTTCTAAGTCTTTGGTACAAAGGAAAAGTCATATTGAAATGACTCAAATAAAAATGTTAACAATACTACAATACCTCAGAAATAAGGTTTCAATAGAATAGGCTGTCTCTGCAGTGACACCTATCTTCCATCTAACCTCATTTCGTTTTAAAAATTATAAACAATTTTTCAAAATATACGACACAAAATCAGGGGCATATAGGAATACTACACTAGTTCACAATAAAGTCTTACCTTGGCCATTGGTAAACAAAATTTGAACTTCAAGTATTCCTCTTTAAAATATAATAGCAAGAGTTCAATAACTCTCTATATAGACTCATGAGTAAACTGATCCATATGCCATCAAATATATCATCTTAATGATGCTTGGATCTATCTCAAATCAAGTAATGAGTTTTAAGCTAAACTCAATACCAACGAAGTTAATGATGACTCTAATCCACAACAGACCATAACAAGAGTCTTCAATAATTTCCAAAAGTCAGTACAAGCAAAGTACCACAGGTAGTACTTATCCAATAATACTAAGAAGGAATACACCAACAAGATTGAATCTTGTCATCAGCAGTCAATCAATTTCGTACTAACACACCAATTCCACTTACTAAGCTAAGTAAGTACGATAAGAAGAAGTGCTTATCGATTGGTATGTAGTTTTCTAGATAATCTATCAAGCATTTAAAACATGTCAATTTCTTTTAAACATAATAGAATTTTTCTTGAAACTTTTCCGTAGTTTTCAAACACGTCTCTCTAAGAGATTCAAAAGTATATTTTGTTTTTGTTGATAAACCACGTTATGCCATTCAAGACACAAGACACTGAATTGCTATCTTAGAACCTACGAGATTCATATAGCTTATCACAATAATGGATATAGGAATACATAAGTAAATATCCATTAGAAATAAAGAATTTCAACATGAGTAGAATTAACTAGTCTCGTATCATCCATGGCCCTTCTGAGACTATCATTTCAAGAGTATAACCATCCCAGGGATACCAAAGTTCTACTTTAGGGAGGTAAACGAGGGATTCAAGATGAATCAGAATGATGAAAATATATTTAGCCAATTCTTAAGTGATGTATGAGGTATTTGTCAAATACTTTTTCAAAACCCTTTTTAAATAACAAAATTTCACAGGCAATATCCCAGACGGATTTGAAGCCTGAAGCTCTGATAACAAAACTGTCACGACCGAATATCCAACGTCGTGATTTTTAGTAAATTTATGTTAAAACAGTTGTAAACAGTGATTTTCCAAATTTTCAGAAAAATCGAGTACTTATAATTTAAATATTCAGTCCTCAAGGTAAGTAAATTTCAAAATTAAGGAATCCTTTCATTTATATAGAGTTCTCGAGAAAATATTTTACTTAATATTTATAGGAAATTCTAATTTTATAGTTTAGAAGTATTTGTAAATTCATAGACTTTAGTAAAATGAGTCAATTTAAAACCTTAGGACCATAGTTCAAATAATTTTTCATAAAATCATTTGTATTTCTATGTACTCAGTTTAACAACAAAATCTTCCTCATACATCCACATAGTAAATATACTCCAATTGGCTAAATAAAATTGACATAGAAAAAAAAGAGGATATGGAATAAGAACTAACCAGTGAAGAGGGTTCAAACTGCAAGCATATGCCAAACATGCTTGTCAAGCCACCAGGATAATTACCACAAAATAAGTCAACACCTGAAAGTGGGAGAAGTAGAGACGGGTGAGCATTCATATGCTCAGTAGAAACTCAATTACTTTTTGGATGCAATTTTACCAAACCTGCATGGTTACTACTTTTTCCAAAATCCATTTGCAAACCAGGTATATAAAAAAATTGGTATCCAGAAAAATCACATATTCAAAACCAAATCCAAAATCTCATCATTGTACATATCATAAATCAACCCATCCCATGAGCTCACATCCTCTCATCACGAACTAGAGTAACTCGTACTATATGTACTGAGAACTCTCTTCCTGAAACCTAATCCCAGAAAACCGGAGGGACGGACACCCGTGTGTCTATGCCTATCGAACCGGAGGGGCAACTGAATACCTATACCTGCCGAGTGGGGGAATCAGAAACCCCACGTGGGTTTACGGGCTTTCACCGAGGGTGGGCCAAAGGCTGCCTACTAAACACCACGATGCCTAAGATGTATCTCATGTATGATCCTATGGTATGTACAATATTTAAAAGTTCACAATTAACCATGCATCAAGGAATAATCAAATTATGCCTTAAAATTCCACTTGACATTATTCCGGAATTTACTGTTCTATGGGTAACAAATCCGCTAAAACACCCCATGATCTCAAGTCTATAAATACGTTTAAAAGTCACACAGTCCAATTCCAGAATAGTCTAAGATTTTTCAACAGTTTATCAAAATATCGTTTTATTCACGATTTTTCACAAAATAGTCATAATGCGTAATTTAAATCAAAGTATGTATAAAACAAGGTAATTGAATCCCTGCCTCAATCGAGTGTCCAAATAGCATTACAAGGCTATGGAGAAAGTTTGGCATCAATTGGGTATCGTTTTGAAGGTCGAGCGTCGTTTTCGGATTCCGTCACGTCCACTTGAAAAGTTGACTTTTCAAACGGAGCCTTAGATTGAAAAACAGAGGTCACTACTGAATTCAGAACACCCAAAAACATAGAGTTAGACACTAAGTTTGTTGAAAACGGATCCCGATGCGGGACCGGCTCGTAGCACGCAAAACGGTGTAATTACGAGCTATTTTCTTTATTTTCGTGCCATATCCGAAAATAGTGATATTTTATATCAAAATTCATGTCCCGACCTCACTGAGTCCAAATTCGAAATCAGAACTCAGTTTCGAGGTCCCTAGTTCTAAATAGGCTCAAAAATCCGAAGATTATAAAAATACCACTTTTTGAAAGTATTTGGAAAAACGCCAACTTTTTCTCTTTAAAAGTTACCATACTTTCGGATACTATTTTTTTTTTTACTTTTACCTACCATAATTATTCATAATTTTTAATCTTCTTTTACCTCATATATTTACCTGGGGTAAATAAATTACTTAACCAAAATAATTACGTAGTTATTACTTTTCTCAAAAGTAATTAGAAAAATACCAATTTTATCTAGTTAAACTATTTTCTAAGGGATATCAGTTTACTATCCTCAGCCCAAGGCCCAGATTCAAACTTTTGGCCCAAAATTCATAAGTTTATAAAAATACCACATTTTTTTGAAAATAACTAGAAAAATACCACATTTTTTGTTTCGAAAATTAACGCTCTTCCGGCTATTATTTTTTACACTTCAAGACTAAAAATTTTCTTGTTTCAACCTCCTCTATCACGTGGTATAATTTTCTCAGAAAAATAAGCTAGATTTCAAATAACTATGAAAATGCCACTGCATTAAATTAATAATAAAATGCTACAGTAACCAACTTCTCATCGGAGCTGAGTTAGACGACGAGAGTAGTCGGAAATGAAAGCTGGAGTCAAGACGAATCCAATGGCGCCGGAATCGGGTTGATTGGACGTCGGACAGCGATTCTACGAGTGAAAAACTGAAAAGATGGCGAGGTGTTTTTCGTCATTTTCCGTCGATCTGGAGCTCCGGCGAGGTCGGCTCCGGCGGCGGTAGCTTCATCCAGTAGTGAAGAGTCGACGCCGGCAGGTGGCGCTGGGCAACGGCACCGTGAGGTGGTTCAACGGAGCTTAGCCGGATTTCACCATGTGTTTTGAGCTCCGGGGACTTTGTGTGAAGAAGATGAAAGAATTGGGGGATTAAATAGCAATTTCTGAAAACTGTAGATCTGAATTTAATATTCCAGATATTTTAATTTTTTTAATCCGAAAAATTGTATTTACCAAAATGCCATTATGCTAGAAAATGACTCTTTTACCCTTTTAAAATTCTGGTTTTTACATGAATAACTTGAATAAGTACGTACTTATTTTAAGAATTAGTTTAACAAAGGTTTGGAATCTTGTGAACCTTTGGAAAATGATTTAATAAGTGAATTTTGGGAAATAAAGTTTTGGAATATTTTACTAACTATGGAGGAATTTCAAATGAGTATATCATTTATTACTAAAAACTTGTAATCGAATCTTTACTATGCATTTGCATGCTCACCCCTTATTTTTCTCCTTCTTCAGGTTAAATTATAGCGTTGGACATTCGATTGGTTATTATTTGTGTTCTAGTAACTCTTCTGGACTCTTATCTATCGTTTGGGCGATTAGTATTTTCCTACGTTTACTTTTATTTATTTAGCCACTAATTATTTATATTTACAAGTGGATGTATGAGGGAACTTTTTAAAGATTTTGTAAATGTGACATTTTGTAAAAGTGGTTTATTTGAAAATCACAGTCATGAATTTTGAAAATTAAAAAATTTTGCCCAATAATTTTTGTAAAATAATTTATGAAGATTCTTATTTTTAAAATTTTCATTCTACCACTGGTCCGGTATTCGGGTCGTGATAAGTAAAGTCATTTATCCTATATAGAAGTTTGGGCGTGTTGTCAAAATTTCAAATGTGTGAAGGCATAAAAGACTGCTCTCAACAAAAGTGAACAGGCTGTAGGGTATTATGTCCACTATCTTTTATACCATAGAGTTTTAATTAATTTAACTTTTGAGCAATACATATTTTGTAATTTTTAGTATATAGAATTACAACGGCTACATAAAGTATTTATTGATCGATTTTTGTTTTCCTTATTACAATTTTTAGTAGTATATGTAATAACGTCGGCCATATCTGCCCAATCAATCATTTAGTCTTCTGTGAATACCTCTCTTGAGTAAGTTTCTCGGAATCATATATTACAGAAGGAGAGATTTTTATGAGTGAGAAAGTAATTATTTGACCAGAGAAAGAGAAAGAGGGAGGCAAACATGAGTGTATATACATATATAGATATATTTTGTATAATTTCGGTTGTTGATTGATGGAGACATTAATTATATTACCGTGTAATTTCTTTTACGGTGGAAAAATTTACGAAGGTCAAACAAAAAAACTGCCGATTCAAACATATGTTTTGATTATAATGAAAGAAAATTAGCGAATTATATATAAGTTTAGATATTATGTGTCAGATACCATGTATTCATACTATAATTTCTTTGAAAGGACATTTATAATAAAGAAGGATTTCATTGGAAGTTTCTTAAAATCTGTTCTAAAACATATAAAAAGATTTCTTTCAACTACAATATATAAAAATAAATAATGTGTTCGAAATTTAGGGCTCCATAGAAAAGAGACTAAACACAACAAAATGTCCTTAGCTAGCTGATCCAAAATTTATTTAAAATAATTAATTGCGTGAAACGGTATAACTGACCAATGAAAACTTTAGTTTATATATCAGAAGCTCTTCTCTTCGGAAGTTGATGCGGAAACTCTTGAAAGGTTGAAACTAATCGCTGTAAATTTCTATCAATAATCAATTTCAAAGTTGTTTAAAAATTATGTAACTTGCATGGACATAGTACTTCTAGTTTCTTGCATTACACGTTGAGGATTTGTATCCTATAAATCTGTAATGTATTAAAATCAATATGTTCATTATTATAAACTGATATCATTAGTATTCATTAGTATTCATTAGTATTCTTTTCTCTCTCTTTTGGTTGAGGGACATATTATTAGCATTTTCAACTACAAAACATGTCTTCAAATTCATCTTACCAACCTTCTCCACAACAATTTGCTTCAGTTGCTCCAACCGAAGCAAGCAAAGGCCACGGCTCTAAAGCTACAAAGAATTACCAGCCCTCTCCTCAGTCCTGTGCCGCACCGAACAAGGCGAAGCAGACCAAAAAAGGAAATTAAACGCAATAAAGTGCTATTATATGTATATATGTATACTTATATTTAATTAGTTTTATATTCAGCTTTCTCATATTAGTTTTCCGTTTGTCAGACTTTCATATGTAAAATATAGCTTTGTTGTTTGATCAAGGGGTGTGATATTATATATATAGAATGAATTGTCTGGGAAACAGTTGGTTTATGTGGCTTCTTCCATCCATTGTAAGTTCCGTTTATTGTACAGAAGTAAGCTCGATATTATATTTTGTAGTTGTACACTCTGTGATATTAAACAGATCTATATAATTTCACTTTGTGTGAAGTTTTTTCTTTTTCGGCTTTTCTATAAGTACCTTATGTGAAAGTATCATGATTGTATGTTTTATTTTTTTCTCTTTGTTCAGTAAATTAAAAAAAAAAAGAATAATAGAGAGACACACATAGCAACATTAACAACGTATTTGGTTTTTCCGATTACGAGTGTACTGTGCTGTGCTGCCTTATTCCCATTACGAGGACAGAACGACAAGTTCCAATTCCCAGTGTTAGCCTCTCAACAACGAAGTAACATCGCTGCAAGCAGTGACCTGATCGAAATAAACTCATAAGAAGAGTTCAACATCAAAAAGCGCCTTAATTGAACATTTTCTGAATTAATAGAATCATTTGCAATCATATTGACAGTGAACCCGTAGCCAAAATCAACCTTTCAGACATATATAGCTATATTCCACCATATACGACTTATAAAACCCTGCAACTTTCTTGGATGCGTGACACACATGCAGGACCACTCCATGATCAATATTCCTCAAAAGTGCACCCACACAATCATTTTGCTGCATTTAATTAGGATTAGCAATTGCTGTTAGCAAACACAATTCTTTGTACTTTTTTCTTAAAAAAAAAATAATTTTACGTATGAATGCCTTTTAATTTTATTTTTTCCCCGTGGATATTACCATTTTTCTTTTTTTAGCAACGTATCCTGTGTTAAAAGCATACATGTGAACGATTTCTGATAGCCTAATAAGGGCAAATTGAATCGAAAATGGGAAAAAGGGTATGGTTGCAATTAAAATGTAACCTTAGGGAGTTGAATATTAGAAAAAAAACAAAAATTGAGGACCAACGTACTAAAATTGGTGAATGAAAACTGAAACTTGTCTTTCGTGAACACCTAATGATACTATCAACTAACAAAACCAACGAGAACTACATAAATATTTCTTATTTAAGGAGCCTAACATGCATGATGTAAATAACTATGTTGTTACTGTTTCAGTTTATATTTCTTTGGTTGAGTTTACACATATAGTTATCGAGGACATTGACATATTAATTTTTATTTTAAGTACTGAGTAATTTTAATCTATTTGTGGAATTGAATAAAGGGAAATTTGAAACAAAATTCAATATATATGGTTTGTATTGTTATATTTTAAAATTGGAGTTTTTGTTAACGAAAAAATAAATAAATAAAAGAAAACCCAAATTTAAGTTCAGAGTAATGAAAGAAAAAAAAATTAAGATTATATTTTATAACTTTCTAACCGTAACCCAAAATCCTGCATATATTTTGGGTTTCCATTTAGGATTTGAATGCTATACCTTTTGATGACCATACGTACAGGTTAATTTCAGATAACTTTCCACGAATTATTGATTATTTCGTCAACGTTATAGTAGAAAAAACGCAGATAAATTATGTTTCGGTACAACTTTGAACAATTAGTTTCGTAATATATATGATACATAGTATCAAAATGTATTATAAAAATAATATAAGTTGGTAAACTACGTAATACTACACATTTGTTTATTTAACTATTTCTACAACCTGATCAATGAATCTATGTTTCACCTACATTTCCGACCACTATAATAGGAAGGTACCCTAAAATGAAAACGCATGAGGTCAAGCTATCCGCCTATTCAAACATAAATGACCGAGCTAATGCACATTACTTCACCGGCTAAATTTTGACCATGGAAAATTGTGATCAGGTCATCCCTAAGCAATTCACGTCGAAATTAGCTCAAAGGTTTCAAACTTATGACCACAAGGGTAAGATCAATATAATCTGATGAAATCCACATGGCTACTAATTAAAATAAAATTTTAATATGAATTAAGTAAATTTTCCGGAAAAGGTGCTTGTTTGTACTATGAGATTTGTTTTTCTATAAATAAATATGTGGTTAACACTTGTGCTACCCACTAAACAATCTCGGTGCTAATATAGGATTTTAATTAACTTGAAAAAAAAATGTCTTCATATGGTGGTTCTTCTTTCCAACCATCTGCTCAACAATGCCTTTCGGTTGGATCCAAAGGAACGAGTACAAGCAGAGGCTATGGAGCTTCACAAAGCCAGCCCTCTGCCAAATCTTGCCTCGCACCGGACCAGCAGAAATCGACAAAAAAGAAAGGGAAATGATGACAATTAAAACAGATATCTAGCCGAAATCAGCTCGTAATTGACCTCATTGGTAGAATATGTCTTCATAGGGAACCCTTTTCTTTTTCTTAATATTTTACGTTCTAGCTAGGTCAAGCATGGGGATGATTGTTATGTTGATGTGATTATAGTTGGGAACTAATTAATTTGTTCGTGCATGGCTTCGTTTCAAGTTTATTTTTAAGTCGTTAGTCAGATTCATTTTATACTATATTTATATGATACTTAAATAGGAAAAGTTTATCATGTGTTTGTCTTCTTCAAGATACTATATATATATGTACAAAAGCTCTTTTTTTTTTCTTTTGTCATTGTATGCAGAAAATTTTCAGTACACAAAACAAGACAAGCCACATGTATGATTGCGAAGTAGCTTCTACGTCAGAGTTTACTTTAAAAGAAAAGTGACATCTAAATATAGAAATGTATATGCCCATGAAGCAGTACAACCGCATTTCTGATTATCTAAAAAAGTACAATTCGCGATTTATATTATATTTCAGTTCTCAAGAAATTCCATGCGTATATTTATGTCTCTAAAGTCAACACGTCTTGTTTGTCACATGGCTGTACAGATGTCAAACTATAAAATCGTGTCGTCCTAATTTAAATATCTGAGAGCTGAATATTCAATTCTTTGTTATTTTTCTTTTTATGGCGGAAAGGCGATATCCGAAATGTACAAAGAGGAAGAAAACAAATCGGATGTCCGAGGAATGTAAAAAGATCAAAGACAACGAAAGGAAATCTAATTGATAACGACAAAATTGATATTTAGAAAAAAGAGTAATGCTAGGACATTAAAAATTTACGCTAAAAATTTATATCACATGATGTGACATCTATTTTAACAATTAAATTTTAAATAGTCTAGTCCCACTTTAAATAAGATAGTAGTTAAAATAGATATTTTACATATCATTTGTATAAGTTTTTTGTGCAAATTTTAATGACAATTCTTCGAAAAAATAATTTTATGTTAATAAACTTTAAAATTCAGAAAAATTATATTGACACACAGTCACTACTAATATTAGTCAAGTTTCACTCGATTTTTACCTCTGTTTATCGAATTTTCAATTAATTATAAATTATTTATTTAAAACTGAAATTTATTATTTAGGTTACACAAGTTAAAATAATTAATTAGTTATAAAATTTATTATTTTTTTAGTCTTTTTCTTATCCCTGGCAGGTCTTGTACATGTTTCAAGATGCATCACTCTATTTTTAATATAAATCAAAGGATGTCAATGTTATTTTTCATTCAGCTATGTTTTGTAGGAGAGTTAGACGATAGGGAGAAAGAAGAGGTACAACACTTAGAGAAGTGAAATAAGGGAGGAATAATTAGAGCACTTTTTCATTATTGTGTTTGGTATGAAAAGAGGGAAAGAAATCTATAGAGAATTTTTTCTTTGTTGTGTTTTTATGGCCGTAAAAGTTATTTGAGGTGATAAAGGACATTAAATCATGGATAAATATGGTAGTTTTGTGTTGAATTGATGTCCGCTTTGAGACAAATCTTGAATTGAAAAATATGATATTTTTCTAATTCGGGACAAAAGGTTTTTGCAAGACAAAAAAGTGTTGGGCTGAAAATCAGTTATATTTTTGCAAGACAAAAAAATGTTGGGCTGAAAATCAGTTACTATTCAGATTGAGTCTCGGGCTGAGATTAGAAAAGTGTTATTTTCTGAAATTTTTCAATAAAGATTGTATTTTTTTAAATAATCAGAAAACTTGGTATTTTTGCAAATATTTTTAAAAAGTGATATTTTGTAACTTTCAGAAGTTTCGATTTCAAATTTAGATTTAGTGACGTCAAGAAATGAGTTTTGATATATAATATTGATATCATTCGAAGTGGAACGAAAATCGAGGCACAAGGCTCTTGAATAGTGTCATTAGGCATGCCATTGGTTGGGTCTCAGCCCGAGACCTAAATTTGACAAATTAGAAACCTAGCTATTTTAGTTGCTGGGAATGCAGTGGTGAAGTCCGTTTCTCAATTTGAGACTCCGTTAGAAATGTTGCATCTCAAAGTGAGCTTAGAGGATTCCTAAAAAGACCGTCTGATCACCTAACCAGCGAGAGATTCTTTGAGTATTGTTAGCTTGGTATAGCTACCATATCGAGGTAGGGGTTCAATTACCTAGTTTTATACCTATTTTGATTGAAATTTGTATTATAACTGATTTATGAAAAATCGTAAATTACACGATGGTTTGATAAATTGTTGAGACATATTGGATTATACTGGGATTGGACTGTATGATTTTTATACATGGTTTTAGTTTTAGTTTTGAATATGCGATTAGTCTTGATCTCAATTATTTTATAAACTTGGTTTATAAAATAGATTTCGAAAAACTACTAACCATCTAGATTTGAGAAATTGCATCCATTCTAAAAGGTAAATGAATTCCTGCTTAGCATGTAAATGCTCACCCTTCTTATTTTGACCCTCTCAGGTAGAGTTCAGTATAACCTTGGACATTCAGCAGCAGGGTAGAGAGGAGCACGTTACTAATTTTAATAATTGACAACTAAGTAGAATACTTCTGTTCATTTATTTTAGCTTATAATAATACTTAAGGGCCTATATCACGGATTTCGTCTGTATTACTATTATGCCTAGATTGTGAGGTTGATGATGATGCTTGTTTTTGTTTTATAAAATTTATTAACAATCTACATCTAATGATGATCATAAAACTGTGAGATTTACTTTTAAAACTATTTTTATAAACTTTTCTAAAACTATTATTGAATTTTTACTTATGAAATTCTCTTTTCGCCACTAACCTCGGTTTGGGTCGTGACAATTACAATTTTAATCAAATTAAAAATCAAAACCCACCAAGAAAAAATACGCAGAGCAATCCGCAATATATTTATATATCTCATACATTCAAAATAGTGTATGAATCTTTTTGAGTCAATTTAATTCACATGTGCTCAAAATTTTGATAATTTAAACAAATCAATTTAAAAACAATAAAAATTATAATGGAACTCCTCCTCATTAGAATAACTTACCCAAGAAATAAGGTGTTCATCACTTTTTTCAGTACAAGATTAGACGTTTGATGGATNCTATACTTAACCATCTGATTATGTAGGTCAAACTAGGAAGTATTACTCTTTCATAAACCATATTTTTAGTTTTGTAAAAAAGTGGACCAAATTTAAACTTTTCAAGCTTTAAAACAAAAAAAACTGTGTGGTATTACTTTTTAAAAGTGTCTTTATAAAATATACAACCAAAAATTCCTTATCAGTTTATCTTGCTATCAGCAGTACTATTTACAATACACCAGAATAACAAAATACAAAGAAAATACCGCCCACAAGTCAAGTTTATCTACATCTATATGATCATGGCGACAAGAAAGCGTGCTAGCCAACCAGCAACTCTATACATCGTATATCTCCTCACCTGCATCACAGGAGCTAAATGAGCTAATGCTCAGTAAGTAAAGATTATGCATACTCATGAACGTGTTTCATGCATAAACTTTATTGAAATTCCCATTGTACTCTTTCTTTCATAACTTTTCATTTTGATGCACTTTTCTTAGAAAATATTTCTTTATAGGGTCTATGAGTACATTACAAAATCGTGGCAGTCGGTAGAGTGCTCACCTATACGGGAAGGAAACATATGGCCAATGTGAACTATACCTACCCAATGCAGACCGACTAAGTAATGCACCTAATAAATCTTATAGTACAATGCTCAGTCCTGGTAGTCGGTCAGCCGTGCCCACCTATGCGGGAAGGATGCCTGTGTAAACTATACTTACCCAACGCAGACAGACTATATACTGTACTTAAAATATATCTCATAAAATTAGTACAATGGTACTACTTTAAATCCAATGTGTGGAAAACTTCACTTTTTTGAAAAATTATGCTTGATCAAGTTATGCTTATGTCTTTCATGAACAAAATAATAACTGTATAAATAACATACAATTGAAATAATATACATAAGTATATAGAAAAACACCTTGTATCGGCTACTGTTCTTGTGATGCAGTTAAAATAAATCTTTACTTACCTTGTGTCCAGTAGAAAAGATAGTGGAAAGGGTCAGTATCCTCTGTGGCAAGGTGTGTGGAAGACCTGATGTCAATTTTATCACTAAGATGATCACCACAATATAAAATGCTTAAAGAAAACGAGCACAAGACCAAATCACAACTTTTACAAAATAAGGAAGCCTAATCACAAAATAAACCAAAATGTCACCTACTTTCATAAAAGCTAGTCCATTTGCTTCTAAATGGTGCCATTTGGTTTTAAAAAATATTTGGACAGCACCTCCGCTATTTTTAGGACATTCTCATATGACTAAAATCATTGTTTAAGACCTATAATAACAATTAACAATCCAATTCCCACATATACAACTCAAAGAGGATCATTTAGAGCATCCAAAGTATACTTGAATTCCTTTCAATTTGGACAAAGTTTAAAATCAATTTTACACTTACGTGTCATCATAACCAGCCACCAAATGAGTGAAATAAATAATAGGATTCATAAAATTTACACTCTAAGTTTGGAAATCAGATTACAAATAGAAAAATGTAATCTACTACACATGAAAACACTCCATAACTAGCACACTTTAGGGTTTTAAGTTTAACTTTAATCCTCCACTTAAATTCTATGCTTCCATTAATTTATAAGGTTTCCTAGGACCTCTATTCATCAAATAAAAGATTTAATTTAAGAGCTAAAATAAAAGAAATAAATTACCAATTCCAAATTCCATAAAATGCTCACCTTGACTAGTTTGAACTTTTGTTAAAGCTTTTGTCTTCTACTTCTACACAACTGATTTCCAAGGCTTTGAAATTGATCTTAGGACTTAAGAGGACCTAGAGGAATCATTATTTAAGTAGTATCAAGTGTAGAATTGAAATAAGAAAACCAAAACCTAGGAAGAAAAACTAGTAGAATCACCTTGTGCTTACCTGGGGCCGACAAATAAATGCTATAAATGAGTCCTAAACATTAAATTAAAGCTATTTGACGTGTTAAACACACAGTGAATTTGGCTCCAAAAAGCGTGAAAAATACATTTTACTGAAAACTATTATTTGACCAAGTTATCAACAGACATGATTTTAATACTTGTGCACATAGTTTTATTATTTATGAATGTATTCTTTATTCCTTTCACACACGAAGCTCTCTCTCTCTGAGGGTATTGAGGCTTTACACTGCATGGGAGCACTTCAACAAATATTAGTTCAATAATACATATCGAAAGTATTTAACAGTCAGCTTAAGTAAGTTACCATGAAATTAATACTAGTTTCATGATATGTCTATTATGCAATATGAACATATTTATTATTGGCTTATTATGCATGTGGAGAATCTTGGATATCACAATCCTTCCCTCCTTATTAAATTTCATCCTCGAAATTTGCGTACCCAAATACGTGAGGATACTTCGTTTTCATCTCTTCTTCTCTTTCCCATGTGGCCTCTTCTTCTTCGTGGTTCCTCTACAGTACTTTGACCAATGGGATCTTCTTGTTTCTAAGCTCCTTTTCTTTTCTATCCAAAATCTCCACTGGTTGTTCTTCATAGCTCACATCTTGGCTCAACTCTAGGGCTCAAAACTCGAAACATATGATGGGTTTGGAATATATCTCCTTAACATAGAGATATGAAAAACATTGTGTACATTTGATAGTGAGGGGTGGCAAAGCAAGTCTATAGGCAACATCTCCAACTTTGTCAAGTATCTCAAATAGGCCTATATATCTGGGACTAAGCTTCCCTTTCTTCCCAAACCTCATGATTTTTTTCATAGGAGCAACCTTCAAAAATACTTTGTCTCCAATATTAAACGTGACCTCTCTGCTTCTAGGATTAGCATACTGCTTCTGTCTATTCTGAACAGCTAAGAATCTTTTACGAATCTTTTCTACTGCTTCAGCTGTTTCTCTTACCAATTCTGGACCAAGAAATTTCCTTTCTCCTATCTCATCCCAGTGAATTGGAGATCTACATTTTCTTCCATACAATGCTTCATACAGAGGCATTTGTATTGAAGCTTGATAATTATTGTTATAGGCAAATTCTATCAGTGATAAGTACTTACTCCAAGACCCATAAAAATCTAACACACAAGCTCTAAGCATATCCTCAAGAGTCTGTATAGTTCTTTATGATTATCCATCTGTTTGAGGATGAAAAGCTGTACTGAATGCCAGTTTTGTACCCATAGCCTCATGAACTCTCTTCCAGAATTTTGAAGTGAATCTAGAATCTTGGTCAAAAATGATAACCTTTGGAACACCATATAGTCTAATAATTTCTTGAACATACAACCGAGCTAACTGATCTAAGTTATAAGTTACTTTAATCGGCAAAAAATGGGCTGATTTAGTATATCTATCCACAATCACCCAAATAACGTCGTGGCCTTCATTTGTCTTAAGAAGTCTAACTACCAAATCCATAGCAATCTCTTCCCATTTCCATTGTGGCACATGTATAGGCTTCAATGTACCAGCAGGTCTTTGATGTTGTAACGCCCTCACTTATCCACACACTACTTGTGTAAATTTATTAACTCTCTATTTATAAGGCGTTATGTTTGGAAAATAATCCTGTAATTGTTTTTCCAAAAATACGGGCCAATTTGGACTTTTCGTTTTCTTTAAAACTCTACGGATATATAGCTTTACTTACAAACATAACGTGGATCAGTATATACGTATATTACAAAATAAGGTACCAAAAGAGACGAACTAAAAATAACTCCACTAAGAGACCACAAAATGTCCCAAAATACACAAACTGGGCCCCACATGTGGTCAAAATGTCCATATGTACAGCACCGAGATTGGTCCTCTACTCTAGCCCACATGCTCATCTAATCACCTCAGTCATTACCTGCAACACAAGACTATAATGAGTTGTAACTTAGTAAGTAAAGTAATAGATGAAATGGTGCTTAAAGATATATATTAAATGCGTGATCATGCTTGCTTAAGCCTACTGGTATAATAATTTCCTTTCGGTCCCCCTGTCTTGTGTACACTGTTCGGTTCGGCACTACGCCTACAGGGCTTTCTGAACTGATACTATCCCATGGGCTCTCCTCCGGCCAGCTCTCACCACAGTGGGGCTCGTTACTAATCTTATTCCATCGTTACCCCGTCGAGCTCAAGAGATAAAGCGGCCCGAGACTGTAGTGTAATCTATTATATAACTTGGAGGAGGAATATTGTGGCAAACCTTTTGACTAATCCCGTCAGCCTTGCCCCTTTCCTGGGGCAGCCATACTGAACTGTAAGTATTCATCCCGCTTCCCCGTAACAGTGACATAAAACCTTTTTAAGGTTACCTGATCTTAACTTTTCTGTGTTAAACATAGCCTTGCACAATATTACTACGGTATTTTGGAAATCTGTCACTTATCTTAGACTTCTCTGTAAAATATGCGTGGCCTCATGATGTATAAGATAATGCCATATTAGAAATGCCAAGCATGTACACTGAAACCAAAATGCCAATGATCATGCTTACAACTATAATGCAAAGCATAAACGAAATGAACATAATAGACACCCACATAGCACGTAATTTCTTATGTTGCAGTTGAGTACTTTACTTACCTTACCTCCAAGCTCTCCAAGTTCTTATTCGTGGAATGCTCGTTGCTCAAGGTACAATTTAACGTGTTCCTAATATTTTGTCAATGCCAACTTAATTTAATCACTATACAAGTGATAATAAACAAATTGTAATTAATTTTGATACTTGAAAATATAATTTCTCTCAAAGAATTAAGGAAGCAAAAACTTGCTCCAACATATACAATTCTGATAAATAATTCTTTGATTGGACTATGAATGTTTCACATACATACGGTTTACATATATATTAACGTAAATCACCTTTAGCCAAATCTCTAACAAAATAAATTAACATGATTAACATATCAACAAGTGAACATAATTATATGTATATATATATATGATTGGCTGGTTAACGTTTTTCTCAAAATAAGTCAACTAATAGTAACACAATTAATATTGGGCCACAAAATAAATGAGTAAAAAAACTAAATACTCATTNACTTGCAGCCACAAACTTACTTAAGCTAACAAAAGTCCAATACCGAATACAATATTAGATAATTTATTTCCTTCTCCAGGTACATAAGAAACATCAAACCATAACTAGTTAAATAAAAGACAATCATTAGTACTTTTGATTTATTATTCACGTGAATACCAAAAAAAAAAATGATAAATTCATGTCTAATAAAATACTTCAGCTGGTACATGGAAAAACCATAGAATAAATCATGTTTTGGGCAGGAGTCACTCAAAAAGTCATATTAACTAGGCTAGGTCAAGCAATCAGATTCCTTCTTTACTATTAAACTAAAAAAATAATTATACACATCATTAGTGGGAATCAATAACAAGGAAATTACCTCCAAAAAGCACCAACACAAAAGGGTGGAGCTCAGTATCATAGGAAGAGTATCGGTAGTGTAAGGAGATACTCTCAAATGAAATTAATGAGTAGAGATATATCTCTAATTCTTTTGCCGACTTAGTTAAAGGTCGGCTCCTATATCCCTTTTTTTTTTTATAAAAACAATCCTACTGTAATCTAGTCATAAACTTATGACTTAATAATAAAGTTAAATTAAGAATACGATAAGATAGATGCTTGTCATTACTAAAAAAATAATAGTGTTTACAATTACCAAAAAAAAAAACTCTTAAAAAAAATAATTCTTACGCACTTGACCAAAATGTCATTAAATGATGTATATAAATGTTCCCATGTTAAAAGGTCTCTAGTGTGATCACAGTAACAAATGCAATTATGAAGTATTGCATAAGAAAAATAAATAAAAACATAAAATATCCCATATTATACCAGAATATAAACATTGTCATTATGATTTTGTGGAAATAAAAAAAATGTAGGATAATCTTG
Organism: Trema orientale; assembly: GCA_002914845.1. Classification (NCBI taxonomy): domain Eukaryota; kingdom Viridiplantae; phylum Streptophyta; class Magnoliopsida; order Rosales; family Cannabaceae; genus Trema; species Trema orientale. The sequence goes on along the minus strand of JXTC01000139.1, from coordinate 218,137 downwards.
TTATAGTGATCAATTTAATTTGCATTATATTTGTACCAATGAGCGTGTCTCGAGAATTTCACTTTAAAATTTTATGGAGAGCAAGGATGTATAACCATAATGATCAATAATCAAGTATCATATGCACGTATAATATTAATGCTAAATGCGATGCAATCATGCTATTATTGGCTCTCTTAATTGTGTTAGGAGCTAGATTTTACAGATGTTCAGCTTTAATTTGCTGGCATGTGAGACATTGCTCTACAAACTCAAACACATCCTTCTTCATACCTGGCCACCAGTAATGCATTTGCAAATCCCTATATATCTTTGTAGTACCAGGATGTACAGAGTAGGGAGTAGTGTGAGCTTCTGTCAATATTTCCTTTCTAATTGTTCCATCTGGCACACACAGTCTATTTCTATATCTGATTATACCATCACTAGAAATCTGAAAGGCCACTTCCTTTCTAGACTCTATCTTAGTCTTTAAACTTATCAGATAGGGATCTGTATTCTAGCTTTACTTAATTCTCTCCAAAATTGAAGGTTGTAAGGTAAGAGCTGCTAATTTTTCTATTAAACCTCTAGGCACTATCTCTAATTCCAATCGATGTAAATCTATCAAAAGATGTTTCCGATCAATATACTTAAGTGATATAGCAGCTAATGATTTTCTACTAAGAGCATCTGCAACCATATTAGCTTTTCCTAGATGATAGTTAAATTCACAGTCATAATCTTTCACCAGTTCAAGCCATCTTTTCTGTCTCATATTCAGTTCTTTTTGGGTAAAGAAGTACTTGAGACTTTCATAGTCTGTGCAGATTTGACATCTTTCTCTATAAAGATAATGTCTCCAAATCTTCAATGCAAAAACTACTGTTGCTAGTTCCAAATCATGAGTAGGATATTTCTTTTCATATTCTTTCAGTTGTCTAGAAGCATAAGCGATAACCTTACCATTTTGCATCAGAACACAACCTAGACCATTCTTTGAAGCATCACTATAAACAACAAATCTTCCTAATCCAGTGGGTACAGAAAGTATATGAGCTATGACCAAATGATGCTTTAACCCTTGAAAACCCTTTTCACAATCTTCATCCCAATGAAATTTTACATTGTTTCTAGTCAACTGAGTCAATAGAGAAGCTAACTTCGAAAATCCTTATACGAACCTTCTACAGTAACCAGCCAATCCTAAGAAACTACGAATCTCTGAAATATTTTTAGGTCTTGACCAATTACTTACAGCTTCAACCTTCGCTGGGTCCACAGAAATACCATTTTCAGATATTACATGACCAAAGAAGATAACTTTCTCCAACCAGAACTCACACTTTTTAAACTTTGCATACAACTGCTTTTCTTTCAAGATCCTTAAAATTATTCTCCAATGCTCCATGTGCTCCTCCCTTGAGTGTGAGTAAATCAAAATATCATCAATGAACACTATAACAAAACTATCCAAGAAATCCTTGAATACTCTATTCATCATGTCCATAAAAGCCGCTGGGGCATTAGTTAAGTCAAAGGGCATCACTAAGAACACATAATGCCCATATCTTATTCTAAAAGCTGTCTTAAGAATATCTCCTTCCTTAATCTTCAGTTGATGGAATCCCGATCTTAAATTGATCTTAGAAAATACTGAAGCACCTTGTAACTAATAGAATAAATCATCAATTCTAGGGAGAGGATACTTATTCTTGATTGTGACCTTATTTCGCTCTCTATAATCAATATAGAGCCTCATAGTCCCATCTTTCTTCTTTATAAACAAAACTGGAGCACCCCATAGTGAAAAGCTTGGGTGTATGAAACCCTTGTCCAAACGCTCCTGTAATTGTACCTTTAATTCCTTCAGCTCTGCTAGAGCCATTCTATATGGTGCTTTAGAAATAGGGGCTGTACCAGGTAGCAAGTCAATAACAAACTCTATCTCCCTATCAGGTGGTAATCTTGGTAGATCTTCTGGGAATACCTCTAGAAATTCATTAACCACTGGTACTTTCTCTGGCTCCATCTTAAGTTCCTCTTTAGTATCCATTACATTTACCAAATAACCAATACATCCTTTCTAAAGTAACTTCTTTGCTTTTATCATTGAAATAATTAGTACCATTTTCTTCTTAGAAGACCCAAGGAAAGTAAACTTCTCTTCACCGGGTGGCTGAAATACTACTCTCTTACCATTACAATCAATGCTAGCATGATACTTAGATGGCCAATCCGTACCCAAAATCACCTCAAAATCTTGCATACCCAACACTATTAAGTCTACCCACAACTGTTTGCCATCTATCTGTATTGGGCACGCTCTCAAAACTTGACCAGAATATAGCACTTCCCCAAATAGAATAGTTACACAGTATCTTGAATTCAAAGTTTCAGGTGATCTGCCTAATTTTCTCACATATGCTGGTGATGCAAATGAATGTGCAGCTCCTGAATCTATTAATGTATTTGCGAGTATATCAAAGATAGAGATCTCACCTGCTACAACTGATGGATCAGTCTCAGCATCTGTCACAGTCATGGTAAGCACACGGGCTGTAACTTTCTTTTGTTCACCAGAGGTGGAGGGACAATCCTTGGAAAAATGTCCTGTCTTGCCATATGTATAACATGCTCTACTACCCAAAAGATATTCACCCTTATGAGGCCTTCCACATTTGGGATATGTAACTTTCTGGTTCGAATTAGGTTGCATTTGTTGACCTATTGCTCGGCACTTTGAAGGATCTTGTTTTTGTCCTTGACCTTGTGGGAATTTCTTTTTGCCGCCATTAAACCTTGGTTGAGTACCTTTTCTAAAATTTGCATTTCGCCTTGCCATGTTTATGTTTCTTCTAATTTCAAGTGCTTTTACCACTTTCATTTTAGCTTCTTCAGCTTTAAGGGCTTTCTCTGCAATTTCTGTGTAAGGGATACCTTTTCCTGTAGATATCTTAATATCACTATATATTTCAGCTTTCAGCCCCCTGTAAAAACTGATTCACCTTCAACTCGTTGGTACCCACCATGTGAGGAGCAAAACGGGATAGCTCATCAAATTTCTTTATATAGTCACATAGAGACATGCCACCTTGCCTCAGATTAGTAAACTCAGCTGCCTTTGCAAGTCGATGAGCTTCACTAAAGTACTTCCTATAAAAGATTTCCTTAAATCTCTCCCAAGTCAATCTGTTAACATCAGTGATTGACTTCATGGAATTCCACCAGTGCCTCGCATCCATTTTGAATATGTAAGTAGTACAAGAAGCTCTTTCCTCCTCAGGGATTCTTATGTAATCAAAGATACCCTCCAAACTCCGAATCCACTCCTCAGCTAATAATAGATCTGTTTCACCTTTGAAAATTGGAGGTTTATTCTTCCTAAACCTTTCAGAAGCTGGTTCATGATTTTCTTGTCCAGCTACAACTTATACTGGTAATTGTTCGTCTCTCCTTTGATCTCGTTCTATAAGCCTCTCTATTTGTTGAGCATGTTTCTCTACTAATTCAGCCAATCGATGTATAGTAGTATCTTTGTCATTGTCTTGATCACCCCACTATTGGCTAGTCTGACCTTTACCCCTTAGGATGATTTTCTGTACAGTGGCCTTTTACTTACAAACAAACATTATAGCTAAGAATGATGTGTGCATCAAACTTATATAACAAATTGAAGTGCACGTATGAAATTAATTAGACTTACTAGTTGACCGAGCATTCTCTCACATGATAATACATATGTAAGCAGTCTTCAGAAATGACTAAACTTTCGCTCTGATACCACAACTGTAACGCCCCCTATACTTAACCATCTGATTATGTAGGTCAAACTAGGAAGTATTACTCTTTCATAAACTATACTTTTAGTTTTGCAAAAAAGTAGGCCAAATTTAAATTTTTTAAGCTTTAAAACAAAAGAAACTGTGTGGCATTACTTTTTAAAAGTGTCTTTACAAAATATACAACCAGAAATTCCTTATCAGTTTATCTTGCCATCAGCAGTAATATTTACAACACACCAAAATAACAAAATACAAAGAAAGTACTGCCCACAAGTCAAGCTTGTCTACATCTGTATGATAATGGCGACAAGAAAGCGTGCTAGCCAACCAGCAACTCTATACATCATATATCTCCTCACCTGCGTCATATGAACTAAATGAGCTAATGCTCAGTAAGTAAAGATCATGCATGTTCGTGAACGTATTTCATGCATAAACTTTATTGAAATTCCCATTGTACTCTTTCTTCCATAACTTTTCATTTTGATGCACTTTTCTCAGAAAACATTTCTTTATAGGGCCCTTGAGTACATTACAAAATCGCAGTAGTCGGTAGGCCGTGCCCACCTGTGCGTGAAGGAAAGATATGGCCAATGTGAACCATACCTACCTAACACAGACCGACTAAGTAATGCACCTAATAAATCTCATAGTACAATGCTCAGTCCTGGCAGTCAGTAAGCCGTGCCCACTTATGTGGAAAGGATGCCTGTGCAGACTATACTTACTCAACGCAGATAGACTAAACACAGTACTTAAAACATATCTCGTAAAATCAGTACAATGGTACTATCTTAAATCCAATGTGTGAAAAATTTCACTTCTTTGAAAATTATGCTTAAATGATCATGTCATGCTTATGTCTTTCATGAACAAAATAATAACTATATAAATAACATACAATTGAAATAATACACATAAGCATGTAGGAAAACACCTTGTATCTACTACTGTTCTTGTGATGCAGTTAAAATAAATCTTTACCTACCTTATGTCCAGTAAAAAGGATAGTGGAAAGGGTCAGTATCCTCTGTGGCAAGGTGTGTAGAAGACATGATGTCGATTTTATCACTAAGATGATCACTACAATGTAAAATACTTAAAGAAAACAAGCACAGGACCGAATCACAACTTTTACAAAATAAGAAAGCCTAATCACAAAATAAACCAAAATGTCACCTACTTTCATAAAAGCTAGTCCATTTGCTTCTAAATAGTGTCATTTGGTTTTAAAAAATATTTGGACAGCACCTTCCCTATTTTTAGGACATCCCAACATGATTAAAATCATGGTTTAAGACCTGTAATAACAATCAACAATCCAATTCCCACATATACAACTCAAAAAGGATCATTTAGAGTAACCTAAGTGTACTTGAATTCCTTTCAATTTGGACAAAGTTTAAAATTAATTTTATACTTATGTGTCATCATAACCAGCCACCAAATGAGTGAAATAAACATTAAGATCTATAAAATATACACTCTAAGTTTAGAAAATCAGATTACAAATAGGAAAACATAATCTACTACATATAAAAATACTTAAATCCATAACTAGCACACTTTAGGGCTTTAAGTCTAACTTTAATTCTCTACTTAAATTCTATGCTTCCAACAATGTATAAGGTTTCCTAGGACCTCTATTCATTAAATAAAAGCTTTAATTTAAGAGCTAAAGCAAAAGAAATAAATTACTAATTCTAAATTCCATAAAAAGCTCACCTTGACTAGTTTGAACTTTTGTTCAAGCTCTTGCCTTCTACTTCAACAAAACTGATTTCCAAGGCTTAGAAATTGATCTTAGGACTTAAGAGGACCTAGAGGAATCATTATTTAAGTAGCATCAAGTGTAGAATTGAAATAAGAAAACAAAAACCTAGGAAGAAGAACTAGTAGAATTACTTTGACTAGTTTGGACCTATCTTGCTTTCTTGAGCTCCAAATTGAGTTCTACCACTTAGAAACTCTTAGATATGGATAAGGGGAGTTGAGAGAAGTCTAAAAATGAGTGGGAGAGTTTCAGATCGTAGCTGGAGAGAAAGGAGAAGAAAATGACCAGATTTGGTCCAAAAGTGATACTTAATGACTAAGAAATGGCATAACTTAAGTTCTAAGGGGTAATTTGGGAATTTTGCACCTTACTTTCCATGTGTCCTGCTCTAAAACATCCTTAGCATACTCACCACATTACTGGTCCATCCTATACACCCAAGTGTAGACCAAAATGGTGAAACCTAGCTTAGAAGGTGAAAACTAGTCATACTTTGACCTATAATCCCATATGGCCAATCTTATTGTAATCTGGTGGAACCTAGCCCTATAATCAATCATTAAACGTAAAAAAATAAGTCAATTAGACTCCAATTAATAATGTAAACAAAGTATCAATGCCTAATTATTAGAATGCACAAAATTAACGTTATACAGTTAAGCTGAATCTAAGCTACCTTAGTGCAACTAAACACCAATTTAGTACAGTGACCGCCACCTCGTGCTTACCTGGGGTCGATAAATAAAATGTTATAAATGAGTCCTAAACATTAAATTAAAGCTATTTGATGTGTTAAACACACAGTAAATATGGCTCCAAAAAGCATGAAAAATGTATTTTACCGAAAACTACTATTTGACCAAGTTATCAATAGACATGATTTTAATGCATGTGCACATAGTTATACTATTCATGAATGTATTCTTTGTTTCTTTCACACACCAAGCTCTCTCTCTCTCTCTGAGGATACTGAGCCTTTACGAGCACTTCAACAAATATTAGTACAATAATACATATCGAAAGTATTTAATAGTCAGCTTAAGTAATTTACCATGAAATTGATACTAATTTCATGATATGTCTATTATGCAATATGAACATGTTTATTATTGGCTTATTATGCATGTGAGAATCTTGGGTCACAGAGTTCTAGTCCCAAATATGAATTCTTGAATTGTAAATTGAGCCTCCACCAATAAGGGCATTTTTTCAGACAAGATGAGCATTCTCAATGTCTTAATGCAATAAACAGTGATTGCACCTATTGATCCATATGTAGAAATGATCTACTCGATGAGCATGTCGATTAGGTAATGGCACGTCGTTAAACGAAATTAATTTCTTATACTCTACTATTATTATCGAGTATAATGGTAGCAAAGGGTCGATTCTATAGGATTTTGTTATTGATTCCTATTAAACTAAGTGTAATTTGAAAGGGGGTTAACTTGAGCGAATTGACTGCTTCACAAAAATAAAAAGATTAAAATTTGTAAAATGAAATTAATAAATAATAAAGCTATTCAAAGGTTTATTTTCTACTACTAGAAAATTACAACTAAATTAACTATAAAATTACCTCCTATTACTTACTAAAATAATCAACCCAACATAGGAATAAGTTATGCTAACCCGATATTTCTTTAGATTGTCGATAAATAAAATAGGCTCTTTATTTAAACTATACCCACTAAATAAGCTAGAATAAGCTCTTTAGATTTAATCAAATAGAAGCATTAAATTGAGAATGATAAGTTAATCTATGCAGTAAATGCAGAAGCTCGGACTATCTAACTTAGGTTATGTCCCACATCATAATTTAATACAAACTCTCAGAATTATTGATTATAACTTGATACTAACGATTAGAAAATCAAGACAGTTACGGATCTAAGATTCTAATCTGGTAGTAGATATTTGTAAAGCATGTCTAGGACTGCAAAATTCTCCTTAACTAAAGAAAACATAGCCTAGTATATTCATAAAATCAACACTACTACAGAAAACTTTTTCTACGTCACTTATAGGGCGATGTGGTAGAAAAACTACGTCACTCTATAAATATTGTAGAAACGGGTGACGTGGTAGCTCCACTCATACCATGTCGCTTTAAAAAAGATGTGGTATGCTGGCCTACCACATTACTTATATAAAAAGCGACGTGGTATACTGGCTTACCACGTCGCTTGTATAGAAAGTGACGTGGTAGGCCAAAATATCTTACCTACCAAGTCGTTTTCGGAGAGATACCACGTCACTTGTATAGAAAGTGATGTGGTATGTAGTATATACCACGTCGCTTTCCTAGGAAGTGACATGGTAAGTGTTGTCTTCCACCCTGCATGCTCGGCCGGTGTTAGGTGACAGTGTTCTAAAAAATTTCCGGTGTTATTTTACAGCGTTCTAAAAAATCTTAAGCACCTCTACGAGCCAAACGCTGAATCACCGCCTTCATGATCTATTTTTCAAATCCTAACGGTGTCACATGACTCCTCCCTTGCCTCTCTTTTTGAACCTTAGTATTAGCGATGATGGTTAGAAACCTTAAGAATTTGCACCTAAAAGATCAAAAAAGACTATTACATAAATTTTCAAAGACCTAAAAATCGAAGAAACTGAAATAAGAGAGAGAGTACCTGAAATTCGAAATGGGTAGAGTTTGAATGAGAATGTATTAAAAATTTTGAGTTTGTTTTAATTGGATTTGGGAAACGATTTGGTGGGATTGATTGTTTTGAATGGACGGTCATGATGGAGTATTTTTTGTGAGTGCAGATCGATGAAGTGGCTAGTAGAAGTCCTTTACCTTCTCACTTTCACAAAAAGTGACGTAGTATTAGATAAAATAATATACCACATCGCTTTCTGCCGAAGCGACGTGGTACGTACCACGTCACTTATGGGGCGAGCGATGTAGTATATCCTTTTTGAATATATCACATTGCTTATCTCAGAAGCGACGTGGTACCTAATGCTACCACGTTGCATAATTTAAAAGCGATGTAGTATACTCTGATGTCACCTCGCTTTGTATGACGTGATGTGCTCTTAATATCACATCATTTTTTAGTACAAACAACGTAGTATAAGTGATGTGGAATATTACTTTTTTAATAGTGCAACAAAATATTCATCATGCTAGATTAACAAAAGGAAAAGAAAAAGAATAGAATGAATAAGAGGGAATCGTTGTGGTACGAAGCTCCTCTACACAGGTGAATCTTTTAGTCTTCAAGCAATACACATTCTCTTGAAACTCGATCTCGGCGTTTTCCCCGCTATAAGTCTCTAAGTATCCTATCCTTTTGCCCTAAAGTGGCCTATTTATATCTATTTTGACTCAGGGCAGTTTGGGAAAGTTTTATAGAGTTTAGGAGTCCAAAAATCTTCAAAATTGTAATTAGGGGATTCTTCTTTTTGCGTGCATTTTAGTACTGTGGTACTGGCTCGCTGTTCCTTGTTCCCAATTTTGAGATTTCGAGTAGTAATTTTCACCACCGAATCTATTTCCTTTGATTCTTTCTCTTCCAAAACACCTAGAAAACTTAAAAACATTAATTAAAACTTGAAAATAACAAGTAACTTATTAAATCAATCGAATAATTTATATAATTATCCACTTATCAGGTAATATTCTCCGTGTTGAAGAAGTTGACACATAGGCATCTTACTAGGCAGCCTTGACAAGTCAACATTGTTGAGTCTATCCACAGAGCCGTTGCACTACAGCCAAAAGTTGTTATTATGTAATCATGAGCCTTATCCTTTCTGTTATAATATTCCCTTTCTAGGATCCTCTATACGTTTCTGCTGCGGCCTCTATAAAGGCAAACTTTGTATTCAATACTCCCTGAGGTTGTCACTGTCAATACAATTTCTATTTTTAGATATTCTCTCTAAAAGTTTGATTTGGTACCAGAGCCGTACGACTAGCGTCCATGGCTTCTCTTACCTGATCAACAACCTCTAGCGATGCCAGCTCCGGTGATGTTCCAGCCCCTACAGCTCCTCCAATTATTGTCAATCCTATTGTCCAGAATCCAGCTCCACCTGTGCTGCCTCATCGTCTATTTCAGCCACTTGCTCCTTTTACCTTGAAGCTGGAACGCCACAACTTCTTTTTCTGGAGGTCTCAAGTCCTCCCAGCAGTCCGTGCTTATGACCTTGACGAGTTCCTCTTTGGTACAAAGCCTTGTCCACCTTGCTATGTTGACAACACCATTGGTGGTCCAGATCCGGATGACCCACGTCAAGTTAATCATGGGTATGTTCTCTGGCATCGCACTGACCAATCTCTCATGAGTTGGCTTCTTAATTCCATTTCTGAAGGTATGTTTGGTCATATTGTGCGTTGCACAAGCTCCCATCAAGTATGGGATGCTCTTGAAAAACTTTTCACTACTGAGTCTCGTGCTCGAACCCTTCAGCTTTGCTTTCAGTTGCAGTCTACAAAAAAGGGCAGTCTCCCCATTAATGATTACATTCTCAAGATGAAAAATATCTCTGAGAGTCTTTCTACTGCTGGACAAACTCTTCCTGATGAAGAACTCATTCTTTATATCCTTGGTGGTCTTGGACCTGAATATGAATCTGTTGTTGTGAATCTCACCTCTCGCTTTGACACCTTTTCTTTGCAAGAGGTTCAGTATATGCTTCAGAGTCAAGAACTTCGCCTTGACCAACTTAATGCTGCCGCTACTCTTGATACCACCACTCCCTCTGCCAACTATGCTGGTCATTACAACAGACACTCCAAATCCAGCTTCTCTTCTTAAGGCTACCCTTCACAATACTCCTCTCTTGCTCCTAATCTAACTGGTCGTTGCGGTGGTTGAGGTGGCAGGGGTCGTGGGGGGCGAGGTGACTCCAATCGACCCACCTGCCAACTCTGTGGTAGTCAAGGTCACATAGCTCTTCGCTGCTATCATCGTTTTGACATATCATACCAAGGAAGTCAGCAGTATCCTCTGAACCCCCAGTCACAAAACTCAAATGGCAGCAATCAGCAAGTATTCATGGCCTCACCAGCAACACTGAATGATCCATCTTGGTATATGGATAGTGGGGCTACAAACCACATCACTTCAGACCTCAACAATCTTGCTCTCAAGTTTGATTATAAGGGTAAGACACAGCTGGTTGTAGGTAATGGTCAATCTCTACAAATTGCTCATGTTGGATCTGCTTTGTTTCACTCAAATAAATGTGCTAAACCTATACACTTGAAACAAATTCTTCATATTCCAGAAATTGCCAAAAACTTACTCAGTATTTCTCAAGTCACCAAGGATAACAATCTAATTGCTGAATTTCACTCTGATTGTTGTTTCCTTAAGGACAAGGCTACAAGGAAGGTGCTGCTGCAGGGGAAGCTTAACAATGGATTGTATCAATTATTAGCACCACAAGTATCATCTCCATCATCATTCTCCTTTGTCTCAACTTCAAGTTCTGCTCACCAGCAAAGAAGTCAGATCACCAGTCCTAGAGTTAGTCATGCCAGTAGTTTATGGCATAATAGATTAGGTCATCCTTCTAACCAAGTCTTAAACAATGTATTTAGGACTATTAGTGTCCCTTTAGTATCTTCTTCAGAGTCTAGCTTTTGTACTGCTTGCCAGTTTGGCAAAGCTCATCAATTGCCATTTTCAAATTCAATGAATGAAATCACAGTACCTCTTGAACTTGTACACTCTGATATTTGGGGGCCATCACTAGTTCTTTCTAAAGAATGATATCGATATTACATTCACTTTATTGATGACCATACTAGATATACATGGATTTATCCATTGCATCTAAAATCTGAAACTAAACAAACTTTTCTTAATTTTCAAACCATGGTTGAAAGAATGTTTGATCGAAAAATTAAGTGTGTGCAAAGTGATTGGGGTGGTGAGTATAGAAGTTTGAAACCCTTCTTTGATCAAATAGGTGTTCATTTCAGACACCCATGCCCTCATAGTCACCAACAAAATGGACGGGCAGAAAGAAAACACAGGCACATTGTAGACATGGGACTCAGCCTATTAGCTCATGCCCAAATGCCTCTTACCTTTTGGTGGGAAGCATTTTCTACATCTGTTTATCTCATAGGCTTCCCACACCTTCACTGAAATACATCTCACCATTTGAGGCATTATTCAAACAAAACCTGATTATAAGTTCGTTAAAATCTTTGGACGTGTTTGCTACCCAAACCTCAGACCTTACAATACTCACAAGCTATCATTTCGAACCTCAAGGTGTCTGTTTCTTGGTTTTAGTCCCAGCCACAAAGGTTATAAATGCTTACATCCCTCAGGTAGAGTTTATGTCTCAAGAGATGTTGTATTTGATGAGAAAAGTTTTCCCTTTCTTACTGATTTTACCATAAGTTCAAACCCAACCGAAAATCAGTCCAAGCATTATACATACTCATACAATCAATGGGTTCCAAAACTGGCGGTAGAAGATCTAAACTCAGGGCGTGTGGCTGATTTTGATACAATTCATTGCTCAAGCTCTTCTGTAGCTTCATCAGTCTCACCAGGTAGCATGATACCATCTGTTTCAGATAAACATCACTCTATTACTGGCAGCCCCTCATCAACACATTCACATAATAGTCCTTCCATTCGGTCAATCTCGGAAAATCATGTTGCACCTTCACCTTCACATATTGTGCCTGAGTCAATTCAATCCATACATAGACCTTGCACCACTTTCACACATCAAATGATTACAAGGTCTAAATCTGGAATTTTTAAACCAAAAAGTCTTGCTTTCAATACCACATTAGCATATTCAAATGAGTTACATGCAGAGCAAGAACCTGAATATATTGAGCAGGCTTTGACAAATCCAAAATGGAAGAAGGCAATGGATGAGGAGTATGCTGCCTTAATGAAGAACAAAACCTGGAGTTTGGTTCCATATACCTCTGATATGAACATTGTTGATAACAAATGTGTGTATCGAGTCAAGCATAACTCAGATGGCACTATTCAGAGATTCAAGGCACGTTTGGTTGCAAAGGGGTTTCAACAAACCTCAGGAATAGACTACTTTGAAACTTTCAGTCCAGTTGTAAAATCCTCAACAATAAGGTTTTTCTTTACTCTTGCAGTTACAAATGGCTGGGACATAAAATAGATAGATATTAACAACGCATTCCTGAATGGTGACTTGACTGAAACTGTATACATGAGGCAACCTGCTGGATATGTTCAAGCAAATAAGTCTGACTATTGTGCAAACTACAAAAAGCTCTCTATGGCTTGAAACAAGCCCCTAGAGCTTGGTTTGAAAAATTGCAAGGTGCTTTATTCACTCTGGGTTTCAAGAACTCCATATCAGACACCTCTCTGTTCATTTACAAAGCAAGCCAAGTCACACTCATGCTTCTAGTATACGTGGATGACATTCTAATAACGGGGAGTGACAATAATCAGCTTCACAAAATTGTTCAGACTTTTAATAAACAATTTTCTCTCAAGTCATTGGGTCCAGTCAACTTCTTCCTTGGCTTTGAAGTTCTTCGAGATGATAAAACGCTGTTTTTGTCACAATGAAAGTACACTTTAGATATTCTCAAAAGGGCTAACATGGAAGCAGCCAAGGGAAGTCCAACACCAATGTATCAAGGGGTAAAACTCTCTCTTGATGATAGTTCGACTTTTGAACATCCTAGTTTATATAGGAGTGTCATTGGCATGCTGCAATACCTCACACTTTCTAGGCCTGACATAGCCTTTGCTGTCAATAAATTAAGTCAATTCCTTTAAGGCTCCAACGGAAAATCACTGGAGAGCTTGTAAAGGAATCCTGAGATACTTGAAATACACACTGGGAAATGGACTTGTATTCTCACCAGCTTCAGATCTAATACTTGAGGGGTTTGTGGATGCTGATTGGGCAAGCTCCCTTGATGACAGAAAGTCAACCACTGGTTACTGTATTTTTCTTGGTGAAAGTCTGATAACATGGGGTTCAAAGAAGCAAAAAGCAGTGGCTAGATCCAGCACAGAATCTGAATACAGAGCCTTAGCTCAAGCAGCAGCTGAAGTCATTTGGATTCAATCCTTGCTCAAAGAACTTGGTTTTAATCTCAGTCGTTGTCCAACTCTCTAGTGTGACAATTCAGGTGCTACTATGCTTGCATCCAATCCTGTTTTTCACTCCAAAACAAAGCACATTGAAATAGATGTGCATTTTGTCAGAGAAAGAGTCATCGCCAAAGAATTGGAAGTGAAATATATTCCTACTGAAGATCAACCTGCAGATATATTAACGAAGCCACTGGCTATTACAAGATTCCAGATGCTGAAGAACAAACTAAACCTGCTGCTGCCATATTAGCTTAGTTTGAGAGGGGCTGTTGAAGAAGTTGACACATAGGCATCCTACTAGGCAGCCTTGACAAGTCAACATTATTGAGTCTATCCACAGAGCCGTTGCACTACAGCCAAAAGTTGTTATTATGTAATCATGAGCCTTATCCTTTCTGTTACAATATTCCCTTTCTAGACTCCTCTATACGTTTCTGTTGTGGCCTCTATAAAGGAAAACTTTGTATTCAATACTCCCTAAGGTTCTCACTGTCAATACAATTTCTACTTTCAGATATTCTCTCTAAAAGTTTGATTCTCCGCCCCGGGTAGTGGCATGTGATGGAGTTAGGATACGGCAAGCAGCTGGATGGTATACATAGGTGGCTGTTTTCTCTTTCTTCACAACGGTTTGTCTGCACTAGCTAGATTGCGGCCATGAGGCAGTAGAGGGCCTCCTCAGCTTGGGAAGTTTACTACGTTGCAAGCGTGACTGAGCAGTCATAAAGGATAGCTGATCGACAACATGAAGCTTCGACGGTCGTATCTCTTCAAGCCTTCAATTCTCCTTCGTGCTATTGGTTTCTAGCGAGACTGAAATGGGAGACATAGGAAGTTGGGGAAATGAGCTGAGTGACCAATATGACAAGCTCTATCTGGTCAAGCAAATTTTTCAAAAATTGAGTTTTATCCCTAGTTTCAAAGCTCTCTCAAAAAGGTCCTCACAAATTTCTACTTGGTCTTAGTTCCAGAAACCTTTTCAAATAAACCCACATATCAAAATATAAATTTTTAATTTAGTTTTATTTGAATTTTAGGTTTTAGAATTTCAACGAACAGAAAGATAAAGTGGATATTTTACTAAATTTATCTATGTGTATATATACGTGTCTTCCATTACTAAAAAATAATTAAATAAATGTATCTTCCATGATATTTCCGAAATATGGTACCTCATATTACGAACATGCAAACATACATTGCTTGCCATTCTGATCAACATCTAAACTTTTCCCCGAATTTTTGTTTTCTTAAGACAAACAACGAATGTTTTTATCATAAGACGCGTGTGTCTACACATATGCACATGCTTATTATTTTTCTGTTGTGAATTGATTTGATTATGTGTTGAGCCATGTTATATAAAATACTGAATAAATATATGTCCTTCATACTAGAATCTTAATTTAATTATATATCTTTTAACTTTTCAACAGTATAGTATTACACTGTTTTTTTTTTTTTAAAGAGTATTACACTGTTTATTATTTCTTTTTCTTTTTTTTTTCCCCTAATTCTTCAGCTCCTTCGTTACCTATTCTTCCCAAATTCATCAACACAAAGTCATCTAAATAAATATATTTCTAAAATAATATATCAGCATTACATACTCAATGAATTTGTGAAAAACTCATATCAAATATGTCGGACTTTTGAAGTCGGTCGTTTCTTCTTGATTTACGTTTTCATCTGTGATGTGTAATTAAATAAATGTATCTTCCATGATATTTCAGAAATATATGGTGGTTCGTATTCGACTGTGCAAACATACATTGCTTCCGATTCTGATCAACATCTAAACTTTTCCGTGAATTTTCGTTTTCGTAAGACATACATTGCACATGGTTATTATTTTTCTATTGTGAATTAATTTGATGGCCTATTGGACCATATGATAGATAAAATACTGAATCAATATGAGTCTTTTGTACTAGAATCTTAATTTAATTGTATATCTTATACTTTTCAACAGTATAGTATTACAATTGCTACTAAGTACAGTCCTTATTGACCAATATTTTTTTTTTCTTTTTCTTCCTATTTCAGCTCCTTCATCACCTTTTCTACCAAATTCATCAACATATATATATATATATATAAAATAATGTCGGCCGTATATATGTCCTTAATGAATTTGCGAAAAACATTTCCAACGTATATAATAATGTCGGACTTTTGGAGTCAATCGGTTCTTCTTAGTTTTACTTTTCCATCTGTGATGTGATACCTCTCCAACTTTCCCAGAACTAACTACTTGTCAAAGTCAGACGAAAGACTGCGAATCTATTCAGGAACAAGACCGTCTTCTTCCCCTTTTTTGTTTATTTTCATGAGAGAGAATGAGGGCGGTAAACTTTGATGAAATATATATATATAGATAAAATAGCATATAGATAATTACAACTAAATTGAGAAATTCGTATTAAAAAATGAGGAATTCGCGCCGTGGGTTGACCACCAAAGTAAACTTAAACACGTGGAATTGCTGCGGAAGCAACCTTACCAGCCGCACGTCTAATATGTTTGTCAAAGTCACGAATTTAATTATTAGAACAGGAAAGCTAAAAAGCCAGCTCAAAATTACTATTGTAGAATTCTTTTATGGTAATTATATTAATTCTTCATGGCCATCAGATCATGTAGAAGAGTGCATATATAATTTGGGTTGTTGATCGGGGGAGATAATTATATTAGAATATAGTTTCTTTTACGATGCATGCGAAAATGTTAATTAAGAAACTAACATAAAACGTATGATTGGATCAGAATGGATAACAAGTTATAAATTTAGAGATTTATAAGTTCTATGCAACTACACTTATAATTTCTACTAGCTAGGTATGGAAGCTATAATTTCTATGCAATTACATTGATAATACGGAACCATTTCATTTGCAAGTTTTCTTAAGACTAATTCTAAGATCTAAGAAAAGTTCTCCTTCAACTCCAAAATATCAAAACAAATAGCGTGTTCAAACTTTAGGGAGGGTTCGATAAGGATGACAGTTAAAAGGAAACCAAATGCAAAGTAACTTTCTTGCGACAAAAATTTATAGAGAACGACTAATCGTTTGAAACGGCAAAAATAACCAAGGAAAATTGTAGTTTATCAGATCCTCTCTGCTGCTAATTTCTGTGGAAACTCTTGAAACGTTGAAACTAATGGCTGTAGAGATTTTCTAATAATCAATATCAACAAGCAATTTCCAAGTTATTGTCTGAAAATTATGCGAGTAATTGTTACTTCTAATAACCTGTATTAGCCTGAGGATCTGTGGTCCTATAAATTTACGAAGTACGTAGTTAAAATCACAATCTTCATAAATTCATATATACATTGATATTTCAACTACAAAAAAATGTCTTCAAATTCGTCATACCAACCTTCTGCACAGCAATGTGTTGCTCCAACTGCAACAAACAAAAGCCAAGGCTCTCAAGGTACAAGGAACTACCAGCCCTCCGCTCAATCAGTACTCGCACCGAAAAAGCAGAAGTCGACGAAATAATGAATCTAAAAGCATTAAGGACAACTATGCCTGTTAGTTTTGTATATTAATAAGCCTTCGCTTTATGTATATATATATGTGTGTGTGTGTACGTCTGTGTTATACTTAGTTACTTTCCTGTTCATCTTTCTCATGTTAAGTATATTTCCGTATATACGACATTCATATGTAATATATATGTATACATAGCTTTGTTGTTTGGTCAATGGGTGAGGGAGTAGTATGTATATAGAATGATTAGTCTGGGAAACAATCGGTTTATGTTGCTTCTTTCTTCCACTTGGATTAGGTATGTTTATCGAAAAAATAAGCACAATATAAATATCTTATAATTTGTTGAATATGTTTATAATTTTACTTTACAAAAGTCTTTTCTTTTTTTGCTTTTCCATAAGTACCTTACGTTAAGTTATCATGAGTGTGTTCTGTTTTATTACATGTTATACAAGTTAGTAATATATATAAGGCACGTATTTAGGAACATAGAATACAATAAAAGTAGGAGAATCAACGAGTTCACTGCAAAGATTGGTGCACCAGCAAAATCATGGCCGATTGGGGTGCAAGAATCAAGGACTTAGTGGATTCTTAGAACTATAATCATGAGCAAAAAAATAAATGAATAAATAAATAGTGGATTCGTAGAACTAAGTTCAATATTCATTTCCAAATATCGTAGCACACCAAGTTAATTAATATTGAATGTGCAAATTAGCCTTGGTTTTAGTATTCTTCGATAAAGTTTTGTTTATATATTGGAGCTAGATCTTCTTTCCATTATTCCTGTCAAGTTCTCTGTCCAGTCAATGAAAATAAGGCACGTCATTAAACTCACATGGCCTATATTTAACCGAAAGAATCTCTGTTTAACTTTAAAAAAAGAAAAAATGGCGCAGACCTATCATCATCCTCTCCCTCCAAATTTGAATGACCATTAATACTGTACATCGAAATCGAAATTGATATGGGCCAAACAAAATCAAAATCAATTTTTAACTTGTTTCCTTGGTCCAAATCAAAGTTTTAGGACAAAAAATAAGCACCGATGAATATGATTTCTTTGCCTTAGACATAAAGAAACTGAACAAAGCATATAAACTAAATGCTAGACCCAAACTCTGATATTAAAAAAAGAAAAAGCAAAGTTAAAATCCATCTCTAATTATAGATTGGAGAAGCAAACGACAGCCGCAAAGGGTAGCTTCTTCTTCCTTTTTTTTTTTTTTTTGGCAGTTTTGGGTTAGTGCTTATCTATCTCTCACATAGTATTTGTAAAAACCTTGAATTCTATAAGGGCATTGTGGTCATTTTACATTAAAAGGGGTTGAAAATTAATTAAATGGTTTGATGTTGGGTTATTTTCGAATTGTGGTCAAAGTGAAAGGGATTAGAAAAGTTTTGGGGTTAACTTCGGATTTTAAAGGACTAAAATGAAAAGCAAATACAAAACCTGGGACGTAGTATAATTCTAAAAAGTTATTTCCCAGCACTTAAATGTCACATGTCACAAAATCTCCCAAATTATTTCAAATCGCGAAACAACTCGTGAATATTCCTTGCAATCCGATTGGGCTGTGGTCAGACAGTGATTGGACTTCGTGCCAAACAATTCGTCACTTCTTATACTCCTCTATTATCTTCTAGATTTTAGACTTTTGTCGTCTAAATCTTGAAGATTTTAAGCGATTTAATATTGATTTCTGTAAAAGATTTGTCAAAATATGAGTCAAAAAAATCAAGTCTAGTGGCGAGAGTGATTTTAAAGAGCGAATAAATGTCTCTCATAAAGCTCCAATTATACCCATTGTTGGGTTTTATATTTCCTCTCTGCTGATTGTTAGTTTAGTAAATAGTTTTATAAGTAGATATTCATTTAGTATAATGAGTTATTTGGAATTTAATTATTTTATCCAGTGGGTTATTGTACTCAATTTTTTATTTGATTAGTTTGATTCAAAAAAAAAAAAAAAAAGCAAAACAAAACAAAACAAAGAAAACAAAAACAAAACTGTAACCTTACAGGAAGATAAATGTTGAAAACAAGTAGAAATGAGGTCCAATTTTCCAGGAAGGTTTAAGGTTAGGAGGCAATCGAGAAAATCAGTCAAAAGATACATAGGTATTAATGCTTTGTCTTCCTCTATTTGTTTTATTTTATTTTTGACTCATAATTCTGATATGGCGTATCAGACCAGAACAAAGATTTTTTTTATTTTTTATCTATTTTTCATTAGATTTCATATTCATGGACTATTTCTTAGTTTCTCTTTTCTTACATTTCCGTGATTTCCATTAACTTAATTCCAATGATAGATTTCTTTTTAATCTTTAAACCTAAAACGTGTTGAACCTTCACAATACTAAATCCTAAAGCTATATTTAATAATCATAATTATATATATATAGATATCATTTTATATAAATTATTTATTGAGTTAATAACTAACTAGAAATCATAAATGCCTAAAAAAAAAGTTCCGGATTGTTAATCTACTCACTTTCCTCCTCAATCAATCTCAAGGGATTAACTCCGGACCAATGGATACATACGTACGATAGGAAAAAATAAATAAATTAATATATGTCCGGTCCAATAGGTTGAAATATTTGAGAGAGGTTACTACTGAATCGTATGGATCCTAATAATGTATTGATGTATTAAACGTGAGAAATTGGATTCTGCGTAGACTTGGTTAATTTAAATTGATCAGAAGTCCGAAAAATTAGCTCTATACCCGAAATATCAAATATGTTAGGAAAAAATATATTTTTTCTAACAATTTGAAAAAAAAAAAAAAGAAAAAAAGAAGGTTGGAGTAGTTTCGCTTTTGCGTGCAAGTTAATAAAAACTAGGTTATGAAGGGTTAAGGTTGGAGCTTTCGCTTCGTTTATTTGAAAGTTTTCGAATAATAAACACAATTTGATTTATTTTTTTAGGAATTTTATTACTATAATAAATTGAGAACTAGCACTATCAATTCATAATTATTATTTTAGGATGTTTTATGGTTAAATAATTCATAAACAATCTCAATCACGGAAATCGGTATTAGCAAAAGTAACAAAGATGCATTATAGTCTAGCCCTTGCCGATTCAAACACAACAATACAATATAATCATTCCCTTAATAAAAGACTGGAATCAGAAATATAAAAACTACCTGCTATGAAATTATCTTATTAGGAATATAAATAAAATATAAGAAATATTAATCTTATAATATATTGACATTGCTTCGTGCACCTATCATAAATCGTCGGATTTCTATGACACAACACCAATAATGACGAGGTATTTTCTCTAAAATTTCTTCGCATTTGCAATGTTGAATGTCTCAAACATTTAATTCCAACCTCATTAAGCATTGCTTAAATTACATATTTAGTTCTATAAATAAGACCCCTCTAAAGGCCACGGCTCGAAGCGCCAACTATATATCTACAGACAGAAAACCTACATAGAGTTCTAACTTGAAAATCAAAATGTCTTTTGAGAGAGAATATCTAGCCACAGAACCATCGAAAAAAGAAAATAAGGGCAAAGAATTTAAAGGCAAAGAAGGTGGACAAAACCAGCAGCCCTCTCTTAAGGATATATTTGGACGGGAAAATAGGAACTCAGAAAAAAGTAAAGCGAAGAAGGGCAAAGAAAATAAGTAGCTAGGTTTTGTTGTGTGTAATATTCGGCCACAATATTGAATTATTGATGTTTCTTTAACTATATAGGAAATCTTGAGAACTTTTAAAGTTGTATCCAATAAATGAAGATAAAGGTTTCTAGGTCAGGAGATATATAATACTATATAATTTTTCAGCTTATGTCGTTACTCCTCTTATGCGAGGATATATACTTCATTTTAAGGTTTATTTTTCTTTTTTGCTTTTGTACTTAAGTATTGTTTTGGGGTTTTCCTAACTTTTGGAATTAATCCTAAGACATAGATTAGTGTTAATTAAGCACAAGAATTACCAAGACCTAAACTAGCTCGTTTAAACGAGCGTATAACATAGCTT
>JXTC01000139.1:149038-181607 GCA_002914845.1 Trema orientale | reverse complement strand
CTTCGATACGTAGTGTCAGCGTTGTGATAACACTTACGTTATTATTACGCCATTATCATATTAATTATTATTATATTGTAAGTACGTTATCCCTGCAACCGCTAACGTGGCAAGAACGCTGTGGAAAGAGTCGTTTTATATCGACCGCCTATCAGGACTTCGACACGTAGACAGTGTTGTGATAGCTCTTACACCTGCACACTAACCTTAATCTCAATTTTCTTCTGTTTTGTTTTAATTAATCACAGGTCTCGTTAATTAATCAGAACACAAGGTCCGATCCCGAACAAGTATATTAGATCTAAAAAGTTCGAGTCATAAATTATCAGAAGATTCTCAAGTGTATGTGTCTATATGTAAAACAAATAATTAAGAAGTTTTTTAATTATTACTTCAAATACAAATTTAAACATTGATCTTAACTTGTTTGATATATAATTTTGGGTTGTGTGAGAGTTATAAGTTGGTGAACGATATGCTAAGCATGTTCTTGGACATTCCTTTCATTTTTTTTTTCAGCAAAACAAGTGTATCCTTTTGCTTCTTACAGGCTAATCCAAACCTTAGATATGCATCTCTGCTTGATCTCGTTGGAATTTTGAAAAAAAATATTTGTCTTATCGCCTTATTCCATTCCACTTCAAAGTGTCTCCTTTATTATGAATTATATCATCTCTTCCTATTTCTGGATCTTTTTCTTCGTCACTCGACTGATATAGAATTTTCCTTTTAAG
The DNA here is from genome assembly GCA_002914845.1 of Trema orientale. Taxonomy (NCBI): domain Eukaryota; kingdom Viridiplantae; phylum Streptophyta; class Magnoliopsida; order Rosales; family Cannabaceae; genus Trema; species Trema orientale. The sequence goes on along the minus strand of JXTC01000139.1, from coordinate 180,873 downwards.
AAAATATATATGTATAAAGTTATATGTAGATACATATATATTAAGAAAAAAGGAAGAATAAGAGCTGCTTGCCCTTCTAAAAACTTGTTTTTTTTTTTTTTGGGAGCTTATACTTTCAGTTTTGGGCACTGTTAACGGAGGTTTTATCAACGTTTAATTTTAAGAAATTGCGAGATGTGGCTTTATGTGTGAATTGGCTTATAAAGCAAAATAAATAAAGAGACGAGGATTTTATAGTAGTTCAGCCCCAAAAAAGATGAGCCTACGTCCACTGTTCTTCACTATTTTTTGGAGAATTATAAGAGTTTCTCTAAGTCTCAAGGTGAGAGCAGAGAGAATTACAGAGCGTATAATGAGGTGATTGTCTGATAATTGTTTCGTGATCAACAATGAAACTAAGCCCCCTTTATATAGGTGAGGGTGGCTCAATATTTCCTAATTGCATAAATAGGTAAGTACATAATTAGAAAATACAATTTGAGTAACAATACAAAATGGGATAATAACTTTAAATAGAATAGATTGCTCAATCTCTATTCAGAAGCTCGTTTCTCTTTCTTTGCAGATACCCACTTGGAGAAGCTTGATCTGGTTTCCTTTTCTGCTAGTCGCATATTATTCATCCGGAGAAGGTCGCACCTCGATCAGGAAAACACACATGCGACCTAATCCAATTAATTCGTTCGTTGACTTCCCTTTCCTGACGTTGACTAATGATATAGATTTAAGATCGCACAACAATTACTCCCCAGCTCTATCAGTATTTCAGGGCTGAATGGAGCTTTCTACACTGACAAGTACGAGCTTAAGAATGCGACATGATGAGATTATTTTGAAGCCCTTGAAGAGTCATCAAATCTCGAATCATATCTTTTCAAAATCTCATGCGTACGCTTTCTTGACAGACGCAATCACGTGTCACATATTCTCAGGGGATTAGTGAGATTCGAAGAGAATTCTCCGTTTCTCGAATAGGTGTGATGATGACGATGACATCAGTTGTCATTTCACATCAAAAACCCCTTCGTATTTCAACAAATAATTTTCTTGATTATCAAAAATTAATCCTCCTGCATAAATCTAGACCATCAGATCTTGAAAATCAATTCTCTTAATTCACGGCTGAGATTTAATGACTAATAAATATATAGAGAGCATTCTTCTCCTCTTTCATTTTCATTCCTTCAAACTTTCGAAATTCAGAGAAAAATAAACCCTCTTCGGTGAAACTCAAGCAATTCCTTCCCCGTCACCGGCGAACCTCACCGCTGCAACAACTCTTCCGGCAACACTTAATCCACACTTCTCAGAAATTTATTAACCAGAGGTTGGTAATTCCTTTTTCTTCTTACTCCTTTGTTTCCGGTTTCTATCAAATATTGTAATATTCTTTGAAACATCATTTATAAATTGGAACTTGAATTTTCGCCGTATCTGAGTTTTTTTTTTTTTTTAAAAAAAAAAACTTTGAAAACTGTAGATTTAACAGTTTACCGAATCAATAACGCCTGAATAATAACCTAGAAACTTTAACTTCTCTGATTCGGTGATAATGATCTAGACTTAGATGCAAAAGATAGACGAAACCCATAGAAGAAGAATATGAGATTTATGAAATTTCTAGGTTTGTAGACGAACACCATAGGACTAGATCTAAGATTATGTACTGTAGTCGAGTAATAGGCACAAATTTAGTAGATCGAATGACAAATAACTGAAGAATAACTCGAATTTGTAAATAATTCATTACAGAGATGAATCCATAGATTAATTAGAGAAATTCGACCATATCCGAAATAGACGAATTAACTTATTGTCGGTGCAATTTTAGGGTTTGTGGCCCTAAACTGCTCGCATATAGCGAGTATACCTATTACAATAGACAAAAATAGCACGTCTATTTATAGGTCGCACTTAGGTTAGTTTTATAAACATAAAAATAATTTACATTAAATACCTATCGACCAGAGCTCGCATAGGATTAAATATAGTTTTGTTTCTTTTTCAGATGTCTAATAGTGAGGAAACACATTCTCTGGTGAATCGGAATCCTCGACGAGCTCTGAGTCGATTAACATAGACCACTGCGTTGAGAGAGACTCCGAACCTGATGTCATAATAACTGGGATTAGGCGAGGAAATCCTGCATAGCAGACCTCCCTGAAGACCAATGCCCTCAACATGTTAGAGAGGCCCCATAATAAAAATATTGTGGCCCCGTTTGTTTCAACCATTCCATTCTATTGGAATGGAAAATCTATTTGAATGTATGTTTGTTTCAACAATTCAGTTTTTCCATTTAAATGATCTTTTAGAATGTGTGTTTGTTTCAACAATTCAGTTTTTCCATTCAAATGGTTCATCCAAAAAGTTAACCATTAGAATGGTTTTTTTGTGTCTTGAATGAGAATGGAGGGGAGGAGGTGTTTTTGAATGGTCCAGTCTAATGCTCCTATTCTAATTACAATACATTCTACTATTTTTTCCATTCAAATGTCTCTCATTCCAATTATAACACATTCCACAATTTCCATTCAAATACATACATTCAAATAGGCGAACCAAACGGGCCCTGTGTTCTTCGTGCAACTAGAAATGTCCATACACGGTAGCACTGAGCGAGCTACTAGCCATTAGAAAATCTTCTAGACCTCCCCTTATTATCGCTGGTCAGCACGTCGGTACAGCAGCAGTCCAGTGACTAGACTTTTAGTGAGCTGTAGAGAAAAGGTTTTGGGAGAGGGGAGCTCATTTAATGGACAAGAAGGAAGAAAGAAAAGGAAAAAGAAGAAAGAAAGAAAGAAAAAAATAAAAAATAAAAATAAATGGAGAACATGCGTTGTCGGGAGAAAGATGGGGGGAAGAAAGGGAGTGTGTTTTTAAAAATAAATTGTAGGTCCCACCACTTATAAAATATTTTATTTTATTTATTTATTTTTTTAATTAATTATTTTACAGACAATATGAAGTTTCGACGGTCGTATATCTTCAAGTCTTCAATTCTCCTTTGTGCTACTGGTTTTTAGCAGATTGAAATGAGACACATAGAGAGTTGGGGGAAATGAGCTGAGTGACTAACATGACCAGCTCTATGTTGTCAAGCAAATTTTTCAAAAATTGAGTTTTATCCCTAGTTTCAAAGCTCTCTCAAAAAGGTCCTCACAAATTTCCACTTGGTCTTAGTTCCAGAAACCTTTTCAAATAAACCCACACATAAATTTAAATTTTCAATTCAGTTTTATCTGAATTTTTAGGTTTTAAAATTTCAAGAACAGAAAGATAGAGTGGATATTTTACTAAATTTATCTAGTTTTATATATACGCGTCTTCCATTACTAAAAAATAATTAAATAAATGTATCTTCCATGATATTTCCGAAATATAGTGCCTCATATTACGAACATGCAAACATATATTGCTTGCTATTCTGATCAACATCTAAATTTTTCCCTGAATTTTTGTTTCTTAAGACAAACAACGTTAATGTTTTTATCGTAAGACGCGTGTGTCTACACATATGCACATGCTTATTATTTTTCTATTGCGAATTGATTTGATTGTGTGTTGAACCATGATATGTACTAGAATCTTAATTTAAATATATATCTTTTAAATTTTCAACAGTATATATAGTATTACATTGCTTATTATTTCTTTTTTTTCCCCTATTCTTCAGCTCCTTCATCACCTTTTCTTCCCAGATTCATCAACATATAGTCGTCTAAATAAATATATTTCTAAAATAATATCAGCATTATATACTCAATGAATTTGTGATAAACTCATGTCCAACATCTATAATAATGTCGGACTTTTGGAGTCGGTCGTTTCTTCTTAGTTTTACGTTTCAATTTCTGACGTGTAATTAAGTAAATGTGTCTTCCATGATATTTCAGAAATATGGTGGTTCATATTCGAATGTGCAAACATACATTGCTTCCCATTCTGATCAACATCTAAACTTTTCCATGAATTTTCGTTTTCGTAAGACAAACATTGGACATGCTTATTATTTTTCTATTGTCAATTAATTTGATGGCGTGTTGGACCATATGAGAGATAAAATACTGAATCAATATGTGTCTTTTGTACTAGAATCTTAATTTAATTGTATATCTTCTAACTTTTCAACAGTATAGTATTACAATGGCTACTAAGTACAGTCCTTATTGACAATTTTTCTTTTTTTTTTTTTCCTATTTTAGCTCCTTCATCACCTTTTCCTCCAAAATTCATCAACATACATATATATATATAATAATGTCGGCCGTATATTAGTGAATTTGCGAAAAACATTTCCAACGTCTATAATGCCGAACTTTTGGAGTCAGTCGGCTCTTATTAGTTTTACTTTTCCAACTGTGTTGTGATACCTCTCTAGCTTGTAACTTTCCCATAATAAACTACTTGTCAAAGTCAGAGGAAAGACTGCAAATCTATTCAGATTTTAATGCGAGAGAATGAGGGCGGCCAACTTTGATGAAATATATATATATATATAATAACATATAGATAATTACAGGTAAATTAAGAAATTCGTATAAAAAAAAAAAAAAGAGGAATTCGCGTCGTGAGTCGACAACCAAAGTAAAATTAGACACGTGGAATTGCTGCGGAAGCAACCTTACCAGCCGCACGTACGTCTAATATTTTTTTCAAAGTCATGAATTTAATTAATAGAACACGAAAGCTAAAAAGCCAGCTCAAAATTACTATTGTAGAATTCTTTTACGGTAATAAGATTAATTCGTCATGGCCATCCGATCATGTAGAAGAGTGCATATATAATTTGGGTTGTTGATCGAGGGAGATAATTATATTAGAATATAGTTTCTTTTACGATGCATGCGAAAATGTTAATTAAGAAACTAACATAAAACGCATGATTGGAATCAGAATGCATAACAATGTGACGAGTTATAAATTTAGAGATTTATAATTTCTATGCAATTACATTTATAATTTCTACTAGCTATCTAGGTATGATCTAAGAAAGGTTCTCCTTCAACTCCAAAATATCAAAACAAATAGTGTGTTCAAACTTTAGGGAGGGTTCGAGAAGGATGACAATTAAAGGGAGACCAAATGCAAAGTAAATTTCTTGGATTAAAAATTTATTGAGAATGACTAATTATCAGATCCCCTCTGCTGCTAATCTCTGTGGAAACTCTTGAAACGTTGAAACTAATGGCTGTAGAGATTTTCTAATAATCAATATCAACAAGCAATTTCCGAGTTATTGTTTGAAAATTATGCGAGTAATTGTTACTTCTAATGACCTGTATTAGCCTGAGGATCTGTGGTCCTATAAATTTACGAAGTACGTAGTTAAAATCACAATCTTCATAAATTCATATATACATTGATATTTCAACTACAAAAAAATGTCTTCAAATTCGTCATACCAACCTTCTGCACAGCAATGTGTTGCTCCAACTGCAACAAACAAAAGCCAAGGCTCTCAAGGTACAAGGAACTACCAGCCCTCCGCTCAATCAGTACTCGCACCGAAAAAGCAGAAGTCGACGAAATAATGAATCTAAAAGCATTAAGGACAACTATGCCTGTTAGTTTTGTATATTAATAAGCCTTCGCTTTATGTATATATATATGTGTGTACTTCTGTGTTATACTTAGTTACTTTCCTGTTCATCTTTCTCATGTTAAGTATATTTCCGTATATACGACATCCATATGTAATATATATGTATACATAGCTTTGTTGTTTGGTCAATGGGTGAGGGAGTAGTATGTATATAGAATGATTAGTCTGGGAAACAATCGGTTTATGTTGCTTCTTTCTTCCATTAGGATTAGGTATGTTTATCGAAAAAACGAGAACAATATAAATATCTTATAATTTATTGAATATGTTTAAATTTTACTTTTGAGTCTTTTCTTTTTTTGCTTTTCGATAAGTACCTTACTTTGAGTTATCATGAGCATAATCTGTTTTATTTTCAGGTGGAAAAAAGAAAAGAAAAGAAGAAGAAATTAAGACAGAGGAACATTAACTACATATTTGTGAAATTATAATTTACGACATCAGTACTGTTAATTTACTACAGACGCAGATATTTGATTAAGGAAATTTAATTCAACCACTCTTTCATGTAAATCTTCAATTATTTCAGAAGATATTAAACAAAATGTAGAGTAAATATTTTCAAAATGGAAGAAAAGGAGGTACGTTCCCATTCAACAAATATTTGATATCAATATAGACATGATCTTTTACCAAAGCGAAAGTTGATTACATGTTATACAAGGTAGTAATATATATAAGGCATGCATTTAGAAACATATAATACAATAAAAAGTAGGAGAATCAAAGAGTTCACGGCAAAGATTGGTGCACCAGCTAGTTAAAATCATGGCCGATTGGCGTGCAAGAATCAAGGACTTAGTGGATTCGTAGAACTATTATCATGAGCAAAAAAAAAAAAAATAAATAAATAGTGGATTCGTAGAATTAAGTTCACTCTTCATTTCCAAATATCATAGCACACCAAGTTAATTAATATTGAATTTGCAAATTAGCCTTGGTTTTAGTATTCTTGGATAAAGTTTTGTTTATATATTGGAGCTAGTCCTTCTTTCTATTATTCTTGTCCAGTTCTCTGTCCAGCCAATAAAAATAAGACAGCTCGTTAACCTCACATGGCCTATATAACCGAAAGAACCTCCGTTTAACTTGAAAAAAGAAAAAAAATGGTGCAGACCCATCATTTTCCTCTCCCTCCATGTTTCAATGAACATTAATACTGTACATCGAAATCGAAATTGATATGGGTCAAACAAAGTCAAAATCAAATTTTAACTTGTTTCCTTGGTCCAAGTGAAGTTTTAGGACAAAAAATAAGCACGGATAAATACGATTTCTTTGCCTTAGAGGATAAAGAAATTGAACAAAGCATATAAACTAAATGCTAGACCCAAAATCTGATATTAAAAAAAAAAAAGCAAAGTTAAAATCCATCTCTAATTATAGATTGTAGAAGCAAGCGACACCAGCAAAGGGTAGCTTCTTCTTCCTTAATTTTTTTTTTTATGTGGCAGTTTTGGGTTAATTAGTGCTTATCTCTCATATAGTATTTGTAAAAATCTTGAATTCTATAAGGGCATTATGGCCATTTTACATTAAAAAGGGTTATAAATTAATTAAATGGTTGGATGTTGGGTTATTTTCGAATTGGGGTCAAAGTGAGAGGGATTAGAAAAGTTTTGGGATTAATTTCGGATTTTAAAGGACTAAAATGAAAAGCAAATTCAAAACCTGGGCCTTAGTATAATTCTAAAAAGTTATTTCCCCAGCCCTTAAGTGTACATGTCACAAAATCCCCCAAATTATTTCAAATCGCTAAACGACCCGTGAATATTCCTTACAGTCATATTGGACTGTGGTCAGACAGATATGGGACTTCGTGCCTAACAACTCGTCACTTATCGTACTCCTCGATTATCTTTTAGATTTTAGACTTTTGTCGTCTAAATCTTGAAGATTTTAAGTGATTTAATATTGATTTCTGTAAAAGATTTGTCAAAATATCAATAAAAAAATCAATTCTAGTGGTGGAGAGTGATTTTGAAGAGCAAAGAGTTACGTCTCATGAATCTCCCATTATACCCATTGTTGGGTTTTATATTTCCTCCCTGATTATTAGTTTAGTAAAACAGTTTTAGTGGATATTCATTTAATGCAATGAGTTATTTGTATTTTAATTATTTACTCAATTTTTTATTTCATTAGTTTGATTCGAAAAAAAAAAAAAAAGAACAAAGAAAACAAAAACAAAAATGTAACCTTATAGGAAGATAAAAGTTGACAACAAGTAGAAATGAGGACCAATTTTCCAGGAAGGTTTAAGGTTAGAAGGCAATCGAGAAAATTAGTCAAAAGATACATAGGCATTAATGCTTTGTCTTCGTCTATTTGTTATATTTTATTTTCGACTCATAATTTTGATATGGCGTATTAGACCAGAACAAAGATTTTATTTATTTATTTATTTATTTATATTCACTAGATTTCATATTCATGGACTATTTCTTAGTTTCTCATCTTTTACATTTCCGTAATTTCCGTTAACTTAATTCCTATGATAGATTTCTTTTTAATCTTTAAACTTAAAACGTGTTGAACCTTCTCAATACTAAATCCTAAAGTTATATTTGATAATCATAATTATATTATATATAGATATCATTTTATATGAATTATTTATTGAGTTAATTACTAATTAAAAGTCATAAATGCCTAAAAAAAAGTTCGTAATTGTTAATCTACTCACTTTCCTCCTCAATCAATGTTGAGGGACTAACTCCGGACCAATAGATATACACGTACGATAGAAATTAAAAAAATATAATATCTGTCCGGTCCAATGGATAGAAGTATTTGAGAGAGGTTACTACTGAATCGTGTGGATCCTAATAATGTATTGATGTATTAAAGGTGAGCAATTTGATTCTGTGTAGACTTGGTTAATTTAAATTGATCAAAGGTCTCAAAAATTAGCTCTATACCCGAAGCATCAAAGCCGTATATTTTTTCTAACAATTTGAAAAAAAAAAGGTTGGAGTAGAATCTGTTTTGCATGCAAGTCAGTAAAAACTCGGTTATAAAGGTTAAGATTGGAGCTTTCACTTCATTTGTTTGAAAGTTTCCGAATGATAAACACATTATTGACGATACACACCTCATCAGAACATCTAATTTCTTTTATTTGTTCGGGAATTTTATTAGTATAATAAATTGAGAACTAGTACCATCGATTCATAATTATTATTTTAGGATATTTTCTGGTTAAATAATTCATAAACAAACTCAATTACTGTGGAAATCGGTATTAGCAAAGGTAACATTGATGCATTATAGTCTAGCCCTTGCCGTTTTAAACACAATGATGGAATATAATCATTCCCATAATAAAGACTGGAATCAGAAATATAAAAACTACCCGCTACGAAATTATCTTACTAAGAATATAAATAAAATATAAGAAATACTAATCTTATAATATATTGACATTGCTTCGTGCACCTATAATAAATCGTCGGATTTCTATGACACAGCACCAATAATGACGAGGTATTTTCTCTAAAATTTCTTCGCATTTGCAATGTTGAATGTCTCAAATGATGAATTCCAAACTCATTAAGCATTGCTTGAATTACATATTTAGTTCTATAAATAAGACCCCTCTAAAGGCCACGGCTTGAAGCGCCAACTATATATCTACAGACAGAAAACCTACATAGAGTTCTAACTTGAAAATCAAAATTTCTTGTGAGAGAGAATGTCTAGCTACAGAACCATCGAAAAAAGGAAATAAGGGCAAAGAATTTAAAGGCAAAGAAGGTGGACAAAACCAGCAGCCCTCTTGTCAGGATATGTTTGTACGGGAAAAGAAGAACTCAGAAAAAAATAAAGCGAAGAAGGGCAAAGAAAATAAGTAACTAGGTCTTGTTGTGTGTAATATTCGGCCACAATATTGAATTATCAATGTTTCTTTAGCTATATAGGAAATCTTGAGAACTTTTAAAGTTGTATCCAATAAATGAAGATAAAGGTTTCTAGGTCAGGAGATATATAATACTATATAATTTTTCAGCTTATGTCGTTACTCCTCTTATGCGAGGATATATACTTCATTGTAAGGTTTATTTTTCTTTTTTGCTTTTGTACTTAAGTATATTAGATCTAAAAAGTTCGAGTTATAAATTATCAGAAGATTCTCAAGTGTACGTGTCTATATGTAAAACAAATAATTAAGAAGTTTATTAATTATTACTTCAAATACAAATTTAAATATTGATCTTAACTTGATTGATGTATAATTTTGGGTTGTGTGAGAGTTATAGTTTAGTGAAAGATGCTAAGCATGTTCGTGGACATTCCTTTCATTTTTTTTTTTTCAGTAAACAAGTGCATCTTTTTGCTTCTTATAGGTAATTTAAAATTTTGATATGCATGTCTGCTTGATCACGTTGGAATTTTGAACAAAAATATTTCTATTTATCGTTATTCCATTAGTGTCTCCTTTATTATCAATCATATCATCTCTTCCAATTTCTGGATCTTTTTCTTCTTCACTCGATTGATACAAAATTTTCCTTTGTAGAAATATATGAATAAATTTATATATATGAACATATATATACATTATATATATTAAGAAAAAAGAAGAATAAGGAGATTCAGGATGTACATCGTCCACCAGCTTGCCCTTCTAAAAACCTTTTTTTTTTAATTTTTTTGGAGCTTATACTTTTCGTTTTGGGCACATTTCACCTATTGTTATTTTTAGCAATTTGGAAGTATATAACCAAAAGATTTTTGGATTAACTCTATGATAATAATACAGTAACTTCTGGGTCAAATAGGAAAATTGTATAAAATTGATATTGAATGCTTGTTTCTCACTTGTTACCAAAGATTATACCATGTTTCTGTCGAGTTTAACATCAAACAAACCTAAAGTAGTCTCTACCACATAATATAATATCTCTTCTATTAATTATAATATATATATATTTAGAAAGGGATAATTGCAAAAAAATACCCAGAAATTTGGGTGTTCTGCAAATTAAACCTTGAAGTTTGGACTCTGCAAAATAATACACTGAGATTAAGAATTTCTGAAAATTAATATCCTGGATAGATTTTTTAACCAATTTTAAGAACAAAAAAATAATAATATCCTCCATTGAAACTAAATTAATTCATATTATTCATCTTAATTTTGAGGATATTATTGTATTTTATCAGTTAAAAATCAACACAGGGTATTAATTTTCAGAAATTCGTAATCTCAGGGTATTATTTTGCAGAATCCAAACTTCAGGGTTTAAAGTGCGTAACATCCAAACATGAGGGTATTTTTTTGCAGTTATCCCTATTCAGAAAATAGGACACCAATCAGTAAGTATTTTTTTTTTTAACCTATTTATAGGTATTATTTTGGCCAATCAAAATTAGTTACGCACGCCTTTTCATAATAAAAGGAAGAGAGATAAAAATATTAAATAATATGTATTTATTTTTATTATTTTTCTTCAACTACTCAAATTATAGTAACCGTTAGATCATGATTCAATAGCTAAAAAAAATACTTATCGATAGGTTTAAAAAAAAAAAAAACACCTATTGGATTGGGAACCCAAAAAATAAACCACAAATATTACGAATACGCATGCTTCATAAAACCCTCTTAAACCACAAATATAACACTTCTTCTTCTCTCTCTCTCTTTTTTTTTCAATAAATAAAGCCGCTTATTAAAACTTTTGAGTATATAATATTTGAAGCGCATCTCATCTAATTAAGTTAGAAGTTACCCGCAAACCTCATGGTATGAAGGAGAACCAAGCAAATTAAAAGTTATTGTTGACATGACCAATAGCCATCATATAATCAATAATCATTGTGGTTATATCCCGTTATGAATGATGTAATTAATCCCGTGTGGTTATAATGATATATTGCAAATGTACAGAAAGTTCATTCATTCTGGCTTATTATAAACAATATTTGTTATGTATTGCGGAAATTAATAAGATTTCAAAGCAACCCAAATCATCGTATCGGTCGTCTTCATTAGCTCATAAATATATTGAATGAACGGAAGGCAGTTAGTAAACTGTGAAGTAAGTACTAGGATTTCATTTTTTTTAAAATATTGTTGCATTGCTCCATTTTAAAGAAATTTAAAAAAAGAATTTGACAAAGTCTGACTGTTTACGATTTACGACCTCAATGAATATGGGTTTCACGTACATTTTCCAATCAAGATCATAGGAAGGTACCCTAAAATAAAAATATTAAAGTTACCAGCAAAAAAAATAAAAATAAAAATAAAATAAAAAATAAAAATATTAAAGTCAAGCTTCAAACCCCCCACCCGAAATTCAAACATAAACGACCCAGCTATACACGTACATTACTTCTTTGGTTAAATTTTTGACCGTAGAAAATTACGATCAGTTCCACCGCTAAGCAATTGACGCGGAAAATCTCCTGGAGTTGCAACTAAATGATGGGATAAGATTATCTGATCTGATCCGTTTGGGTTGCACTATATACGAAGTTATATGTTGCCCTATAAATATATCCCATGCATGCCCTATAAATAAATCCCAATTTGTTCTGATTATACAATTATTAGGAAATTAGAATTTGAAAAATGCCTGGAGACAGTGGTTCATCTTCCCAGCCTCCTCCTCAAACATGCCTTGCAGTTGATTCGAAAGGAACGAGAACAAGCACAGGCTATCAAGATAGTTCGCAAAGCCAGCCCTCTCCTCAGGCTTGCCTCGCACCGGACCGCCAGAAATAGAAGCGAAACAATGGCAATTAAGCCAACCAGATATTCAGTTTATTATTTGTTGTTGTTTATATAAAAACGTGCGTTTAACTCTTTGGCTATGTTAACTATCGTCTCGTCTTCCGTCATTCTAATTTAAGTTGTAGATTAATATCTTTTCATCAACATTTGTATCTATTAATATTATACCGGTATACGTAAGTCTAGGTCATGCATAAGTTTGTGGATAATATCAAGTCATGTACACATATATATGTCACTTCTGCTTCTGTTTTTTTAATTGTTACTTGTAATATTCCCTATTAATCCAGTTGTCTCTTATACATGACTCTTGTGAATAAACGGGCACATGAATACTTGTTATTTTTTATTCATACATTTTGATATCTTAAATATATTATGAGAATTTACATATGAATGTATTAAGTATATACAAAAACGTTTTACACGTTATGCACAACTCACTAAAAACTACAATTTTTAAATTTCTATTAAAAGATAATATACAATTTTTACTGTTCCATTTAGTATTATTTTCAACAACTTATTTATTCTTAACCGTGTATATATACAACGCGTCGAATGAAATTTCTTTTCAATAGAATTCCCCCAAAACTTCTCTTTCGTTAATAGTTTCGCGATAGACTTATTCATGAAAACTGCCTCTTAGTATATTTATATCTTGTTTCATTCTCCCAAAGGCAACATTCTTCTATTTGTTGTTATTGCAGACTCGTAGAGATATATATTATAATATTTTGTCGGCCTTTAAGTATCCAGCTGAAAGTGATTGTTCATATCTTTATTAAATTTTTTGGCATATAACTCAAAGTGGTAAATATTACGTACAATTTTGAAGTATTTAAAGTCAGAAGCAACCGACTTGTAAGAATATAAAAATAATAAGATCGGTCGTCTAAGAATAGGAAATGAGAGAGTATTGATAATGAAAAAATATCTCTGTATCATAACGAGATATTTGTGATTTTCAACTAAATAAAATGATCAATTAATTGGCGCTCTCAAATATTTATCATAACGAAATTATGAAACTATATAATTAAAGAAAATAACTAGTTACTTAACTCTACCGTATCAGGTTTTTTTTTTTTTTCCTCTCCAAGAAAATAAGATTCTTTGTAAAGATAACTAACTCCCGACTACGCTATAAAAATAATATCAACTTCGAAATCTGAACTTCTCGCAATAAAAAGTAACCCTGGTCAAAGATTGTTACGCTTAAAATGTTTGGTCAAGAGAACAAAAATTTTAACGAAGTGACTTCTTAATGGCAGCAATATATTGCAATGATCTTTGTACGAATTACATCTTCTCTAATTGATCTAGCTAGCTTAGACCTTCTGTTTCCTAGATCAGCTCCATATATACCATTGTATAGCACGGGTAGTTACGAATGTTGTCATTTTTTGGGTATGCTTTAAAAATGTAATTCTCCTTTTTTCTCTTTAGATAAAATTACGCTTTTTAGCCAAGTGGTTGACTTTTAGATCATAGTTTGTAAAATGACTATTTTTCAAATGTTGTTCAAAAAATGGCTGAATTTTGAAAATTATTTTAAAAATAACCGTTTTTCATATTTCGTATATCAAACTATATTAATTTGTATTTTGAAAATTGATTTATTTTTTACAAAATTGATTTACTTTTTTGAAAAATTGATTTACCTTATAAAAAGCTGATTTACTTTATAAAAAATTGATCAACTAGAAAACGGTTATTTATCAAAATTAAATTATAAAACAGTTATTTATTGAATAGGTGTAAAAAAACAGCCATTTTTTTAAATTGATCTGAAAAAGGCCATTTTTGATAAATATTCTATAAATTACTTGTTCGCTGATTTTTCAATGAAATAGATATTTGGAGAAAGTACTGAACAACATTGCATACATGAGGGGATTGGGTACTGCTTTTTAATGCAAAAATACATGACTTGTACAAAATAACATAAATACACACTTAAAAGCATTTAAAATACAACCTTATTATCTATTCACACATCTTAAACATACCAAGTTGAACACTCATAGAACTTGAGCCATAAATTTTAAAACACAAAATTTTCAAAACTAAATTCAATTGTAATCTTAGTACCGTGCTCTCGTGTACCTTCATTTCTTGGCTGGGATAGTATCATTTTTTGTACCTTGTATTTTGATATTTTGTTCGGTTTATATTTTTTGTTTTGGTTATTATCAACATTCATCCTTAGATTTAATATTTGCTACAAATTTATACCCTAATACCAATTTATAGAATAGTTAATTTACCAAGATAATTTAATAAACTTATTCTCGGATCAATTTTTTTTATGTTTATTTTTAATTTTTTAAACGGCTTCTTGATAAATTAACTATTCTAAATTGGTGTCAAGGTATAAATCTGTAACAGATTTCAAATCTAAAGGTCAATATTGATAATAACCAAAACACAAGATATAATTTGAACAAAATGTCAAAATACAGGTATAAAAGTGATAATATCCCTTCTTGACTCCGCATAAGTCTCTTTCTCAGGTTAAATTTTTTCCTGGATTCAGTGAACATTTCTCACTGTTTCTCAGTTGTAAATTGGTCGAATGTGTTTCTATTTTTTTTTTCTTTTTTTCTAGCCGTGCTCCGTTTACTTTTCTTTTATCACTTAACTAATGAAGTTTAAAAAAAAACAACCGACAAAACGTCTAAACCTAGGCAACCATAGACTATAAATAAGGTTTAAATAGTTTTATTTTTGTTTGTGACACTTGTATTTTTTATTTTTTATTTATTGAGGGATAACACTTTATCTTTAATTAAACTCATCTATTACAAATGTAGCGGTTCGTAAACCATGCAATTTTAATAGTCATATTTGATTATAAATATGTTATACGTTCATCTTAAAACCGTTATTTATCAAAATTAGTTTGATACGTTAAAATATTTCTTATTAGGAAATAATATATAATTCAGAAATCGGTAGGAATTGGAAAGAAAACCTATGGTGTAAAAACCGGTTTTAATATAAGGGCAAAAGTGTTAATTTCGTCCAAGGATAATTGGGTAATTTAGCATTTTTCGAAT
Source organism: Trema orientale (assembly GCA_002914845.1). Classification (NCBI taxonomy): domain Eukaryota; kingdom Viridiplantae; phylum Streptophyta; class Magnoliopsida; order Rosales; family Cannabaceae; genus Trema; species Trema orientale. The sequence goes on along the minus strand of JXTC01000139.1, from coordinate 165,464 downwards.
TTAAAACTAAAAATAACCGACATGTATCTGGGCATGTTTTGGTCTAGATTCGTAAGGACTAGAGTGTAAGGACATTTTGGAAATAAGGATTAAAATGAAATTAATAATGGTGTAAGTGAAAGAAAGTTTCAGAATGTCACGACCGAAAATCCAAAGTCGTAACTTATTGTAATTTTAAGTTGAAATAGCAATAAACAGTAATTTTTAAAATTTAAGAAAATCAAGTTCGTAGAATTTTTCAGTTTTAGTCCTCAAGAGTAAGTAAATTTCAAAATTAGGAATCCTCTCATTAGTTTTAAGAAAAGACATATACTTAAATTTAGAGGAATTCCATTTAATTCATTCAGAAAATTTTACTTAAAATCATAACTTTTGGTAAAATGAGTCCTGTTAACTCTATAAAATTAGAGTTTTCTAGTGCTAATTTACCTTAAGTTTTGCTATGTTCTTGTTTATATTAAGTTTTTTCAATTATTTTTCTTATTGTTTTGATGTTTTACTTGTTTATGCATATAGATGAATGAAACAAGGGTGTTTGATGTGAATTAAGGTAAATTTGTCCCTCACAAATGGGCCTTTTAATCCATTAGAATTGAAGTTGAATATAATATAGTCGTAACGCAATAAAAATGAGGCAAATCAGAATTCAAACGAAGAAATGGCGCACCTAAGAATTCGAGGTACCAAACCAGTAGAAAAGTGGCACTACGGTGCCACTTTTGGCACTGCAGTGCCAACTCTAGGGAAGTTTTGGCAACAAAGCCCCAAAAATGGCGTTGCAGCACCACCTCCTGTGTCCTGGGTCAATAATTGAGGGATGATATCAACTTTTTAATGATCCAAAGGTTCAGATTCGGCCTGCCTTATGTTTGCACGAGCCACCTCTTTAAAACCCTATCTCTGGGGTTGAAAGAGGCATGTTGGGATAGAGAGAGAGAGAGAAGGTGGCAACCATGGAAGGAGAGGAAGAAGAGGAAGAAGAAGATGATTACAAGCTCCGAGCCTCCATTTCTTGATTTCCTTCACAACATCAATACCACTCTTTATTCATACCACCTTTTCTTCATTTTCTTGTGAGTTTTTCTTTGTATTTTTCATATTTAGAGAGTAGTATAGTTGAGAGTAAATCCTAGAGAAAGGATTCAAGAGAGCAAGAGCCAACCTTAGAGGAGGAGCTTGACAACCTCCATGAACACCTTCAAGCTTTTCTAAGGGGAAATTCTTTAACTTTTCTCTCTTTGATTTTATATTTCTTACATTCATTGGATTATAATGTTATTATTCTCAATTTATATTATGAACTAAATCTTTCTTTCTCTAGTTTTACTTTGTGAACTAACCTAGTATCTTTTATTGTTTATTTCTCTCTTCTTTCATTAATCTAATCCATTTTTGAGTTATTTATTTTACCTAATGCTTATTGCTTCTATTTAATTGATCACTAAATAGATTGTTGAGTTAAACCTTTATGAACTTGGGAAGGAAAATTTATGTTTGGACATAGGTAGAATAACATAAGATCCCTTAATGTGGGGTGAATTTGCATAGGATACGAATATACCTATGTGACTTTTGCAACCTTTGTGTGAGAATAACTAAACTTAATGAATCTAGTCAATTTATATTAGGAGTAATATATTAGCTTGTCTAGGTATTTTTCCTTATGTATTGGAAAGGAGTTTGTGAATATATTTGAATTCTTGGTTGACAACTCTAGTGGATTAATTAATGTAAGAGAGAAATTGGGAGATTGTGCGTTTAAAGGATGGTTGGAGAATTAGTAAACCTTGATATTTTTGTTATTGCTTGCTTTCATATATTTTGCATGATAGTGTAGTTTTCTTAATTTTATTTCTTTACAATCAAATTATATTTGTTTGGATAAAGTTAGGATTGACCAATTTTAATACTTAGTTTAGACATAGTAATCAATCCTCATAAGTTCGACACTTTAACTCCTAAATCTATATTACTTGTGACTATGTGCACTTGCATGGAAGTGTGTAAATTTATAGTTACACATTCTAACCAACAAGTCCAGAGTCCAAAATAGTTTACAAAAATCATTTATGATTCCAAGTACTCCAATTTTCAATATTATTGCCCTCATACATCCACTTAGTAAAAACAACAAACAAGGCTAAATATTTGAACGTGGAAAAGGAATCAAACAAGATATAGACACCCACCAGGTATTAGAAAGAGGATTGCAGGCACAAGCCAAGTAGCTTGTCTAGCCATCGAGATCACTACCTCAAATACACAAATACCTGAAAGTGGGAGGAAGTATGGGGTTAAGCATGTGAATGCTCAGTAGAGATTCAATTACAGGTTTTTATCCATTATAAATACATATTTTCAAGGTCCTACATGGTCAGTAAAATATTCAATCAGTCTCCAGAAATACAATTGAAAACTGTCCAAAGGTTTAAATCTTCCAAACCGTTGTAAAACATCATCTCAAATCAAAATTAATTTCCCAAAAGTTCAAATATTCCAAACTATTATGAAACATAGTTTCAAAACAAAATTATTTTCTAAAGGTTCAAACATTCCAAACTTTTATAAAACATCATATCAAATCTAGTACATATCTATTCAAGTAAAGCACATAACAGGCAATACAATCAATAACATGTCTGAGCTACCAAAGACTGGTGACCGTAAGTATGCAATATAGTGTGAGCCACTCTAAGTGGGTAACTACATATGTGTACTATGTCTGAGTCACCTAAGTTGGTAACCGTGAGTATGATATATAGTCTGAGTACCCTAGATAGGGTACCGTAAGTCCGTGTACCCTGAAGGAGTACTGTAAGTCTGAGAACACAGTACGAGTACTATAAGTCGGTCGGCCACATAGGTGCAATGAATGTATGCAATGCTATATGGATAATAGGAATAAGAATATGTACCATTTCCACAAAATCATAAAACAGACCACGCGGAGTTTTTAATCAACCAAGTTCAGTTCTCAAAATAAAATTCTAGTTCAATTCTGATTTTATAAAAATTTCGGCAGCACAACAACCGTTTTCGTCAAAACAAATAAAATCCAGTTCCTATAGAAAACAGTTCTAAAACAAGATAATTTTCCATGCCAACCAGTATGACATGTCTCCTAGGCAGTTTAAATTTCAAATCATGTCAAAACAGGTATAAATCATATTTTAATCAAATATATCACAAAATTCTATATTTATTAAAAATATGTGAAAATCAAAATTAAATCAATTTAAAGATTAAGTAATCGAATCCCTATCTCAATCGAGTCATTTTCGGACCCTCGATCGTTTGGTTTGAAAATTCGATTTTCTATCCGAGCCTTGAATCATGAAACATACCTCATTAGTGAATTTCTAGCACTCAAATTAGCTAGGTTAGACATATAATTTGACCCAACCCGACATCGTGGCATGTAAAACGAGATAAATTCGAGCCGTCGGATTTTATTTTTCGTACCAGTCACAAAACATAGTCAATATATATTTCAGAATTCATGCTTTCACGAGTTTAGGTATATATATATATATATTTATATATACTAGTAGAAAGCTCGTGTGAAGTAGAGAAGAACGAGCCTGGTTTCATGCCGTAAAGTTTCCAAAATTTTCGCCAGCAGTCGATAGACATCCGCGGCTTCAAATAGCTGATGCCGGCATTGTAGGTGACGATGGCTCACGAGACTGCAGCTAGGACGTCACCAAAGGATGACGCATCAGCTTTGGGTGGTGGCAGCATTCGTTGTGCACCAGAGGCAACTCATTGGAGCTCGGCTTGTGAGGTGGCCGCTTTCAGCTAGGAGCTGAGAGAGAACACGAGGGAGAAGAGAGAGAAAGAAGAAAATGAAAGTGATGGTGGCCACGTGTCCAAGAATAAATGGGCACCAGAATTGCAACTTAATCCCTGGTTCAAAAATCTCTATATTTAAGTCCCTCTAAATTACAGAATAACCCATGTCTTCAACTTTTTCTTACATTTATGTCCAAATTCGAATTTTGTTATTATTTTACTTATTTAGTTTTATTTTTTTATTGGTCAAAAGACCAAATTGTCCTTAAAAGAGAAATTTTTGAAACAGTACTCAGCTAACCAAATCATGACACGTGGCAACTAACTCCTCATTCTTTTTTTTTTAAATCCCTACATTCCTCTCTTCTTTTTACTTGAGGCCCCCATGCCATTAGAGAGCCCAATGCTTTGCAGACAGCCACCACGGGTACAAAGTGACCCCAAACTGCCAACGTGTCGCCCAGAAATCCTGGCCACCAGCAGATGATAGAGCGCTGCTGGCCACTGCCCCTGATCCCCCCACCCAGCCATGTGGAGGAGCCATGGAAGTTGCGGCTGTTGCTCCCGTTTTTGGCGATTTCAGCCGCAAATCGCCACATTCAGCCGCCGTGGAAGGCCAAGAACCTCTTCCCAAAACTAATACGACAAGTTTTGGCAACTAACTTTTGGCATGTAAGCTCTGGTGAGCATTTGAATTATTTTGATTGTTTTCAAAAATTTAATTTCGGTATTTTTGCAAATATTTTGAATAATATATGATTTTTTGTGATAATTAGTGAAATTGTTGGAGGGTTTGATTCATAAAAAGGGATGATTGTTTTCTGCGAATTCGAATTTCCAACTGTTAGAAATTTCAATTTGAAAAATTGGTATTAGTGTAATTATTTTCAGAAAAGTGATATTTTAGTAGTTATTTTTGCAAACAAATTATTTTTGTCATGAAACTTTTATGGAGTAAAAGAGGAGATCAAAACATGAATGAATTCGGTAGTTTTTTGTTGAAACAAAATCTGAAAATGAGACAATTTTTGATTAGAAATTGTGATATCTTTCTAAATATTTTTAAAAATGAAATTTTTATAATTATTTTTGCGAAGTAATTATTTAAGCCGTAAAAATTATATGACGTAAAAGAGGAGTCTGAAACAAGAACAAATATAATTATTTGGTATTAAATCCATATTCAGAAACATGTAAAATTTTGAATTGAAAAAGAGGACGTTTTATTAAGTAATTCGAAAAGTGGCATTTTTGTAATTATTTTCACGAAGTAATTATTTTAACTATGAGAATTATATGAGATGAAAGAGCAACTTAAATCATGAATGAATACGATTATATTATGTTTAATCGAAATCTAGAGACGGGTTATTTTTCAAATTGGAAAAGTGATATTTATGTAAGTATTTCTAAAAAGAGACATTTTTGAAGATATTCGGATTTAAGGCCCGTTTAAGTCTTGGGACCTCGAATCGAATTTCTGACCTCAAATTTGGATTCAGTGAGGTCAAGAGACGAATTTTGATATAAAATATCGTTATGTTTCGAAGTGGCATGAATTTCGAAACACGAGGCTCGTGATTTACCTCGTTTTGCGTGCCAAGGCCGGGTCTCGACCCGAAACCCAAATTTATCGAATTATATGTATAATCTAGCTATTTTGGATACTAAGAATTGACTGGTGAAGTCCGTTTCGTGATTTGAAGGTCCGTTAGAAAATCAAATTTTCAAACCAAGCAATCGAGGGTTCGAAAACGGCCCCCGACCCTCCGAATGATCGCCCAACGACGTTAAATGCTCTTCTTAGCACCGTAGCTATCTTATTATTCTATTAAGATAGGTATTCAATTACTTGATTCTAAAATTTGGTTTAAGTGTGAATTTACATATTTTGATGAAATGTGGAATTTTGTGAAATATTGTGTAAAAATGTGATTATATTTGATTTTGAGATAAATTGATATTTAAACTGTCTGGGAGGCATCTCACTCTAGTTGGCGTACCATATATCTTGTTTTGGAACTGTTTTCTGTAGGAATTAGATTTTATTGGTTTTGTTAAAAACAACTATTATGCTCCCTAAATTTCCCAAAAAAAAAATACAAATGAATTGAGAATATAGTTTGAAACTAAACTTGAATTAGTTAAAAACACTACATGGTATGTTTGTGAATTTGTGGAAAATGGTACGTATTCTGATTCATATCATTTATATAGCATTGTATTGCATATTCATGCCAGGCAGTGCCGACAGAATCATGGTGTTCCAAAGGAACACTGGAATCAAGGTGTTTCAAATAAAACGCTGGAATATAAAAGATATATATATATATATTAAATAAAACTCACGGTCATCACATAGATGGCTGAAACTCACGTATGTCGTATACGTTAGATATTACGGAATAAGGTGATAGTCAATGCACTTGTGAAGACTTGAATAATATGTACTAATTCTGAGATTTTATTTTACAATGGTATGGAATGTATGAATCTTTGGAAAATGAATTCAATTGGATTTCTATAAAACTATTGAGTATTTTACTGACCATGCAGAAACTTGAAATTAAGTATTTTTATACTGGTTAAAAATATGTATTTGAATCTCTACTGAGCATTCACATGCTCACCCTCCCTATTTCCTCCCACTTTCAGATGTTGACTTATTTTGTGGTAATTACTCTGGTGGCTTGATAAGCATGTTTGGCATATACTTGCTATTTTATTCCTCGTCACTGGTCAATTCCTACTCTATATCATCTTTCCTTTCTATGTCCAAATGTATTTAGCCAAGATTAGTGTATTTACTAAGTAGATGTATGAGGAGGTCTTATTATAAAATTGAGTATTTAGAAATACAAATGATTTTATGTAATTTATTTTGGATATTGGACTAAAGACTTTAATTGAACTCATTTTACCAAAATTTATGATTTGTTAATAAGTTTCCAAATAAGTTAACTAAAAATATTCTTAAATTTTGTTGGAAGTTTTCTTGAACAATTAAAAATTTAATCAGAGTTTTCTTAGTTAAGGAAATTATAATGATTTGTGGTCCAAAACTGAAAATTTCAAGTACTTAATTTTTTGGAATTCTTGAAAAATTACTGTTTATTATTATTTTAACTTAAAATTATAAAAAGTCACGGCCTTGGTTTTCCGGTCGTGACATATGGGATTTCAAAATAATAAGTTAGAAATTATTATTTGGATTGGAAGATAAATTTTTTCATATTACGTATTTTTTGGAATTAGCAAAAAATTAAAAGGTGAGAATAGAAAATGCAAAGATTTTAAAATTTCTTGAAAGGTTTCTTTAGATAAAAGGTGGGGACTGGGAGAGGAAAAAAGGGATTGTAATAGAGCTAAAAATTACAATCTAAACTTTTGAGTGGATTTTGTTTCAGATTACCCTTTGGTTAAAACAACTGATGATTAAAAAGTTAGCAAATAAAGTTGGGTTTATAACACAAATAGTTCCTGAACTATCTGACTTGTGGCAATTCAGTCCCAGAAGTTCTGATTTTAACATTCAAGCACCCAAACTCTATGTTTTAGCAATTAAGTCCAAATTGCAACCTTCTATTAAATATATAACCTAAAAAAACATTGGAGGAGCACTTGCTTTTATTATCATTATTAGGGACAAGTATATTAAAAAAAAAAAAAACCCATCATCTTAAGTGTTTTATCAACAAAATCCACACGTTTTTCATTAATATCAAAATTAAACATTCAATTTATACTTTTCTATCAAAATAAACCGGTCACACATATTTAGTCAAAATTAGAAGTTTAATTTGTTGAGAAATACAATTTTATCCTCTAACCTTATCAAACATATATTAAAAATAATAAATATTGAAATCAATTATTATTATCTTTCTTTTAAAAAAAATTATTCAAATGAAAATAATTTAAAATAAAATTTTTGTCATTCTTTTTCTTTTTAACATTGAATTGTTTTGAAAAATGTAAACTCATTTTAGTTTCAATAATTATTTCACTTAAAATGATTAAAAAAAGGAAGAAAAAACGACAAATGTTTTTAAAATTTTTTTTATTCTCTCTCTTTTTTAAAAAAAAATTAATTGTGTTGAATAATTTAAACTCTTGAAAAAAAACAGAATAAAAAAATGAGAATATTTTTTTTAACTTTTGTCATTCTTTTTTAAAAATTGTTTAGAATAGTTGAAAGTCTTTTTATTTTTAATAATTATTGTTTTCACTTAAAATATTTTCTTTTCAAAAAAAAAAGACAAGAATAATTGGATTCAAATATTTAAAAGTTTTAATATATATTTTATGAGTTCAAAGGATAAAATTGTTTTTTTAAACAAACTTAAGTTTTTATTTTGACTAAATATATGGGCTCGGCTTTGTTTGATAGGAAAATGCAAATTGTAGGTTTAATTTAATATAAATGAAAATGCGTAAATTTTTTTGATAAAGCACTAAATGTGGTATTATCCCTTATTATTATTATTATTATTCCGTTCATGTTGAATACGGGAAAGATTTGTAATAAAATTCAAATTTGAAAGTTCTATTGTTGTCTCTCCTAATACTTTGTTCATTTTAGCAACACAAAGTAAAATTACATGGGTGGTTTAAGTATTTTCTCATCAATTACCTGCCTAAAAATGAATCATATACCTTATACGAGGTAGAAGCCGGAAATTTTCTGGTTGATTGAAAAAAGGTCATAAATTTTAGTAAAAGGAAAAATTGAGGTTTGATATACCGAGCTAAAATATAGGCACCCATTGAAATTTTCCTAGAAGTACAATAACCATTCATGAGACACTTGTCATCATTTTAGATGGCTTATAGCTAATTCATGAAATTTCCGTTTTGTGCATATGGATATGACTTGATAATTAGGTCACTTTAGGCACACTCCAAAAAAAAAAGAAATTAGAAAAACTATATTTGTATATATTCTTTCATAGAAGTATAATAACCTCTCATGGGACACGTGTCATCATTCTAAATGGCTTATAGCTAATTCATGAAATTTCTTTTGTGCATTTTAATATGGTTAGATAATGAAGTTACTTCAGGCACACTTCGGAAAAGAAAAAAAAATGAATAAAAAAACCATACTTGTATATATTTATTAAACATGTAACTTTCATGAATTTCGTCTTGCGATCACGTACGGAACATTAAATTTTCCAGGAATTTGATTTTCTAGGACAGACAACGTTAATATACATCCCTACCGTAAGACGTGCGTGTGGGTGCGTACAATATGGCCAGTTAATTGCTTTCCAAATGCATGTATAGTAATTGTGTGTTGGACCATATTAGACATATAACATATAATATGCATTTTTATGTTTTTAGTGATTAAAAGAGAAAAACACAAGACAATAAATTTGGCAGTCTATGTTAATATTAAAATCGTTAGTACTCTTTATTATAAGGTATCTAGACCTTGACGACGTCTAAGAAGTGCAATATATTTTGACTTTTGGCGTAGGTCATATCTTCATGTTTAAGTTTCAAACATCAGCCCCTTATAAATCATTTTCGCTTAGTTTTCCATTTGTTGAAAGTGAATTTGTTTTGCCATTTTGGGTGTGGACGATGCACAATGCTACTTTTGTAACTTTCTCAGAATTAATTAATTATACCAGTCAATGTCAAAGAAAAAGGAAAAAGTGAAGCAAAAACAATTATAAAAAAGGAGAAAACACTTTATAGCTCATCCACTTCTGTTGAGAGTTGTGGTTTACACCGTCACTTTAGAAATTTGTCCCACTCGCCCAAAATATTACAAATGTTGTGTTAAGTTGCCCCCATTAGAGATGGTGTTAGAGACCGTGGCAAAAACGAAATTTGAGAGACGAACTTTCAACTCAAAAAATTTAGATGATTCTGGAAGATGCTTGTAAAACCCCTTATTTTCGTGAGGGCATTTTTGTCTTTTGACCATTAAAAAATATAATAACAAAAAATAAAATAAAGTTAAACAAATAAAAATACGAATCTAGACTTAGACGAAAGAAAAATTGAAAATTTGGACTACTTTGTAATTTTAAGGGACTAAAATGACAAAATTCTCAGACTACAGGTTTATTTGCAAATCCTGATGCCCATTTATTATTTGCCATGTCGACACTCTCATTCCCCTTAGCTCTTTCTCTCCTCTCCCTCGACACTCTCTCTCTCTATCTCTCTTCGAAAATTAGCCGCCACTGCAGTTCAACTCATACGAGCTGTCTCTAGTCGACGGCGGGCGACGCCACCCAGCTAGGAAGATGCGCCACCACGAGACGAACCGACTGCCGGGCTGTCGCGGCCACCGGACCTCCAGAACGTCACCGGATAAAGAATGTCACGGAGAAGTTTGGCCACCAAGAGAGATTCCGACCACCTTAGGCCGTGAAATTAGTGGCATTCAATTCGTCTCTTCACGATCTTTTCATTGGTATATATATCTTAACTCGAATTTATCCAGATTGAAATCTGTCATTAATGAACAGTTTTGAGTTTTAGTTTTATATGTTGACTTTTTAATCCAACTGTTAGATCATCAAATAAATCTCATATTTGTGATGTACTCGTGAAAACATGAATTTGAGATATATATTGACTATATTTAGTGACTAGCACGAAAAACGAAATCTGACGGCTCAAATTTACCTCGTTTTGCGTATCATGGGTCAAGTTATCTGTCTAACCTAGCTAATTTGGATACTAGGAATTCAGTAGAGATGTTCGTTTCTCCATTTGAGGTTCTGTTAAAAAACTGACATTTTAAAGCGGCGATTGAGGGTTCAAAAACAAGCCACGACCTTCTAAACGACCGCCAAACGACATTAAACGTACTCAATAGCATAGTAGCATGGTCTAGTCGCTCGATTGAGGTAGGGATTCGATTACCTGATCTTTGAATTTATTTAATTTTGATTTTTACATATTTTGAATAAATATGAAATTTCGTTAAATATTTGGTAAAACTGTGATTTATATTTATTTTGATATGAATTTATATTTAAACTGCCTGGGAGGCACGTCACACTGGTTGGCGTGTCAACTTATCTTATTTTGGAACTATTTTTTGCAAGAACATGAATTTATTGGTTTTGATGAAAATGGCTGTTGTGCTGCCGAAATTTTTATAAAATTCAATTTGAATAAGAATTTAGTTTTGAGAACAGAACTTGGTTAATTAAAAACACTGCATAGTCTATTTTGGCATTTTGTAGAAAAATGGTACATATTCTCGTTCCTGTCATATATGTAGCATTACATGCATTTATTATGCCTACGCGGCTGGTACCCCTTTCAGGGTATTCGGACTTATGGTACTCTATATCTAGGGTGCTCGGACTACATATCATACTCACAGTTACCAACTTAGGTGACTCAGATACAGTACACACGTGCAGTCACCCAATTGAGTGGCTCACACTACATTGCATATTTATGGTCACTATTCCTTGATGGCTCCGACTTGTCATTGATTGTATTGCTTGTTATGTGCTTGACTTGAATAAATATGTACTGGTTTTGATGTGATGTTTTACAATGGTTTGGAATGTTTGAATCTTTGGACAATGATTTTATTTTGAGACTATGTTTTATAATGATTTGAAAGATATAAACGTTTGGATGGTGTTTTCAATTAGATTTTTGGAAACTGTTTGAATATTTATTGACCATACAAGACCTTGAAAGTAGGTATTTATATTGGATAAAAACCTGTAATTAAATCTCTACTGAGCATTTACGTACTTACTCTCTACTTCCTCCCACTTTCAGGTGTTGATTTATTTTTGGGGTAATTGTCATAGTGGCTTGACAAGCTTGTTTCGCATATGTATATCATTTCCTACCTCTTCATTGGTTGGTTCCTATTCTATATCATCTTTTCATTTTTATATCAAATTTTTTTAGCCAATAGTTGTGTATTTACTCAGTGGATGTATGAAGATGATTTTGCTATTAAATTGAGTATTAGAAATACAAATGATTTTATGTAAATTATTTGAACATTGAACTTAAGGTTTGATTAGACTCATTTTACCATAATTTATGAATCAACAAAGGTTTCTAAACTAATTAAATAGAATTTTCTTAAAACTTTAAATGAAGATTTTTCATCGAATCCAGGCGAAAATTCCGGCGAGAGAGCGATATCCGGTGGCTGAGCACTGTCCACAAAAGGGGCTCCAGGCTTGGCCGTCATTATTGGGTTCTTCACAAAAATCTCTCTGGGCAATAAAACCTCCGAGACCCCAAAAATGGCCACTGGGTTCTGATCGAAAACCATCTGGGTAACCGACGCCTGAACGATCCCTGTATCGATCGCCACCAAGCTTTTCACCCTCGAAATGTTGAGCGTGAAGCTCCCGGCGCCCATGTCCTCCGTCGCCAATGTGGGCTGAACCGGGTTCACGATCGATTCCAGAGAGCCCAAAGGGTAGTAAGAATGGAGGACATGGAATTTCAGGACCACCGCCTTCTTGTCCGCCGGCAGCGACTGGAGTCGCACGTTCGCCAGGAGATCGGCGAAGGCGGTGTCGACGGGGACGAAGAGGGTTATCCCGGCGCCGCCCTCGTCGGCCTCGAACTTGAGAAATTAAAACTAATAGAATTTTTTATGAATCTGAAATTTGTTTACTTTTAAGGACTAAAAATGAAATTTTCAAGTTTTTGATTTCCTGAAATTTTGAGAAATCACTGTTTATTACTGTTTCAACTTAAAATTACTAAATGGTAATAGTACCAATTTGGGTCTAAGGTTTGTAAAATTGCCAACATTATAAAATTTGAATAATTGTTTTTCTTAAAACTAATTGTTGTACTACTGAGATCTCATTGTACATTTAGTGGTATTAATTTATAAAAATAAAGGTTCAAAGTATTTTTCCTAGTTTTGAATATAGTAGATACTCTTACCAAAAAATTACCGAGTTACTACTTGGCACTTGATTTTAAAATTAAGAAAGCTACTGACAAAATTGATTTGGAATTAAACATAAAATGATTATGAAAAATTTATGTGGAAACTTCTGGCAACAAGTTTGTATTTTAAAGAAACCCTTGGTGTGATTTAATATAGCATACATATAAATTCTAGAAAGCTTGTGCATATGTTTCTAAAAGTCAAATTTATAATATCTTATTACAAGAATTTTGCTGAGTAAAAATTGGTTATGCTAACTTGTTTAGAACATTGTACAAATGGAGAAATTTTATATTTTCAAAACCTAATATAGAGTTTTTGTGAAATCTTGTCGTTATGGTTTTATATACCTTGTTGGTTGAATTCATTTATTCTTCCAAACTTCTCCATTAGCTATGTGACTTACCTTATTGAGATGTACATGATTTTGGTGTTTATTAGATTATTGAATCTTTTGTGATCAATAAATATCTTGTACATTGGATAAGTGAATCAAGTGGAGTTAACTTTGTATTATTTGCCTCAATTATATAATTGGGCACTTGTATAACTAGTTTTAACTTGTTCTTCCAATGTTAGGACCTCCTAGTGTTGGGAGCTTGAGATGACATTTCATTTGAGCTTTTGAATAAAAATATTTTGGTTTTGAATACCTAAGCATTGGAGAGACTTAGGAGGTGTATAATGACATATTGCCTTTTTCTTTAAAATTTTATTTGAGCTTTTTGATTTATGAAACTTGGATTTTCAAATAGATAAGAGCTATGAATTAATATGTTTGACAAGTTGAGTGAGGTTTAAAAAAAAAAACAAATTACACTTGATATACTCTACTATTTTCTAAAACGCTTTATAGGTTCTTCCTATTGTTAAAATGTCTTTCGAAATTGTTTTTAATAAAATTGTCAGAGTGGGGTAGTTCAAAGTTATAAAACCTAAAGAAAGCTTCACTAATGTATGACCTAAAGTTTTTTATTAATAAAGAACTATGGGAAATTATTTGCATAATGTGATTTGAAAATAAAAAGAAGATATGCTTTTAAATATATTAGAGACGTATTTGAGAACTTTTGAAAAGCCTTGAAAATTTAAAAAAAAAAATTATGCTATGGTTAACTATGATTTAAATGAAATTAACATGTTTTAAGTACTTGATAGTTTAATTAGTAAACTATATATCAAGTGAAAAATTTCTTCTTGTCCAACTTACTTAGCTTAGTAAGTGGAATTAGTGTATTAGATACCAAAATGATTGACTAATGATAATGAGATTTAATCTTGTTGATGTATTCCCTCCTGGTGTTAATGGGTGAGTACTACTTGTGATACTTTGCTTGTACAGACTTTTGGGGATTTTTGAGACTCTAGTTATAATCTGTTGTGGATTAGAGTCATCATTGAGTTTGTTGGTATTGAGTTCAGCTTGTAATTCATTACTTGATTCGAGTTGGATCCATGCATCATTATAGTGGTATAATTGATGGCATAAGGATCAGTTTACTCATGAGTCTATATTGAGAGTTATTGAACTCTACCATTATATTTTCAAAAGGAATACTTGAAGTTCAAGTTTGGTTTATTTTTGTTCAATGTGAGTCCTTATTATGGACTAGTCTAGTATTCTTATATGCCCCTAATATTTGTGCTGCATGTTTTCAAAACTATTTTTGATTTAAAAACGAAATGAGGTTAGATGGGAGACATGTGTCGTTGCAGAGACAGCCTATTCTGTCGAAACCTTGTTTCTGGGGCATTGTAGTATTGTTACCAGTTTATTTGCATGTCGGATATTGAGTCATTTCTATATGACTTTCTCTTGTACCAAAGACTTAGAAAGTTTTTGGAACTAGTTGATGAATTGGGATTATTGCTATACACCCTACATTGGGTAAAAGAGACTTATAAAGTCTCTGGATATAAATATGGTATGAATAATTACCATATGGTATTATACTGGGTAAAAGACTTAAGAAGTCTTTAGACTATATTTGTTATGTGGGTATTTGCATTTTATATGCTTGGACTATACTGATTTACCTGTGGATATTTGTTGTGCTTTATACTTTTGTGTTGGAGATTTCTATTCAGGGTGATTCTAATCTTGTTCTTGACTAGGAGTGTGTTCTGTACATGGTTGTTTCTCGCTCGTTATAAGGAACGGTAAATGACTTATGTCATTGTACTCTTGTTGACATTTTGACCTCTAAACTCATCTATCTTTTTTTGGTAAGGATTCCGTCAAAGTCCTTGGACTCAGTGATTGCTCAGGACCAAGTTTAGCTGTAGACAAATGGAATTGTCCCAGTGTATTATTGATTTGGTATGATCTAAGGACGGTATTGTACGTATTTGGTTTGCTATATTTATTTGGTGCCTAACAATCAGTGTTCTGATTATAGAAGTCTTGTGTTTTCGACTTCTAGCCTTGATTATCGTCACTACTTATGTAATTAATTACCAACTTTAGGTCATCATTTCAAATCTCTTATGTCGAGGTCTTGTACCTACCGGTGAACTAATTCGTGATTCTATACCTCTTATGTACCTCCATATTGCATGTCATATGTAGTATAGGCATGTTGGCAGAATCCTAACACCAAGTGCGAGGTGTATGTTTCACACTTCTTAATTTAACTAGTGTTTGATTAGCTACTTCTACATTCTATAACACGTGATTCACTCCCTTTTTGACTGTTATCTCTTGTTGTTTTACTTGTACTCCTGTTGTGTTTGAATTTAGGGACGAAATTCTTTTAAGGGATATAAAACCCCTTATTTTCGTAAGTGCATTTTTATCTTTTGACCAATAAAAAAATACAATAACAAAAAATAAAATAAAGATAAATAAATAAAAATACGAATCTGGACTTAATTGAAAGAAAAGTTGAAAATATGGATTATTTTGTAATTTTAAGGGACTAAAATGACGAAATTCTCAGACTAAGATTTTATTTGCAAATCCTGATGCCCATTTATTGTTTGCCACGTGGACACCCGCATTCCCCTTAGCTCTTTCTCTCCTCTCCCTCGACACTCACTCTCTATCTCTCTTCGAAAATTAGTCGCCATTGCAACTCAGCTCGTATGAGCTATCTCCGGTCGATGGCAGGTGTCGCCATTAATTGCCATATGAAAATTTTGATTTCTGGCGCCGTTTCAGACCATTTCATGCCATGTTCTTGGGCTCGTTGGGTTCGTATCATCGGGAGGAACCTCAAGATATATATCTTGTGACCCTATTTTTGCCCAGATTAAAAGTTGCTATTTTTTTTGTATTTTTGAGCTCGAGTTTAACTTTTGATCTGATCGTTAGGTAAGTAAATTTCGAGGACGAAATTTTTATAAGGTGAAAGAAATTGTGATATCCAGCTCCTCACATAATTAAAAGAGCCAATAATAACATGATTGCACTGAATTTAATAGTATTCTCGTATGTGTGCAACTATTATTTTGAGTATTTGACGTTAATTTATTATAATTATTAACCTTATTCTCTAAGTAATTTTATAGTGAAATACTCGAGATAGACTCTTTTATAATATCAACTCTATCCTATAATATGATTTTTTCTTTTTCATGTGTTTTAAATCTATGCTTATGATAAGTGAAACGGTTATGCACTAACAAAATTTTTGTGAATACGGTTGCAGTGGAATACGCACATGAAAACCAAGTTGACTACGTGCCTAATGAGAAATAAATTTTCATGCATTT
>JXTC01000139.1:112974-143397 GCA_002914845.1 Trema orientale | reverse complement strand
TTGCTGAATGTTTACAGATTTAGTTCATTATGAAAATTATTATGTTATTTTATGTTATAGACATTTTTAAACATGTGAAATATGTTTCTTAAGAGAAATGATATCATGTGTTAATAGTTTTAAATTTTTTTGCATAAATAATAAATAAATAAAAATATAAAGGATAAAGAAGAGGCACGTGGTTTCAACGAGGTTGGTTGTGTGGTATTTCACTACAAAGTTTTTCTAAGGACTTGAGGTAAGTAAATCTCACCCTATGTGTTTATGTGCAAATTTATGTGCTACTATGTGATGTTTTAATGATCAATATGGTATGTTATTATATGCTATGCTATTTTAGTTTGCATATTAAATATGACACGAGTATGCACAAGTATTGCATAAATTGCACAAGAGATTTGTAATTTTCAAGGAATGATTTCTAAAGTACTATGCAACCAGATTTTTATCAAAGAAGAATGTTTTTATTAAAGTGTGTGTTAAGTTCTTGAAAGAAGTATGAGCACCTGACTGAATGACCTACAGTCACCATGTTAAGAACGAATGTTTAAACTGCGATGATAGCCATTGTAGTGTGATAGCTATATGGGATCCGAATAGCTACAAGGTTATATGCTTGTCATGATACTATATTTATGGCTCATCACTTCTGATATACTTGGCATTACACTATGTTGAGCTCAAATATGAAAGTTTTATGAAATGATAATATTTATGATTAAGATGTTTTTCAAAAGAGGGGTTGCATAGTTATAATTCTTAAAATGCATTATTCATAAAACACGACAGTCATTGCATGCATGAGATTTACTTACTGGGCGCAAGCTCATCCCATTCTTTTAAAATTTTCAGATGAGCAATAGAATGTTGAAGGTTGGCTGGCGGCAGCGGTGGAATCCCAATTGGCGTTAGGATATTTTTAATCGACTTTAAGTTTTATTTTCTTGTGTTTGGCTTTTGGATTAAAAAAAAAGAAATTAATTAAGTATTTTTATTTCATAGGTTACTTGAGTATTAGGTTTTGTTTCCGGATGTTTTAATAAGAGGCTATTTTTCAGTTTAAAATAAAATTATTACCGGATTTTTCCGTATTTTATAATATAAGATGAATAAGAAAATTAAACATTTTCTAGCTTAGGTGTATACCTATGTTAGGGGGTGTTACATCTTTGGTACGAGCGTGATGTGTATCAAGTTGTTTGTTTTAGTATGATAATTTGGTATTTTATTTCATTAAGCGAAGAAAAATAGATTTAATATTATTTTGTGATACATGGTTTTAAGTCACAGTATTTTCTTAGTTTGTCATATAGGTGAAATTTTTTTTAATTTATTATTAATTCATGATATCATATTTCAATTATATATACGTGTGAGCACATATTTGTTAGAAATAAGATTTAATTATAAGTGGGTGTTCTTTAGGTCTTGTAAAATACAATTCATTGAATTATTTGTGTGATTGATACCTATTGCTTGAATTTCACTCATGACTTTCTAGGTTTGAACATTATGAATCATGATCACTTGATTATTTTGAACTTTAGAGAACACCTATGTGTATTAGCTAGACTTTGACATCTCATAAATTCTTGAACCCATTTGATTGTTACTTGAGGCAAAGTCCTAGGTTAAGTGTCGTTGAAGAAAGGATTTAGGCATTTCTTCGGATCGTTTGAGCCTTTGAAGCTAACCCTCAAAAAATTCATAATTAACCCCACTTGAGCTTATTTGACCTATTTCCTTCACCACCCTCACAAGTGCATCCAAATCACCAAATTAATTCCCATGTCTTAAATATATCACTATTAGGCATGATTGTGTTGCGCTCTTAAATGATTCATTGAGCGTTTAAGACAAGTTTAGGGTGTATTTTGAGGATTTTTGGTGGATTGGTTAGTTTTAAATAAAAGAAAACAAAAAGAAAGAATTTGCTACGAATTGTGTATTAGCTTTTATTTCTTTTCACCATTGGGGACATTATTGATTTTAAGTTTGGGAATGATGTTTATGCTTCTCATCTTTGTATCACAATCTTTATCTTATGCTAAAAAAAAGAAAAAAAATATAATAAAGAAAGAAAGAAAAGAAAAAATAATAATAATTATAAATAAAGAATTATGGTTTGTTTTGTATATTATGCAAAATTCTGAATAAACTTGTTATGAGATCGATTGAAGGAAGGAGAATGATGAAATGGGAGGTTGGTGAGTGAATTTTGATAACTCTATGAAAATTGAGTTATTTATGATATTTTCTTATTAATTTTGTGTGTTTTTGAGTAATTTTAGTTTAATTTTTAGATAATTTAAGTTATTTTATTTTTTAATTTAGTTTAATTATTTAGATTGAATTTTAGATTAAATTTTATTGAATATTAGTTTACTTTAGATTTAATTTTAGGATAGGAGTTTATTTATCTATTTATTTTTGAGTTTTAGTATTTAGACTATTTATGTTGAATTTAAATCTGATTAGGATTTATTTAGTTTTAATTTGTTTTATTTTGATTTGATTTAGATTAAAGAAAAAGAGAAAAAAAAAATCAGGAAAACACTGCTCCAGTTGTGCGAGTGAGAGAACGAGAGAAGCCGCGATCTGAGCTATCCAATCGAGTCTCCATTCTATTGGACGGGTGCATGCAGCTCACGCAGAGGAGTTGGCGAGTGGAGCCAGAGGATAGGTGGGGTCCGGGCATCAGCAGCTTTGCAGGCGTGCCGGATCCGGTGCTTGGCGACTCCAATACACCCAGTGTCTGTCCAATCAAATGCCGCCACTTCAGCCTTTTAACTTTGACTATTCTATTAGCCAATGAGGAGCCATTTTAGTGCTAGGCTCACGAATTTCGGCCGCACCAGATCACGACCCAGGGCTCAGAACACGTGGGAAAGAAAGAGAAAGAAAGAAAGGGAATTGTGGAGATTCGACACATCATATGACCAATCAGATTTCACCTTTGGAAACGTGGGGACTTGCATAACACTCTAATTTCAGCTATAAATAGCCAGAACGTGAGGAGGAAAAAACGCACCAATTTTGAGAGAGAAAACTCTACTTTTCCTAGAGAGAGTGTGTGAGATAAGTGCGAGATTAGGCTAGTTTTTAGAGAGGCTAGAGAGATGATCTTAATTGTGTAGTTTTTCTATTTTCCAGCTTTGATTCCTGAGAGTGCTTCAACGCTTATATATTTAGTTTGTTAAATTCTTCAATATTTTAGTTTCAATATATTATTTTCTAGTTTCTTATATAAATTCAGTCATGCTTTCTTTATGTGATGATTTAAACTAGATAATAATTATATTTATTTTATTAGCTGATCTTTTACTGCAGTATTGTCTCTGTGATATATTGTCGATTTTAGATAACTAATAAGGTAGATTATTTTCGGTGTTAATTGGAAGAATTTTTCATATTGAACACTTTAGATTAATATTTGTTCTTAAATGCTATATTTTCCAGTTATGTGTTTGGGATGTGAAATATATAATTGAGTGATAAATAGGAATTAAAGTTGGCAACAGTTAGGCGAATAATTAAGTGAATCTTGAAGCCTTATTTTTCTCATATTGGTATATTCTTTTATATTTCTGTGATTATTTTAACTTATTGCTTAATTAATTTTTTTTTATTTTCAATTTTTCTTTTTATTTTTCGTTACTTTTTTATTGTTGATTTATTTCTCTGTGGGATCGACACCTTAATCTATACTGCGATAGCTGCTAGTATATTTTGAGCGTAGATAAATTTTCTTGAAAATCATGCAAGATCTTTGAGTTGTTATGCATGCCTAGAGTGATTCGAGCCGAAAAATATCCTTCTCATCTACCCTTCACCCTCGCCTTATATTACAACCCTTGAAAGACATTTTGATCTCTGATGATACTATAACCTACATTAGTAGAGAGCGACACGAAGGATGGGCTTATGGTAAATCTAATTTGCATTATCTAAATATTACTCATAGTCTCCTAAGTACATAGTCTATCCAGTTCATTTATTTGAATGAGATTGATTGTGCATATACTTACACGAGAGGGTCGTGAGTGGAATAAAACTGATGTTTGATGTTGAAATTCTAGATACTCTCAATGACTACATTTGATTCGAGCTAGGAACATTTTGTGATTTCAGACATACTTGTACGGTTGATGATTCGATGCAAACTCACATGTTATCGTTTATATTTAGAACTTAATTTGTAATTTCTTTTTCTTTCTTTTGTTTTTCTTGAGGACAAGTAAATATTTGAGTTTAGGAGTATTTGATGAGGAGGTTATTTGCCAACAAATCAAGTACTGTTTATGCTCAAATGATTGTTCGTTTTCAAGTATTTTTATTAGTCTAATATGTTTTTGTAGATTTCGTAAATAAATGAAAATCTAGGTGAATTTGTGCCCAATATGGGAGTTTCAAACCATTTTGAATCAAGCCGGGACCGATCAAGATGAGCCGGAACAAAAACAATGCGAAACGAAGCAAAAATGGCCAAGAAAGCTGCCCAAGCAACAATATGGGCAACCTGCACCCTTTGGAGGCGCAGAGGCACACTTGCGTGGTGCCTCCCCTTTGCTGGGCACCACTAGAAGGGCACAACTGTGCCCCTGATATTTCTAGAATGGTTTTAAACTTTCTTTAACGGCCCGGTTTGCTCCCTTTTCATGATCCAACGGTTGAGATCCTTGCATCCTTATGTATGTTGGAATTTGACATAAGAGGATGTTAAATAGGGATGGAGGCATACTTTCCAATATGTGGAGAATTTTAGAGAAAAACACAAAAAATTCCTAGGGGGAGAGCTTGAAGTTGGAGTTAGATATTTCTTGAATGTTTATTGGGAGAAATTAAGCTCATCTCCAAAAGAGTTTTTTTCTTTTCTTTTTTTAATTTAAGATAAGTTATAGACCAAAAAAAAGAAATCTCCCAATAGATTAAACTTTTTTTTATTATCATCTATCTCTTTTTTCTCGGAAAAAAATGAAAATAAAAATTGATAAAAGTATTATACAACAAAAAAAAAATGACACAGTTTTTTTAAAAAAAGAGAACTGCCTACAGAGAATTATAGTGTAAAATCATTCCCCATCAATCCAAATTTTTTTTCATGTTGTCGATGTAATCTAAATTGTTTTGGTTCGTCTATAATTTTACCAATTAATTTTCTCAAAATCAGATTTATGTTCGAGTGAACCTAAATGAAAAACTACTCAAATTCTCTTCTGATTTAGTTATGATTATGTTTTTGTCATTTTAGGTAATTTCATATCTAGATACATTTCTAACTAAAATAGAATTTAAAATACAAATGTACATAGTTAGTTAAAGTGAATGAACTTAGGATCTCCCAAATTTAAAATATAAACAAAATTTTGTATTTTGTTTTTGTTTTCAACTTTTCTAAACAAAAAAATTTGAAAGAATATCCAAGTTTCATTAATCCCTAGAACCCGTTAACTCTTCATATGTGGAAAAAGATGACTTGACACAAAAGATCGATAAAAGTTAACTACAAGAAAGCTCTTCAGTTTAACGACTGAGATAATCCTGAGAAAACAAAAATAGAACTCTACAGGGAGTTTATAAAGTGGAAACAAACATGGTAAACAGAGTAACCTGAAAACAGTATTCCACTTAAAACACGTAGAAATACTAAGTGCATTTACAGCAAACCATTTACTTTCAGGTAAGCTTAAGCTGTAGGAGAAGAGCTGTTCCCAAGTCAGTTCATTCGTGAGAAACCACAACTACCTGTTTTCCCACATTGCGGCCAGCGAAGAGCCCCACCAGAGCTGCTGGGGCACTCTCCAGCCCTTCAGCAATATCTTCCACATATACGATCTTACCTTCTCTGATGTATGGCAGAACAAATTCAAGAAACTTGGGGTACTGGTGATAGTACTCGAAAACCAAGAATCCTTCCATTCGGGCTCGTTTCCAGACAAGATTCATAAGATTATGTGCACCTTCAGGTTGGTCAAGGTTGTACTGTGAGATCATTCCACAAACAGCAATTCGAGCATGGGCCTTCATATTTTGTAGAACAGCATCAAGCATCTTTCCTCCAACATTCTCGAAATAGATATCTATACCTTCTGGAAAATACCTATTAAAAAACGAAACGACAGAAATGAAAACTTATTCTGCTCTCAAAAACGGAATGAGCTTGTTCTTTTGATAAAACCATCACCACTTATTTAGTGTGAGCAAAACATCACAGTAATGATAGCACAAGAGAAAACTAGAAGCACCTAATTGTTCAATAAATTCCAACAAACAATAGATGTGTCCGTTGATCGAATTTGTCAGCTTTCAATTGATTACAAACAATATGTGCACTCCAAAGGATAGTTATACTCTTTTTAAGAAGAGAGATTTGTGAATTTGATCTTAGAACCTCTGCAAAAGCTTCAAAATGATATCTTAGTCGTTAAGCATAAATTACTAACTAACCTTTTCAAAGCTGCACTCAAGTCAGGCTCTTCTTTATAGTTGAAAGCCTCGTCAAAGCCAAACTTGTTCTTCAACAAATCAAC
Source organism: Trema orientale (assembly GCA_002914845.1). Taxonomy (NCBI): domain Eukaryota; kingdom Viridiplantae; phylum Streptophyta; class Magnoliopsida; order Rosales; family Cannabaceae; genus Trema; species Trema orientale. The sequence goes on along the minus strand of JXTC01000139.1, from coordinate 136,867 downwards.
CTGGTGTAACAAAATCGTCACAAGAAAAGCTGATTAAATGAAGAACACGAAGTTGATTAATGTGTTTCCGACTTAGGCTTACCAACACAGAGAAAAGCTGCGAGTTCATTCGTGAGATGTGATAAGAATGAGAATGAGAAAGGAGGAAAGACTGAGAGAAAAAAAAAAAAAAAAACAGAGAAGAAAGACAGAAAAATCTAAACCACACCTAAGAAAAGGAGAAAGAAAAAGAGCCTATGATCTCAAACTTAATAAAGCGAACCACAGAATAATTAAAACAGGCGGCTCGTCTTTCCTTCACCCCCTAGATCCACCATGAATCTTCCACTACCTCTTTGAACTTCAAACTAATTCTCGATTACATAGAGAACATAAAATAAGCAAACATCAGACAACATAACTAGCAGAATTCACCTAAGATCACGGCTATGTGTAAGAACTTGATTTGAATGAAAGATGAAAATGGCAAGCTTTTGCCCCGTTTTAATTTCCATAACATTTGAATCCGAAAATTTCCACTTGACTTAGCACACCAATTTGGGCACTAGATCAAAAAACAAGTGCAACAGTAAAGTACGTAAAAGCCACCAGAGAAGAACAAATTTGTGTAAAAATGGACAAAAAAACATCCATAGCAATGACAGAACTGAAATTCGAATATTAACTGCCAGTTGGCCATAAAAATTTATTCCCAAAACAGTGAAACCTTTTCTTTACTTCCAGCACTCCCAACAACATAGAAACCAGAGAGCTTTGCAAACTGCCCAACAAGCTGCCCAACTGCTCCAGATGCTGCTGAAATGAAGACATGTTCGCCTTTTTTCGGAGAGCAAATCTCATAAAAACCAACATAAGCAGTCATACCAGGCATGCCTACATCACAAGTATACACGAGACAAACAGTTTTTGATATCAGTCACGACAAATCAAACACTAGACAACCGAAATACCATCGGAAATATCATCTCATAAACAAATTACTAGATGTACGTCCCACTGTAAAGAACAAATTTATGAATTTAAACATTAAAGTAGAATAAAACTTACCAAGAATTCCGGTATAATATGACAGAGGCACATCAGTATGATGAATTTTAAACAGACTGTGTGTCTCATTGATTATACTATATTGTTCCCACCCTGTCATTCCCCAAACCAAGTCTCCTTCCTTGAAGTTTGGATCCCCAGAGTCCAATACTTTAGAAACTCCATACCCAGTGATAGGCTGCATATTTTTTAACCAAAATACCAAAGACCAAATTTAATCACTGTACCACACAACTTGGCAGAAATACGACTCAAAATTTATCCTTTTATACTGAAACTCCTGTGGAAAAAGTAAAACTATTTTAGTAAAACATGTTTAAAGAATGTTTAAGATAACTAGTACGGAAACATGAAATATTGAAAGAACCTAATCTCGCTATCTCTGATGATATAATATTTTAAAGACACTACTACTATTCTTAAAGAGTGTTTGACCTTCTATTTAATCATATTATTTAATACTTGCACTGCAGGCCTCCCAAGAAGAAAGAAATTAATAAAATAAATTCTCAGAAAAAGATATTAAGATATTCATGTTTGTCACATGCTATTTTGAGTCATTATTTTTATAGGCTTAATAGTACATAACTCATTCTTCTCTGCCATAATAGTTGTACACTTCGGCTTCAAACTTCCATAGGCGATTTCACCGGGGGGAAAAAAAGAAGAACCAATTGCAGAAATGACAATAATTTAAAGATACCCAGATTATTAAAAAAAAAATGAAATTAAATTTTGGGGTTTCGGAGCAAAAAGAAAAAAAAAATGAAATAATTCAAAGATGAGTAGGTTTTCAACTCACAAAACCGGGCTTGAAGGAGTCTATATAAGAGATACCGTCGAGCTTCTTCATACGGGCACGCATATAGGGATCGCAAGACAAGTAAAGGTTCTTCACAAGAACCCCTTTGGAACCTTCCGGAAGGTTAAGCTTGATAGTGGAAGAGGTGAGTACCATGTCTGATTCCTTGGGGAAACCAGACACGTAGTCCCTCAGCAGCACCTGCTTGTTGCTCACTTCCGCCATTGCCACTCTCTCTCTCTCTTTCGTCCTCTGTTTGGAAGCAAGAACACTGATTTATACCAGAATAACTTTCTTTTTTTTTTTTTAGGGATAGTTTCAGAATAAGTTAGAAAATAAAGGAAAGAAAGTTGTAAGAGCCTTTTAGTTTGCTACTAGAAAAAGTGAACGTGTGGTAGATATATTGAGATGTAAATGTCTGTGACGTACGTGTCGTTTTCATAATTTTGTATTATTTATTTATTTATTTATTTAAAGGGTAACGTCGTCGTCCATATTTCAAGTGAAACACCTAGGAAAAACTGGTACCAAGGGGAAAAAAAAGAAAAAAAAAAAAAGTGGTACTTGCTTTTAATTTCGAAAGAAAAGAATAGTAAAAAGTGGTACTTGCCTTTTTTCTTAAATTTTTTATTATGTATTTATATACAAATTAACCTAATATTCAAACTCCTTCCTAGTGATATTAAGTGGCCGTACCGCGACGGCCTAGGTCTCGGCCTATTTGTGTCTTGTGCTGTATATCATGATGGTCCGGGCACGATTAATAATGTTAGCCTGGTTATGATTACTATTCATGCCATACTAATACCATGTTCGTGTCTGTTATCGTGTCTATTATCGTGCTCGTTTTTATGTCTAATCGTGCACATTTTTTATATTATTTTTGGGGTTAAACATAATAATGTCCCTAAATTATATTCATTATATCACTTTGTCCCCCCCTCCCGAATTTTTAACTTACATAGAAATGGTCAGTGAATTATGCAATTGTTACATCAATGGTCTCTTTGTCACAAACTGTTAACTTTTTAACAGAAAATAGTCACGAACAAAGTGTATAATTAAGCATTATTTATGTCTATGAGTCAGAATCTCGTTTTTCAGCCATAATTACTAAACTATGCGCTTTGCACAAAACTTATTTCTGTTTAAAATTTATTCGTTTGTGAAAAAAATGGTCATTGCATAAATAATTTTACTCATGATCACTAAACTGTGCAATTTGTAGAGGACTTAATTATGTTAAAAATTTAACAGTTTAGGAAAAAAGGGTCATTGAGCAATAATTGCATAAGTTTTCGTAGTCTACTATATAAGTTAAAAAATTCAGAATCTCATTCTTGACCATAGTTACCAAACCGTGTGCTTTGTAATGACTTATTTCTATTAAATATTTAACAGTTTGTGACAAAAAGATTATTGTTGCAATAATTACATAATTCAGGAACCATTACTATGTAAGTTGAAAATTCAAGGAGCAAAGCGGTATACTAGATATAATTCAGGGGCTATTAATATCATTAACCCTATTTTTTGTCGAGCCCGTACCCGTTATCGTGCCTAATTATGTCCGTTTACGATATTATTCTTTCTTGTGCCTAAATGTGACCATTTTAAATATTATTTTTGGTCGTGCTCGTTATCGTGCTTAATCATTCTCGTTTTTGATATTATCTTTTTTGTATCTAATTTTGCCCGTTGTTGATATTATGTTTTTGTTTTTACCTATTTTTGAACTAAGATTTTTATCGTACCTATGTTTCCCCTTTTTTTTTTTTTTCTTTTTACCCCAAATTTAGTTTTTTTAATGTCATTCATACAAATTTATGTCTAAAGGATAGTAAAAACATTTGTTGTTATTGTTGTGTAATATATATAAAAAAATACTATTTTTGAAATTGAAATAAACTTGAATATAGAAATAAGTCTAAATTTAAATATTAAAATTTATAGGTTTACGTGAGAAATGAGAACTAATATTTAGACTTTTATAATTTAAGTATGTCCCAACTAAATTAGCATCTCCCTAAACTATATTAAAGTGCCTAAACAATTTATTTTCTTTTTAATTTTCAATCTATTTTCTTTTCAATGTTTTTTCTTCTTAAATTTATATTTACGAACTTTTTATATTGTATATGGCTTAAGATAAGTTTTAGTCCCTAACCTTACTTATTTCTAAATTGAACTCTTTACCAAAACTTATTAAGTTTGGGCCTTGTATAATTTATTTTTATTTGAAACTTTTCTAATTTTATTTTTTGATTCTTTTTACATTTTTTAAATTAAAACTATACTAAAAAAATCTTACATAATCTAATTTAAGTATATTTTTTGTAAAATATTTATTATTATTATTAATCGTGCTTATTAATCATATCTGTCATGTCGTATGTCGTGCTTGTGCCCATGTTAGCCCCGGCACATTTACTAATCGTGTTGTGCTGGCCCGAGCACAGTTACTAATCATGCCATATCATGCTGCATCGCCTCGTAATCCTGCCAGCCCATTAGTTCCTGCCTTGTTTTGATACCTGTCACGACCCAAAACCCAGGCCAATGATAGAAAGGGAATTTCACTAAGATAGAAAATTCTTTAATTTATTTTGAAAATGGCTTAAAAGTCCAATTTAACAAAACAGTCTATTTAAATAAAATATTTAGAATCTCATCCAGTGAACCTCTCCCACAGTTCGTATACACCAAAAAACATAATAATAACCGAAAAAAAAATATAAATCGAATTTAAGTTCAAGTATCATCATTATCTATAGCAAGTATCAGGAACCAAAATGGCATACATAAGTTCACAGACTTAATAGAAAGTAGTAATCCTGGTTCAATGCTAAATCAAAATCCAAATAATCTAAACATCACAACAACACCAAGCTTCTAGTATTATCAAGACAATGAACTACAGTCAAGATAGCCTTTTAATTCTCTTGATCACCCAAGTCGCTCTGAACTCCATCTGAGGAAGGAAGGTAGGGGGTTAAACATAAAATGCCTAGTAGGAAAGCAGTTACCTCATTTGAAAACATTTTAGTAAAGGAAAGTTCCTGCATGGTCGGCTTAATACAAAACATACATATATAATAGTCCAAAACAGGCAATCCATATGTATATATAAAACAATATAGTCAAAATTATTCAATTCATAGGCACATGACACAAATCAACCTATACCTATGAGCTCACATCTTTTCATCAATAGAAACTCAAGATGATGGCACTAAGTGTACCGAACAGCCTGCTTGACACCTGAGCCCATACCCGGAAGGGACACCCATTTGTTGTTGTGATATTTGCCCTAAAAAGTAGATTTCCAATTATACCCTATGAGTATAAACAACTTTCTCTTATATGCAATTATGATATTTGCTAGATTAAACTATCTTAGTTGAATAGTTTATTTATCTGAAAAAGATTCCGTGACTTTGTTTGTGTATAAAGAAACAAACACAATTAAGTGTTGATTATGGGGAGACTTATTTCTTTATCTAAGTCTAAATGAATTAATTCACAATCTGTAAATAAAGATGGAATACTTTATTTACTATAGGTTGTAGTGTTTGTCTATCTTAAAGAGAATAATGTGTCTCAAATCATTGAAATATATGACTTCTGATAGAAACACTAATACAACATAAATAAGTTATGTGTATTGAACTGGACCAGGCAATATAAAGAATTGGAGTGCCATAAATCAATTCTTATATTACCACAAACTAGCTCTTAGCATATAGATCTTAATCCTTGATATTTAATTGGACTTGCTTTCATAGGTTGTAGCCTTTTGATTTGTTAAAAGACTAATCTCTATGAAATTAGAAGTGAACTCTGGCATATTGGAGGCTATGGCTTATGAATTGATGGGAACACCAAATAGTTAAGGACACTATACATTAATGCCACTTTAGGTTCTTTCAAGATTCATGGAATAATTAAATATAAGATCTTAGTATTCACTTTGTGAATTGGTTGATAATTTTGTCAAAATGGCCATTGAGAACAAAATTATCAACAACATTATTCCTTGATAGAAAGATGGTGACTTAAAGGTAAATAGGTGTTGGAGGGGTATTACGGTAATTTCACCTATCCAACTACGGCATTGTATAGGGATTCTATGTGTGGTATAGAATACGCTAGATGGATCGATTAATCAAGGCTAGTTGATTAAATCTCTATAAAAAGTATGACATTTAATCTAAGAGTACAGTATTGGGCCTTTAGTGGAGTGCCCCCTTTACTAATATTATTTATATAAATACCATAATAAGAGTTATTATGAATTTATCATATTATTGGAGCTTAGATTATTTGGATCTATTAGGTCTCTTGTCAAACTCAATAAAGCTCATTAATTGGTTGGTGGTATTTGTGAAATTAGTTTTATGAAACTGTGTAAAATAATGATTCTACACAGAAGTTGGTATTTTTATAAATAAGTTACATGAGTTAGACATATTTATAAAAATACACCCAAAGCCCAAATTAGAGAACAAGCCCAATCCTAGTTGGACTAGGGTTAGTAGTTTTTGGCCTCATATATATAAGATATATGAGAGAAAAAACTGCACAGTAATACTAGTGTACTATACAAAAAATATAGGGAAAGGGAGAGAGAAAAATCGGCCACCCTAGGCTAAGTGAGAGAGAAAAAAGTTCTCTACCATCTCACGGTCTCATCTCACGTCCGGGTATTCCAAAAGATCAAGAAGGTATTCTTGATCGTTCCCCAATGAAGGATTCAACTTGGTACCTACTCACTTAATCAACCAAGAGTAAGAGCATAGAAAAGAAGATCTAGGGTTGGAGGTTTGATCACCATCAACAAAGAGATCAAGAAAGAGCATACTACAAGAGGTAAACCATAATCTCATCTTTAGGGTTTGTGCATCTAGGTTTGATTTATGTTATACATGATCCTGTATATAATATATGCATGTAATATAGTTATGAAAACTGTTCTCATATAAAAATTTTAAAACCTAAATCCACTATTTTTCCGCTGCCTTCATGATGTGATCATTTGTTTTTCCATAGTTTGCATGCATGTATGATTTTGTCCTAAATGTTAGGCAATTCTAGCATGTGTCACCTACCAAATATAGAGGGGCAACTATATTGCTTATGCCTGCCAAATAGGGAAGTAATCAGAGAAAATAAACTCCGCGCAGGTTTACGAACTTTATACCGACAGTGGTGCACATAGTGCCACACTGTAAACCCATGATGGTAACACAGTTGAAAATAGTCGTGCTTTGATTTTTCAATAAAATAGGCATATCAAGTTTTATAGAAAAACGGGCAGCATAACGGCCCTATTTTGATATACTCAAAATTAATTTGTACTCAGAAAAGTCCTAGAGCAATACAATATATATCACACAATCAAATTTTATCATAGATATCCAAAATAGTTCTAAAATTATGTTTGTCATCATATGTTGCATAAAGTATGTTTTAATAAAAAACGATATAAAATATAAGTATCCGAATACCCACCTCACTAGAACAGCGATACCATACTATTTGAACCTCAAAGTGTCGTTGGACAATTGTTCGGAAGGACGAGGACCAATTCTAAGCCCTCGATTGCTCAAACCAACTTCTCAACGGAGCTTCAAATCAGTAAACAGACCTCTTCGCTGAATTCTTAGCACCCAAAATAGCTAAGTTAGATATATAATTTGTCCAATTCGGGTCTGGGGTGAAACTGGACCTGTGGCACGTAAAACGAGATAAATCTTAGCTTTCCGTTTTTCTTTTTCGTGCCGGTCACTGAACGTAGTCAATATATATCAAACTTCTCCATTTCGCAAGTACATTACAAAAATGACATCAAAAACACAATCCAACAGTTTGATCAAAAAGTGAAATCTTAAATCTCAAAGCTTAACTTTTGATTTGGGCAAAATGAGTCATGAAATAGATATCTGACAATTCCTCTCGACAATACGAACCCAAGGAGCCTAAGAACGTGATCTGAAACGGCCCGAAACAACATCAAAAATTCAAAAAGCTCGCAGATTGAAAACGGTGTTTCTGGCAAACGGAGGCTCCTAGCGGCACTGGACCTATGGCATGGTCTTTTTGGCAGCGCATATGCCGAGGGTCGAGGTGAGTGGATGGCGGCCAGAGGGGCGCAAGATGTTGCTCGTTTCCTTCTGTGCTCCTTTGGCCGAGAGAGAGAGAGAGAGAGAGAGAGAGAGAGAGGAAGAGAGAGAAATTGTGGAATGAAAAGAGAGAGAGAGGAGAAGAAAAAGAGGAGACCACATGACCTTGCATAGGGGCTGTACAATTTTTATCAAAATTATACAATGGTCCTCCGTTTTTCAAAATCCTTTCAATTTAGTCCTCAGAATATTTGCATTTTAGTCCTAATTCTAAAAACTTTTGCAAATAAACCCCTCTATTATTTAATCTGAAAATAAGTAAAATTCTCAAATTATCCTCTTAAAATCTGGGTTTTTACAACACTACTACTCCTCCCCTCTCACACATTGACATATAATCCTAAGAATCCTAGACCAATTGGTGGTACTTGCTTTTTTATATTAAATGAAGCAACTAGAAAGTAGTGGTACTCGCTAATAATTTATGTCTAGTAAAACAACTAGAAATATGAGGTCTAGACCCGTAAAAATGGGTCAGACCAAACTGCCAACCAGTGGCCTGGCTATATGGACTGGGCCGGGCCTTAAGGCCGGGTCTATTAGGCCATAGGTTTAAGCCTGCTAGTCACATTTCTTTTTATAATTTTAAAACTAATTTTTTAATTACAGAATAGTTTAGGGTTCGACCCAGCCCGCTTCTCCTTTCTGGCCTAACTGAGCAGCCTATTTTTGCTGCTCTAGTCTCTTTAGAGGGATTTGCCCTCATTGGACAATAAATGCCAATATTCCTTAATGGATAATTTTCTTAATGGTCACATCATTTGTATAAAATTATACTTGCAGCTCATGTTAGACCTAAAAGTTTGATTATAGCTTCTTCTGAAGTTGCTACAACTATATTAGCTTATAATTTTAGAATTTGTCATACAAAACTCAAATTTTTGCTTCAAATAAAGAACAATATATAGTGCAACATTCATAAACTATCAACACTCTTATAAGTGAAAAAATACCAGAAAATTAAAATCTAAGACTACAAATTACAGTTGTCACGTTTGTAAATTAATATGAACCATTATTTAAGATATTAAAACATAATACAAAAATTAAGTAAACATAGCATGTGAGACCAATTTAGTTCCTAAGCTTATCATTCATAGTTCGGGCTTATAAGTACAAAACTTGATACAAGCAAATATACCTTAAAGCTCAATTATAGTCATGATCAAATGTAATTTTCTTACCTATAACATAGGGTACAGAGTGAGCTTAGGAGCTCAGTAAGCAAAGACGACTGATAAGTACAGGTACAATGTATAATAGTATATATATAATAAGACTATTCAATATAAAACTTAATAATTTATTTTATAAGCTAAATGATAACATACTTATACACTGATGCATGCACGGCGTAATTTCTAAGACCAGGTTGGTACTATTGATAAGTACATATTTTTATTAAATCAAAATTTTGAATATATAGAATTTTGGCTCATCATAAATATGTATCATATCATTGTATATCGTTATATCAATATATTATATTCGTACTCACCTATGTAGAACTTGTGTGGTCATCCTATTGTTGCCTTGGCTGATATTCAAGGGTCTTTTACTGTAGTATCTTATTATTCTTACTGTAAATTTTTCCTGAGAATAATAGTGTAACGAGTTTCATAAAACCTCAATCCCATATAGACCTTCAGATTCTTAGTAGCATCCTACTCTACATGATGCCATGCCAATGCAATTGTACTTTGCTTGAATTAACCATCTTAGTATACTAATAGAGATGTATATATGGCGAAACATAAAGGGAAATTAATATATGCTAATATCATCATTCATTTCTCAACGAATTTCCAAGCATACTTATTATGTTGGTAATGTGCCCTAGAAACCATTTGTTATTTTTGACACTGTAAAATAATATTTATGATTTAAGAAATATCTTTACTTAAATATTTTATTATTTCATTATGTGTTTTATATTATGCATAATTGAATATAATTTTGTTTAAATATCTAAAGTTTCTATGACATATTCTATGTAGGGATATTTGCCCTAAAAAGCAGATTTTCAATTTTACCATTATGCAATTATGATATTTGCCAGATTAAACTGTTTCAGTTGAATAGTTTATTTATCTGAAAAAGATTCCATGACTTTATTTATGTATAAAGAAACAAACATGATTAAGTGTTAATTATGGGGAGACTTGTTTCTTTATCTAAGTCTAAATAAACTAGTTCACAATCTGTAAATAAAGATGGAATACTTTATGTACTATAGGTTGTAGTGTTTGTCTATCTCAACGGGAATGATGTGTCTCAAATCATTGAAGTATGTGACTTCTGATAGAAACACTAATACAATATAAACAAGTTATGTGTATTGAACTGGACCAGGTAATATAAAGAATTTGAGTGCCGTAACTCAATTTTTAATATCACCACAAACTAGCTCTTAGCATGTAGATCTTAATCCTTGATGTTTGACTAGACTTGCTTTCATGAGTTGTAGCCTTTTGATTTGTTAAAAGACTAGCCTCTGTGAAATTAGAGGCGAACTCTGGCATATTGGAGGTTATAATTTATGAATTGATGAGAACACCAAATAGTTAACGATACTATATATTAGTGTCACTTTAAAGTCTTTCAAAATTCATGGAATAATTAAATCTAAGATCTTAGTATTCACTTTATGAATTGGTTGATAATTTTGTCTAAATGGCCATTGAGATTAAAATTATCGACAACATTATTCCTTGATAGAAAGATAGTAACTTAAAGGTAAATAGGTGTTAGAGGAGTATTATGGTAATTTCACCTATCCAACTACGGCATTGTATAGGGATTCTATATGTGGTATAGAATATGCTAGAGGGATCAGTTAATCAAGGCTAGTTGATTAAATCTCTATAAAAGGTATGACATTTAATTTAAGAGTACAGTATTGGGCCTTTAGTGGAGTGTTCCATTTACTAATAATGTTGTATTGGAGCTTAGATTATTTGGATCCATTTGGTCCCTTGTCTAACTCAATAAAGCTCATTAATTGGCTGATGGTTTTCATGAAATTAGTTTCATGAAACTGTGTAAAATAATGATTCTACACAGAAGTTAGTATTTTTATAAATAAGTTACATGAGTTGGACATATTTATAAAAATACACCTAAAGCCAAAATTGGAGAGCAAGCTCCATCCTAATTGGACTAGGGTTAGTAGTTTTTGGGCCCATATATGTAAGATATATGAGAGAAAAAACTGCACAAGAACCCTAGTAGTGTTACACATAAAAGAGAGAGAGAGAGAGAGAGAGAGAGAGCTACACGCATAGCTCAGTGAAAAAGTGAGGGAGAAAAAGTTTCCTGCAACCTCACAGTCTCATCTCACGTCCTGGTGTTTCAAAGGATCAAGAAGGTGTTCTTGATCGTTCTCCAACAAAGGATTCAACTTGATGCCCACTCACCTCATCAACCAAGAGTTAGAGCATAGACAAGAAGATCTAGGGTTGGAGATTTGATCACCATCAACAAGGAGAACAAGGAGGAGCACGCTATAAGAGGTAAACCCTAATCCCATCTCTAGGATTTTTTGTATCTAGATTTGATTTATGTTGTATATGATCCTGTATATAATGTACGCATGTTCTATGGTTATAAAAACTATTTTCATGAAAAAAATTTTAAAACCTAAATCCGCTAATTTTTCTGCTACATTTATGATGTGATCATATATTTTCTGTATTTGCATGCATGCATGATTTTTCTAAGTGTTAGGACAATTTACCAGCATTATATTATAATAAAGAAATAAAAAAAATGAAATTGCATGGTGGAGATTTTTTTATTATATGTCAAAATGAAATATTCACAACTTATAAATAAAGCTGGAATACTTTATGATGATTGAGTTTTGCTGACAAATTGGATATCTTTTAAACTAAATATTTGATTGGTTTTCGAGGTTTTTGTACATTTTTTTTTTTTTTGTGTTTTTGATGTTTTGATTATAGGTAGATAATTTTGGTGCATTTAGTGATTTTTTTGGAGCAAAATGGTATGATTTGTGGCATGATGAGCTAAGAAGGGAGCACCTTGGCGCTTGTCATTTGTGCTAGAGTGCTTAGAAGGTTTCAAAGTAGAAAAAATTTGAAGAGGAAAAAAATGTTCTAGAGAAGCAAGCACCCCGGCGCTATAGTAATGGAGCTCTGGTGCTAGTTCGAGTTGAAAAGGGGGACTTGGTAGCCAGAGTAGCAATCCGGCCCTGTGTTAGTGGTGCCCAGTGCTGTGCTGCGGAAATTCAACACATCTTTTTCTTTAGATACCTTTTGATCTAATTTTAGATATGACCGCCCTCAAGCTTATAAATAGGTCTTTGTAGGACTTATTTTTGACGTTAGAGGGCCATCAAGAACTCAAAAAAGAGAGAGAAAGAGAGAGAGAACAAAGGATCAAAGGCGGCGCGATTGGCAACCCGGAGATGGAATGCCGTTGATTCAACTTCCAGTTTTTCTACTCTTCTTTCTTCTTCATGTTTAGAATCATGCTTAGAGATTGTTGTTTTTTTTTCCTTATTGTGAACTAGTTTAATTTTCTAGGGCTATGATGTTGTCGGATTATGATATCTTGATTTATTTCAATTTCAATACAAGTTGATATTTTTTTATTCTATGCTAATTGTATTAATCCATGCTTAATGCTTGTGAGAGCCTGATCAACTTTTCCATGAATTAGAGATTTAATCCAAGATCTCATAAGGAGGGATTAAATTTTTTATCGATTAATATAATATGAGATTTTTATAGGATAGAGATATCGATGAGGCTTGTAAAGTATTAATGAATTTCTTGTGCTTAATTATTTTTGATAGGTTCATATTTTACACAGAGATGTTTGAACTTGTCTATTGAAATATGCTTTTAAATTCTTGAAAAAGATTGATAGATAAATTAGAGAAATTCGCTATTAGCATGGAGAATGAACATTAACTGATTGAATTGAATAATTTAGACGGATTAATATAGGTGAAATCAGAACCCTAGGTTTTTAATTAGTGAGAGTTTTCTTGAGTTATTTCTAAGCTTGATTTTATTTGTTTAATTTCCTTTTTTCTTCAATAGTCACATTTAGATTGTTAAAATAAAATTAAGGATTAATAAAACTCGGTAATTGGCAATATTAGTCTCTGTGGGATAATACTCTATTTACTTTATATTACTTGCTCGGTGACGTGCACTTGCGTTCATAATTTTTACAATAAGTTTTTGGTGCCATTGTCGGAGACTTGTTTTATTTGCAAATATCGTATATAATTAAGTCTATTTTTAGTTTGAATTATTTTCTTTTTAAATTTTTGTTTGTTTTTAACTCTATTCAACAAAAAAATTACCGGAAAAAAAATGACAGAAGGAGAAGATGTTAACAACATCCTGACACTTTAGAATTATGCACCACACAAGGTGACAGGCATCTAAGCAGTCATTAGGAAGCTAGTCATTCAAGCCAATAACTATGAGATCAAATCAGCTACCTTGAAAATGATCAAAGTCTCATTGCAATTCAGTGGCTTACCGAGCAAAAAGTCTACACTCACATTGCAAATTTTCTAGAACTTTGTGATACATTCAAATTTAGTGGCATTACTGATGATGTCATTCGTCTGCAGTTCTTCCCCTTTTCAATGAAAGACAGAGCAAAGAACTAGTTGAACTCTTCGCCGCCGAATTCTATAACCAGTTGAGCGGATTTAGCACTGAAATTCCTTGCTAAATTTTTTCCACCTGCTAAGACGGCAAAAATGCGAGTCAAGATCTTCAACTTTGCATAGTATGATGGGGAATCATTGTATGATGCCTGAGAGCACTATAAAGACCTACTTAGGTGTTGTCTCCACAACGGATTGCCTAAGTGGATGCAAGTCCAATCTTCTACAATGGACTTATTAGTTCAATGAGGACACTGATTGATGCTGCATCAGGAGGAGCATTCATGGGCAAGACACAAGATGATGTATATTAGTTATTGGAGGAAATGGTCATGAATAACTACCAATGACCTAGTAAGAGAGCTCTACCAAAGAAGGCACTCGGAGTTTATGACATCGATGCAGTCAATGCTTTAGCAGCTCAAGTAACTACTCTTTTGAGGTAATTGGCAAATAGCCATCTTACAGTAAACTCCATTAAGACCTCGCCCCTAGTTTGTGAATTTTTCCATGGGAGCCATCTAAGTGATTTTTGTTAAGTGGTAAATCCTTTCCCATGATCTCAAGTAGTACAAGCGTAGTACGTTTCAAACTTTAATTACCAGAACAGCAATCCATATAATGCTACTTACAACCCCAAATGGAGAAATCATCCTAACTTCTCCTGGAGCAATGAGAATAATGAGAACGCAATGAAGCCCCGCCTTGGCTACCCACCACAGGAGAAGAAGTCATCACTTGAAGAAGTATTGCTACAATTGGATAATGATACTAATCAATTTACGATGGAAACAAGGAACAATTTACAGAATCACACTGCATCAATTCAAAACCTAGAGCTCTAGGTTGGTTAGTTGGCCAACATTCTTACTAAGAGATCACAAGAAATCTGCCGAGCATGACTGAAGTAAATCCTAAAGAGTACTACAATGAAATCATGCTAAGGAATGAGAAAGAGTTGAAAGTTCTACTGAGAGCCAAGAAATCCCCCAAGCTTGATCAAGAGGTAACGACCCCAGTGACACCAGTGGAGAAAAAAGATGAAGTGGCGACCAAAGAATTGAGTCCCCTGAGTGAACCTATGCGGAAAGTTCTATTCCCTCAACGTCTCCAGAAAGGTAAGCTTGATAAGCCGTTTTCTAAATTCCAAGAAGTATTTAAGAAGCTGCATACAAAATTCCAGAATAACTTAGAAAATAAAATAAAAAAAGTTGTAGAGCCTTTTAGTTTGCTACTAGAAAAAGTGAAACATGTGGTAGATATATATGAGATGGAAATGTGTGTAACGTACGTGTCATTTCCATAATTATTTATTTATTTATTTATTTTATAGGGTATCATCGTCATCCTTATTTCAAGTGAAATACCTAGAAAAAAAAAAGTGGTACCAAGAAAAAATAAAAAAAAAAAGAAAAAAAAGTGGTACTTGCTTTATATTTCAAATGAAAAAAAATAGAAAAAAGTGATACTTACTTTTTTTAGAAAAAACAATTATTATGTATTTATAGATAAATTAACCTAATTAGGATTCAAACTCCTTTCTAATGATATTAACTGGGTCGTAATATATCATGATGGCATCGACATATTTAGCCTCGGCCTATTCCTGCCTTGTGTCGTGTCATGACAGCCCACGCACAATTAGTAATATCGGTCCAGACATGATTACCAATTATGCCATGCCGTGTTCGTGCCCGTTTTCGTGCCTAATATTGTGCCCATTTTCTAGTTAAATTGTGTCCATTTTTAATATTATTTTTTGAGTTAAACATAAAAATGATCCCTGAATTATACTTTATTATATTTCACTTTGCTCCCTGAATTTTCAACTTACATAGTAATGGCTCCTAAATTATATAATTGTTATAGTAATAACCCCTTTGTCACAAACTGTTAGTTTTTTAACATAAAATATTTATGAATAAAGTATATAATTGAATATTATTTAATTTTACGAGTTAAAATCTCGGTTTTAGCCGTGATTACTAAACTGTATGCTTTACACAAGACTTATTTCTGTTTAAAATTTAACAGTTCGTGAAAAATTTGGTCATTGCAGTAATAATTTTAGCCATGATTACTAAATTGTGTGTTGTATAAGATTTAATTCTGTTAAAAATTTAACAGTTTATGAAAATAGTCATTACAGCAATAATTACATAAGTCTTGGTAGTCTACTGTGTAAGTTAAAAATTCAAAATCTCATTCTTGACCACAGTTACCAAATCGTATGCTCTGTAATGACTTATTTCCGTTAAATATTTAACAGTTTGTGACAAAAAAAATTGTTACAATAATTACGTAATTTAGGAACTATTACTATGTAAGTTTAAAATTTTGGGACCAAGTAGTACAATAAGTATAACTAGGGGCTACTAATATCATTAACCTAGTTTTTGTCATGCTCGTACCCGTTATCGTGCCTAATTTTGTCTATTTTCGATATTACTCTTTCTCGTGCCTAGTCGTAACTGCTTTCAATATTATTTTTTTTCCTGCCTATTATCGTACTTAATCGTTCCCGTTTTCGATATTTTTTTTTCGGATCTAATTTTGCCCGTTGTCAATATTATGTTTTTTTCTCCTATTTTTGAACTAAGATTTTTATCATATCTATGTTTGCTATTTTTTTTTCTGTTTACCCCCAAATTTAGTTATTTTAATGTTATTGATACAAATTTTTGTCTAAGTGATAGTAAAAATTTTATTTGTTATTATTGTGTAATATAAGAAAAATTATTTGTAAAATTGAAATAGACTTGTATATAGAAATAATTCTAAATTTAAATATTACATTTATAGGTGTATATGAGAAATGAGAACTAATATTTAAAATTCTATAATTTAAATATGTCCCAACTAAATTAATATCTACCTAAACAATTTATTTTCTTTTAAATTTTTTCTTTTTAAATTTAGTCTTATGAGCTTTTTATATTATATATGGCTTAAGATAAGTTTTAGCCCATGACCCTAGTTATTTCAAAATTGAACTATTTACCCAAATTTATTAAGTTTTGGGGCTTTTATAATTTATTTTTTATTCAAAACTTTTTTTTTTTACATTTTTTAAAAGAAAACTATACTAAGAAAATCTTACATCTTCTAATTTAAGTATATATCTTGCAAAATGATTATTATTAATAATCATGCTTGTCGTGCTTGTTAATCCTCTCGTGTCGCATGTCATGCTTGTGCCGATGTCGGCCCAGGCACGTTTACTAATCGTGCTGTGCTGGTCCAAGCACAGTTACTAATCATGTCATGCCATGCTATATTGCCTCGTAATCATGCCGGCCCATTAGTGGCACCCCGTTTTGACACCATTACTTCTCTCCTCTTATACACTTACATATATTCTCAAGAATCCTGGACCAATTGGTGGTACTTGAATTTTTATTTTAAATGAAATAACTAGAAAATAATGGTACTCGCTAATATTTTATATCTAGTGAAACAACTAGAAACAAGATGTACTTATCTCTTTTATATGGGCCCAACCTTAAGGATGGGTTTCCCTGGGCCATAGGTTTAAGCTAACTGGGCCTATTTCCCTTTTTCTCAAATTAATTTCAAATTAACTTTTTAATTTTCTTACCTAAAACATAGGATACAAAGTGATCTTAGGAGCTTAGCAAGCAAAGACGGCCGATAAGTACAGGTACAATGCATCATGGCATATATATAATAAGACTATTCAATATAAAACTTAATAATTTAGTATACAAGCTAAATGATAACATACTTATGCATTGATACATGTGCAACATAATTTCTAAGGCCTAGTTGGTACTATTACTGATGGCTCATCGTAAATATATATCATATCATTATATATCATTGCATCAATCCATCATATTTGTTCTTGCCGACGTAGGACTTGTGTGGCCACCCTACTGTTGCCATGGACGAGATTCAAGAGTTTTTTACTATAGTATCATAATATTTTTATTGCAAATTTTTCCGAAGAATAATTAGAGTATAACAAGTCACATAAAACCCCAGTCCCGTATGTATCCATAAATATGGGTTGTGCATTTATTTGTGTCCTGCCTAGAATTAGAATTGAAAAACAGAGTGCCTTCAGTGGGCATATGCAAGAGAGTTCATATATATGGTGTAACTGGGGCATCTGAGTTATGATTCAAAAGAGAGATTCTGATATTCTTGTGACTTTGATACTCATTTTCATAGTGGATTGTGAGCATCAACAGCAGCTGGACATAGATCCAATTTTGGGATTGAACCAATATAAATTCCTTGTGTCCTGTAGGTGTTTGTTGTTTGGTTTCTTAGAATTGCATCTTGTTATTTCATCACAAGTAGATAGACGCCAGCATTCAATATTGAGTTTAAAGGTAACATGAAGAGACACAAGCTTGTGTTTGCCTCCTATGAATGTTCTGCAATTGTACGTATAATATGATATTGCAATAAGCAATGCGCATGATTTTTGCTTGAAACCCTTATTTTCTGTGTATATGGCAAAACTACATGGAGTCATGGATTTCAATATCGCCCCCTACCATAAAGGAAATCAAAACTACTTAAATTACTTGTTCATATTACATCACTGTAATGGAAATATCTTCTTTATGTTTAAATTTGTTTTCCATTTTTTTTTCATTTTCAATTTGTTTAGAGGCATTAGAATTCTTAGTCTTGTTGTTTGGTTTGATCTTATTCAATAATGAATTTGTTTTATTTTCCAGAAATTCAATCCATAAACTATTCTTGGAGTGGGATGTACAAGTTTTATCCTGACACTGTTGTGTATGTACTAGTGCATAGAAACAATTATGGTTAAAGTCTTCCATCAAGAATGCCTATTTCATGAAAATGTCATATCCAAAGGCTTTCCATTTTTTTTTTTTTGGTGCATCTTTTGAGTAGTTCTTTATTATGGAGTTTAGATAGCCTATATTTGAATATTCTTTAATCTCAAAGTCTTTGTGTGAAGTCCATGTAAGGCTGCTGTATGTGGCAATGTGACTTACAGGATGAAATTCTACATTTCATTTGTTTAAAAGGAAATTCATGATTGATCTTTGATTTTTTAGTGTCTTGCTACTTTTAAATGTGATGTGGGAAAAAAAAAGAAAAAAGAAAAAAAAAGGTGTTTATGGAACATCTATATTTAATTATACTACACTCCATGTTGTTTTATGAAAATTTGATTGACATAGTATGTATTTTGCAGGATAAAAGTGTAATTGCTGCTATTAATTATAGTGTTGTGGCTTTGGAATTGTTGCCTATAAGACCATTTTCTCCTCAATACTCTCTATATTTGCTTTGAAAATTGTGACCTTACGTAGTGATGTATCAGGACTTATATTGAATATTGAATTATATTAGAATATTATGTTGTAACTTTTAGTTTCTACTATACATGTTTATTAGTTAATTTCTTGTAGCATTGACATTGTATATGTTAATTTAATATAGTGTTGGAAAAAAAAAAAAAGTTAGGAGAAACCTTGAGATGCAAAGTATATATTTGAAAATAAATTTGTAACATGCTAGAGGTGAATAAATTGGTCTCTAAAATGTAAAAATGTATAATTCTAAATTTATATAAGAAACAATTGTCTTTTAGAGATTACAATTTTCATCTTTGATTCTATTTTCATTGAAAAAATATTAGTCTTCAAAAGTGAATAATTTCGTCTTCTTTAGTTTTCAAGTGACAAATTTTTCATCCATATCATGAATTTTAGAGAGGATATTTCATTGCTTTTGAGACAAAATTTTAGTCTCTAAATACCAAATTTTTAGAGATCAATTTATTATTCGTTTCTAATAACTTTCAGAGACATGGTTTTGAGATGAGTGATGACGAAAAACTTTATCATCTCTGAATAGTTTTTAGATACAAATTCAAGGACTTTCAGAGATGCAAAATAGTGTTTCTAAAAATGATTTTTTTTTTTTGGTAGTATGTATTGATGATGATGATGCGTGAAATTGACTTGATTGGTTTTTTAATTATTATTCAGTCTAAATTTCATGGTAATTACATAATTGTGGAATGGGTTCATTACATAGAAATCTATTTACTTTTTAAGATAGAATTATATTACGTGTAACATTTTAGATAATTCTATACTACTTATGAAAATCTATTAGGTCAAATTTTGTCACTAGCCTAGAGTTTGGATCTTAACAAAATCAATGACCCTGGATTGAATTAAGACAATCAGTTTTGTCACGACCCGAACCCCAGGGTAGTGGCAGAAGAGGAATTTCACTTGAATTGGAAATTCTTTGTTTTATAAATAAAACGTTTAAATAATTCGATNGTGAGCCTACCCCACAGTTCATAGTCACCATTAAATATTGACTGAATAATGATGAGAAGATATAAATTCAGATAGTTGATTTCGCATCATCATTCGCACCACAACATCAGCCTAGTATGGCATAATTAGTTTACAGACATATTCAAAGTAATATACTTGGTTCAAATGCTAACACAATCCACTTATTTAGTAAGACGTAAGCACAAGTCTTAATCCACATTCCTAGCATTACCAAGTTACAAACTACATATATAAGATAGCCTCTTAATCCGCTTGCTGGTTACCAAGGTCACACTGGACACCACCTGTGGAGAAAGTAGGGGGGGTGAGCATAAAATGCCCAGTAGGTTACCCAATTACCATTTTGGGAAAAACCTTTTAAATAACCCTTAAAACATCTGCATGGTTAACGGTTCTGGAAAGCATTCAAAACATATATAGAAAATCATCTCAGAAAAATCATGCGAGTGTCCAAAACCAAATATCCAGGTCAAACAGATATAAAATCACAGATAAACAATCATAGTGCACATTATATAAATCAACATATCACATGAGCTCTCATCCTCTCATCACAACCAGAGCAACTCATACTACATGTACCGAGTGCTCTCTGCCTGACATCTATCTCTGAAAACCGGAGGGACACCCGTGTGTCTAATCCTACCGAACCGGAGGGGCACCGAATGCCTACACCTACCGAATGGAGATAGTCAGAAAACAAAGCCCGCGCGGGTTTACGGGCTCTCACCGAGGGTGGGTGTACTAGTCCGCCTGCTACAACACTGCGATGCCTAAGATGACTCTCATGCATGATCCTATGGAATGTGCAATAGGTGAAGTCTCAAACAACCATGCAGTGGGTTAACATTCTAGACATACTCTGGTTTCAATTTAAAAAATCCATTTTATACTTAAAATCCAAAAGTACGTTTCCAAATGGTTTAATGAAATCCCAAGTATAAAACTTGTACCAAACCATACGTAAAATATCCAGAGTAGTCTACAATGTCTCACAATTTCATAATTTACAAAAATAATTATTCAAAATAATTTAAATAAATAAATTCACGAAATTTCACATTTTCCGATAAATTCCAAATTTTATGAAAAATAACAGAAAATAAGGCAATTGAATCCCCTACCTCAAATTAGCTGTAAAACCACGCTAACAGTATTGGAAAAGTCCCCAGTTGCTCGAACGGTCGATTTTGGATCTCGTTACGCTCGCTTGAAAAAGTTGACTTTTCAGACGGAACCTCGGATTGGAAAACGGAGGTCACCACTGAATTCAGAACACCCAAAAACATAGGGTTAGACACTAAGTTTGTCGAAAACGGGTCCCGGTGCGGGACCGGCCCGTGGCACGCAAAACGGTGCGTTTCACGAGTTTTTTTTTCGATTTTTGTGCCACTTCCAAAAATAGTGATATTTTATATCAATTTTTATCTCCCGACCTCACTGAGTCCAAATTCGAAATCGGAATTCAGTTTCGAGGTCTCTAGCTCTCAATGGGCCCAATAATCCGAATTTACAAAAATATCACTTTTGGAAAATATTTAGAAAAATACCACATTTCTTGTTTTCGAAAATAAATGCTCTTCCCGTTACTGTTTTTGCACTTCAACACTAAAAGTTTTCTTGTTTCAATCTCCTCTATCACATGGTACCATTCTCCCGGAAAAATAAGCTAGATTTCAAATATTTACGGAAATGCCACTGTATTAAAATAACATTAAACTGCTACAGTAATGAGATTCTCACCGGAGCCGAGTTAGGCGACGAGAGTGGTCGGAAATGAAAGCTGGAGTCGAGATGAGTCCAATGGCACCAAAATCAAGCCGATCGGACGTCGGAGGAAGAAACGGCGGGCATTTTTCCGAAAAGGTGGCGTTGACTTCGGGCCAAGATTTCTCCGGCGACACGCGGCGGTTCGCGGCGAGGATGGTCGGCGTGGCTTCGTCGGAGTCTCCCCTTCACGGCGGGCCGGCGCGTTGGGCTCCTCGGCTGGCGGTGGCGGCTCGGATGAACAGTGAAAATGGGTTTGTGTCTTCGAAAATGGCTGGGGACCCGTGGGGAGAAGAAAGAGGAATTGGGGGGCTTTTATGCAGTTTAAAAAAAACTGTGTAAGTGGGACACGTGTCAGGTTCTAAGAGGACCGAATAACTTTCTTAAATTACACTTTGGCCACAAATTTTAAAAGATTCTTTCACTTTAGTCCTTCTCCTATTTATTTTTAAGTCCCCGAATTTAAATTCTTTTTCACTTTTGCCCCAACGAACCTAGACTCAAACTTGTCTAGATTCATCCCCACTAATTTATTTCAGATTTTTATTTAATTAAATCAAAAATTTGAAATTACCAAAATACCCTTGAATCAAAATTACTCATATAACCTTACACTTTTTGGGATTTTACATCCTCTCCCCCTTAAAAGAATTTCGTCCCGAAATTCAACTATAACACAAGGGTTCAAAGTACAACTTCAAGCTGGAAATTAAACAGATGGGGATATTTTTCATACATCTCTGTTTCTAGCTCCCAAGTGGCTTCATCTTCCTTGTGATGTTGCCAGAGTACCTTGACAAGTGGTATCTCTCTTCTTCGAAGCACTTTGAGCTCTCTTCCCAGTATCCGAACTGGTTGTTTCTCATATGTTACATCTTCTTGTAATGGCACTTCCATATATTGAATTACATGCGATGGGTCAGGCACATATTTTCTGAGCATCGAAACATGAAAAATATTGTGCACTCGGCCCAATTGTGGTGGCAAATCCAAACGATATGCTACGGGCCCAATTCTGGCAGTAATTTCAAATGGTCCAATATACCTTGGAGCCAATTTGCCTTTAAGTCCAAATCTAGTGACCCCACGTCTTGGCGTCACTTTCAGGAATATTTGATCACCAACTTCGAACTCTACTTCCCGTCTCTTTGGGTCTGCATAACTTTTCTGACGACTCTGCATAACCTTGAGTCTTTCCTGAATCTTTTTGATCTTTTCAGTAGTCTCATGTACTAGCTCTGGCCCAAGAGTAACACGTTCCTCTGCATCAGCCAAGCACAAGGGTGATCTACATGGTCTCCCACTCCCATATAATACTTCATATGGAGCCATGCCAAGACTAGTTTGGTAGCTGTTGTTGTAAGAAAACTCCACCAATGACAGGTGATCATCCCAGCTCCCACCAAAATCCAGAATGCAAGAGCGAAGCATGTCCTCTAGAATCTGAATAGTCCTCTCAGATTGGCCATCAGTCTGAGGATGATGAGCTGTACTAAGATTCAGTTCTGTTCCCAAAGCTCTCTGTAAAGCTTTCCAGAACTTAGATGTAAATCTTGGGTCTCTGTCAGAAACTATGCTGGATGGCACTCCATGTAATCGAACAATATTATCAATGTAGAGACGACTAAGCTTGTTGAGTGGAAAATCAGACCTAATTGGGATGAAATGAGCAGTCTTCGTCATACGGTCAACAATCACCCAAACGGCATCGTTCTTTCTCCGAGTCATCGGTAAACCCATTACAAAGTCCATGGTGATTTCGTCCCATTTCCACTCTGGTATGGGTAAAGGCTGTAGTAGTCCAGCTGGTCTCTGATGTTCTGCTTTGACTTGCTGACAAGTCATGCACTTAGCTACAAAAGTAGCTACATCACGTTTCATACCTTTCCACCAATACTGCCTTTTCAGATCATGGTACATTTTCGTACTACCAGGATGTACTGCGAATTTGGATTTGTGAGCCTCAGTGAGAATAATCTCTCTGAGATGAGGATCATTAGCTACTGTAAGTTTTCCTCTGAAAGCACGAATCCTTCTTTATTCGTACTCCAACCTTCCAGTTGTTCACCATTTTCCAATCGATTCCAAATCGTTCTCAACTCCTGGTCTTGCCACTGAC